>JACEOJ010004450.1:0-14713 GCA_013761285.1 Campoletis sonorensis | reverse complement strand
TTAATTAACAATGTTAGCTAATTTTTCATGAAACCTTTTTTGTAGCGAACATTTAGATGAACAACTTTTATTGGAAATTTTTTTCGATAAAACGCGTTTCTAAAAAAATAACTCAAAAATAGCGACTTTTTAATTTTTAATAATTTTTAATTGCTAAAATGCAACTCGGATTTTTACGAAAACTCAGGACTATGTTCCTATAGGTCGTAACTACCTATAAAAAAATTGGCGAGTGGGTGGCCCATTTGAATAGAACTTCGTAAAATATGGCCTTATTTGACTGGACTATAATTAAAGTGGCGTTAGATTTTCGCTAGGTCAACGCATTTTTAAATGGAATCGAGTTGAAATGTAAGAGGGCCGAATCTCAATTATAGATACGCGGCGCGACTTGCCTTGCTCGTTTACACTCTTTTTTTTCATACTTGGCGTTAAGACGCTGCCGCGTCTCTAGATCCTCGATGCCAGGGATTTGCCACCTAAGGGGAGTATAAACAGAGCACGATCCTCATCAGGTTCTGAGAGCATTTCGCCGCGTCATGCCTTTAAGACGGTCTTGGTTGCATTTAAGTCTCCAATGGTTCGCGATTTTGTACTCCGAAAGAAAAGAATTAAAAAGCAACTGAAAGCATGTGAGGTGTTTGACTCCCCCCAAATTGGCCAAATCTATGTCAACGAGCATCTCTCGCAATTTATGAACAAATTACGAATGCGCACCAAGGCCAGAGTGAGCGGAATGGGCTGGAAGTCCTGCTATGTCGAGTCAGAGAAGATTTTAGTTCGCCAGAAGTATGGCTCCCCATGTATACAGATTAGCTGTGAAGATGATCTCACGCAAATTGCTTGACAACCAAAGAACAAGGAGAGAGTGCATCCGTTTACCGATAGCAAAAGGACATATACAACCATCGTAAAACCGTGTAATAAATCAAATTCAATTAAAGTAGCGCACTTCAATGCAAATTCTCTTATGGGTCACATGGATCTCTTTAGTGCTCATTTCTCCTCAAACGCCAACTTCTATCATGTTATCGCTATAACGGAAACATGGTTGCACTCTCTCATACCTGAGGATCTGTTCAAATTGGAGGACTATGTAATGGTCCGCAATGATAGACAGGCTAGGTGAGGAGGTGGTGTGGCTGTTTACATTCATTGTTCTCTCAATGTTCGGGTGCTGGAGTTGTCGACAAACAACACTCTAAATGAACCTGAATACATTATGCTTGGTTTAAATTGCCCGCAGGGTGACTCTCTCTTGTTTACGCTAATTTACAGACGGCCTAAAGGTCACCTCTTCAACAACTCGACCAATACCCTGCTCCGCTACTTACCAACTTATAAAAACTTCATATTAACCGGTGATCTAAATTGCAACCTATTAGCACAAAACTTCGAAGCTTCTTCACTCAGAGACCTTGCCTCCACACTATCACTGCATATCGTTGAGTCTGAGGCAACTTTCCACACTAACATGGCTCACTCTTGGCTTGACGTCTTTATCATAGACAATGTTGAAAAGTTGCATCAGTTCAAGACAAGTGAGACACCGTTTATTGCTGGTCACGATCTGATCGAACTTGTGTATGTATTCGAAAGCAAAACACCTGAAAACCGGACCATGACCAGACGTTGCTTCAAAAACTTCAATGCGCGTTCCTTTCGAGCATTGCTCTCCTCTACTTGCAACTCCCTGGAAATTGATTTAGCCTTGGACATTGACGCTGGCTAACAGATAGTTCTCGGCTATGGAGGGAGCTAAAAAGTCTCGGTCTTGCCAAACCTGAGTCATCTTCATGTCTCAGCTATTTCTCTGCGGATGAGCTCAATGCCTTTTTTGCCAATATCGCAAGCACTAGTGCGCCGTACAAGCTACACGAATTCTTAAGTGACATTGAGCCACAGCGCTCGGACCTTGCAGTGTTTGATTTTACACCAGTCACGGAGGACAGCCTCTCGACACTTATCAGCACTACCTCATCGCCATCGCATTCTGCAGGACCGGACGGTGTTTCAACCTTTGCCATACTCACTGCCTTGCCAAATTTAATCCCATCGCTCGTCCTACTCTTCAATTCCTCTTTTAGTCGCTCCTATTTCCCATCAGCTTGGAAACGTGCCTATATCCGGTCATTGCTGAAATCAAATCCGCCAACTACACTATCCGACTGTCGACCCATTGCAAATCTATCAGAGCTTGCTAAGTTGATGGAACATATTGTCCACAACCAAATAAAGTCTTTCCTCAATGCCAACAATCGTTTTTATCCCCGACAGTCTGGGTTTCGTCAATGATTCAGCACTCAGACCGCGTTACTGCGTATTTGCCATGACATACGACAGTCGGTCGATGAGAGGAAAATCACGCTTCTCGTTCTATTTGATTTCAGCAAGGCTTTTGACCTGGTACCTCACTCGACACTACTAACTAAATTACGGCTATTCGGCTTCAGTAACGGCGTGTTAAGGTGGTTCCACTCGTATCTTACCGGTAGATCGCAGGCAGTAATTGACCGCTCTGGTAAATGCTCGCAGTGGTTGGACACAACCACCGGTGTTCCTCAAGGCTCCGTGCTTGGTCCTTTACTCTTCTCGCTATACGTAAATGATATTGGTGAGAATCTAATATATTTGCAACACTTGATCTTTGCAGATGATCTGCAGATATACCTCAGTACCTCGCCTTCGCAACTTCATGAGGCCATTATAAAAATTAAACACGACGTTAGTGTCATCTCAAACTTTGCTGAGCGAAACGGGTTGAAACTGAATCTTACGAAGTCAAAAGTTCTCATTCTTGGCAGCGGGACATACATAAACAGAATCGCCTTCGAACAACTATCACAGGTGCTGGTTAATGGTGTAATACTGCCCTATGTCAACCAGGCCAGAAACCTAGGTATAAGTATGACGTCAAATTTATCTTGGCAGAGTCATGCCTTATCCATCTCAAAACGGGTTCACTTTACACTCTACAAACTCAAGTATAACCGCAGTGCTCTATCCAGAAGGCTGAGAATTACCCTGGTATCGTCCTTAGTTCTTCCGATCCTCGACTACTGCTGCCTTGTCTACAACGACCTCACAGACGAACAAAATACTCTTCTTCAACGTCTCGTAAACTGTACCATTCGCTTCATTTACGACTTAAGGCGTGATGTCCACATTACACCTTATAGGCTCTAATTATAATGGCCGACCAGAAAAACAGACACCAGTGGTTGAAGATAAGCCACATGCAAAAGAAGCTAATGAACACGTATTTAGAAAAAGAAAGAACGAAAACAAACAGAAAAGGCAAACGCCAGAGAGAGACTGCGAAGGAGCAGGCGAGAGCGAGGTCAAGACACCCGACTCCGACTTTGAGCGAGAGTGCCCGAGCGAGAGAGAGAGAGAAAGACCGTACTACAAGAATATCATGGCGCTTCTCTCAGCGGACACCCAGGCACAAAGAAAAATAATTTAAAGAATGAAAGAAAGATATAACTGGCCTGGTATGATAAAAGAAATAAAAGAATACGTATCGTCATGCGATAAGTGTCATCGCAACAAAGTCGTGAGAATTAAAAATGCACGTATGATAATTACCGACACACCAGAAAAAGCATTTGAAAAATGCGCAGTGGATATAGCAGGACCACTTTCCGAAATGAAAAAAGGAAACAAATATATCCTAACATTCCGGGACGCATTAACCAAATATGGCGTCGCAATACTGTTAGAAATTGCGGAAGCCTTAACTACGGAAATAATTTGCAAATTTGGAATACCCGAAAAAATACTGTCCGATCAAGGAACAAATTTCCTAAGCGAATTATTTAAAGAAATGTGTTAACTGTTACGCATAAAAAAGATACAAACAACAGCATATCATCCTCAGTCGAACGGAGCCCTAGAAAGGTCCCATCGCACTCTTGCCGAATACCTAAAAAATTTAATACAGGAGGACCAAAGGGATTGGGATGAATGGTTACCGTACGCTATGTTCACGTACAATACAACACCCCATACTGCAACAGGATTCTCCTCGTACGAACTTGTATACGGAAAACAAGCCGTAATACCGACTGCACTCAAGCAACGTCCACGAACAACGTATTCAATTTAGGGTGGGTCAAAAAAATCGACTTTTTTTTTTCATTCTGCCACGCGAAAACTTGTTGCTAGGGGCCCCTAGAAAGTGCTCACCAAGTATGAGCTCTTAATATTAGCGGGAAGATGATGCTCATCGTAGTTCATAGGAAATTGAACGCTCTACAAAAATGATCTCTTGCACTTTTTTCATTAAGCTAACCATTTAAGGGGTCTGGCCACCCTGAATTTTTATTTTTTGTCATTTTTTTTTTTTTTTTTTTTTATGAATCCTTAACTATAACGAACATTTTAAGACCTGTTGCGTATGGAAGCACTCGATATTGGCACAATTACCGGCACATTTGCCAAGTTTGAGCACCTCTGCGGACGGTTATTTCCCACTGAGGGCTTTTTGGTGCTACTGTGGCCGTTTTACGCTACTGCGACGAGCGGTTGAGCGCCACTGCGCGCGGTCGTCCGCGCGCTGCGACCTCTCTTCAAAAACTCGAGCGCATTAGCCCATACCGCTTTCTGCACTACAGTAGACGATCAGCGCTGCGCTACAGCGGAAATTGGCGCTCAAAACGATTCTAAGGACGCAAGAACAGCGCGAAGGGACGGTCAAAGAAGGGCCCAAGACTGACAATCAGCTGCCGAAGGAATTGTCTATGGTCCAGGGATCGCTGATTAAAGGTAAGACTCGCCTACTTTCTTTTGCGATTATCTCGAAACTATATTTTTTGACCTGGTACCTTCAAAATCTCGGAGACTAGCTGTCCGATTGCTTTCAAATTTTCACCGAACATTCTCAGATACATTATCTACAATGTTACGTAGGATTTTTTCGATAACTTTATTAGTTTTTTTCTTATTAATCCTTTTGCTTGGAAAAAATCGGTAAAAAATGATAATTTTTGTTTTGCGGCTCACCATAATTTTTCTAACGTTCGAAAAACAAAACGGCTACGCTACATTGTAGTCACACTACATTGTGATAACCTGGATTCATTTTTTATTTTTCAGATGTACCATGACCGAGTTCCAGGTGGGATAAGGACCGCGCGTATCGTGTGGAGGACCCCCGCGGCAACTTACGTCACGGCGTCATTTTTAAATATTTTCAAATAAAATTTCGTGATGTTATTCTTGAAACTCTTTATGATAATGACCTAAATAATAAAAATAATCCGACTGATAGTTTCGGATTTATTCATTAAAAAATAAAAAAGTGCATTTCTCGGTTCGCCAGGGTGGCCAGACCCCTTAAGAGATATTCAAGTTCAAAAATTAAAGTATTTTAAGAAAAATCACTTTTTTGTTTGGAATCCTGTAACTTACTAAAAAATAATTATTGTCAAATGAGTATCCATTATTTCTATAAGAAATTGAACGCTCCACAAAAAAGGTCTCCTGTGGTTAATCGATTACTCTAACCATTTAGAAGATATTCGCATTGGAATACCAATGCCTACTGATTTTAATAGTTATTTGATAAATAATTTCGATTTATCCATTCACTTCACAATTTATGATCTATTTCAGGCAAAAAAGGTTGTTATTTAAGAAATATCATCAAATTTTTTTTTTTCTCTTGGTTTAAAAAAATTGTCTTTTATTGCAGTTCGGAAATTTTGTTCGATGTTCCTACACAACTTGGAGGAAATATTGGAATTGCTCCTCGTTTTTTGTCAAGCATTGGTTATACTCAGATACCAGCGCTACTCCACGCTCTGCTGCGTCATTCACAACTTGCCGGATCCTCTCGCCAGAGCCGGGCCAAGTTCATCGCCCGGTTCTGCCGCTCCGCCCGCACGGTCTGAGCAGCGGTGATGAACGGGGCCAGTCACACCGTCCCAATCAGACCCCGATAACAAGTTCGGCGCATCTTCTAAACAAAAAAAAAGAATTAATAAAATGTGGACAATACTAACAATTAACCCTCACAAAATGCGGTACAAAAAACTTACCATGAAGTAAAACTTCCCGCTTCCCCAACAAAGGGCCACCGTCCCAAAAGCGACCTTGGGATTGTGTTTCTCTCCAACCATGATTTCAATTCTGAAAAAGAAAAAAACAAAACAAATAAAGATAATAAAGCAACGATTACATTTCATTTAGAAAATAGAAGTTACACTCACCGTCGAAAATGTAGAGGGTGAGAGTGCAGCGAAAGAACTCTCGTGAATGATAAAAAAATGAAAATCCACGAGAATATATAGAGTACAGCAAGAAACAAAGACAACACGAAAAGAATGAAGACATCCTAACTTCTTACTGCGATAAAGATAGGGACAGACAAACTCACGGCAACACCATGAGCGGATATCACATGAGCAAAACTAAGAGCACGTGCGAGAATCCCTCATGCACCAGAGAGGAAGAGCAAAAGATTAGGAAGATGACGCGACCCAGCGGACATAATGTCAGCAAAAAGCAATGCGTGAGAAAGGAAATGAACTAAAAATATTCCATAAGAGATAGAATTTGCGAAAGTAAATAAGGACACGTTGCGAAAGAAAACAACAAAATCCAATAAACTACACCAACTCCACCTTTTCAGGTGCGCGATGCTACTAGGATCAATAGAAGGAGATCCAGGAAAACAGAAAAAAAATTAAATCAAACCATTATCAAAGACACCAGGAATTTACTACGAAGAAGTCGAAAAACTTATAATCATAAAGCAGGTATGGAAATTAGCCATTAACATAGATTCAAGACCAATACAGACAAGTGAAATACCGTTGCAACAACCAATGCAAGCCTTACAAAAAACATGCGAGAAAACCCACACGATTATCTATGTCCAACAGTCAAAGAAATATTGGAACCAATAATGGATAAATTACATCAGGAATTAGAAACAATACACGATATGATTAATACAATAACAAATGAAAAACAAAAAAGAGGATTAATAAATGGATTTGGAACCATAATAAAAGCTATAACAGGAAATGCAGATGAAGACGATGCACAAATAATAGACAAGAGAATAAACGAATTAGAAGCAGGGCAAGGGAAAGACGAAAAATTAATGAAAGAAAATTTACAAATCTTAAAATCGACAGCAGACATGTTCAATTATAATACGAACCAATACTTGACAACTATAGAAAAATTGGGACAAGCTATGGATAATATAGAACATATGGTTACAGAACAAGCAACATCGACATTAGCAATAGAAAATATAGATGAACAAATAACTGCAATCAGTCTAATATTAACATCGCTACTGAACGATGAACAGCGATTGACAACATTTTTAGCGGAGATCCCGAAAAGATCAATAGACCCAACAATTATTTCGCCACGAAAACTAAGCGAGTACTTAACAGAAGCTTTACCCCACAGCCCTACAGGATTAAGTTTTCCAACAAAAATAATACGTAGCGAAATGCAAAAGCTACTTAAAACAACGGAAATAGACTCATATAGCAAAGAATCACGATCAGTAATTGTAATAAAAATTCCATTAATAGAAAACAACGAATTCACGTTAAACAGAGTATACCCTTTACCCGTGAGAACAAACGGCAGTAAATTTCAATTTATTGAAACATCAAACAAATACGTAATTATAAACCGCGACAACCGAAATTATCTCACGTTGAGCGAATAGAGTTAGAAAACTGCAAGCAAGTAGAATATCAACACTACTGCCAACCGAAATATGCAACGCAAACATTACACGACACAGCTCCTTGTGAAATATCAATTTATTTAGGAAAAGATCCAATAAAAAATCACTGCATGCAAAAAATAGTGAAACCAGAAAAAACAATAATTATCACGTTAGAACAAAGCGGAAGGTGGTCATATGTAGCACCGACAAATGAAATGTTAACTATTAAATGTCACAATGAACCAAGCGTACATACTACACTTATGGATATAGGAATTTTGGCTTTAGATGGGAAATGTTTCGTCACCACCGCCGATTACCGATTAAAAACCGTAATGGAAAATACACGAAAAGAATTTATAGCGTTCTTACCCCAACATAAGTTGACGTACCAAATCGATAAACCCATTCCAGAAGTACTATTTAATTATACAATCCCACACAAAATAATAACTAATACTTTGGAAATTAACAATTTAAGAGAAAGAATGAAAAATTCAAGAAAATAAATTGGAAGACGAACCAGAGATTTGGTCGCACAAATATCACACAATTGGCACCTATTCTCTAAGCATGATTAGCATAATATTTTCAATAACTGCCGTAATTGTATACATCATCTTCAAGAAAAAGCCATGTCATCAGACAGAACAGATCCACAACATCAAGATACCTCTCGAGAACCAACCAAGCGATCCACTCAAGACGCGAGTATCAAAATACAATACCTATCACCTCAAAAATCACCGGAAACGGAAAGATTGTAAAAACAAAACAAAAAAGAAAAAATACATTTGTAAGCCGAGAGACCAAGACACGACAAGATAAATATCGTAATTTTATTGGAAGAGGGAAATGAACGTTGAAGTAATAATAAATATTGGACAAATTGGGTTGCTACGAGTAGCCGAAACTGGGTTTCGTCTCCTTAAGGGGGGAGTGATGTTATGATCCGCATAGCAACCACAAAACGGGAGTATAATTTTCACATGATATAGTAAGGATCGAGTACATTCCTCGATCACGAGCGCGTTATCAGGTTCTACCGACCCTGAGCGCGGAAATCCCGAACCGCTGACGGTGCATCATGCCACCGAGCGTTCGAGAAGGAATAATTAATAGAAGGGGTAAATTTTCCATAATCTGGGGGAAATACGTAAATCATTAAAAGTAGTAATAACGCCCAAAAAAGGCAGTCTTCGTTTACAAGTCAGAAGTCTATGACTATCTAACTGCAAATTGGTGTCGAGGGAAATGCACCTCGATTATGTAAAATCACATTGTTCTCAATAAATTTGTATAATATTGTACTTAAGTATTATATTGAGTTTGAGATTGACTCATTCTGGCAATGCTTGAATTACCTGTACTCGACAACTCGTCCCTTAGGCCAACCAAATAGACATTTTTTCTTGACAAAAATAATAATGAATGGCGACAGGTATCATCGGACGCGGAATCGCTCAGAGATCATAACTGCATACTTTTCCACTCGAGATTTTTCTCAAGGACTTTGTTATTAACAAATTAGTGAAAAAAAACGCATTTTTTTGGTTTTTCGCTTCTAAAAGGAAAAGTAATGGAGGAATGTCGATAGTCTTTAAAAATGAAATGTAGAGAACTAAAAAACGAAGAAAATGAAAGGCGAAACAACCCGATCGATCAATAATTAAGGGGAAAAACTGAAAAAAAACCGAAAAAAATAGCGTTTTTTCAAAAATTCGTACCGCAGTCATTTTTTGCATTTTAGCATAGTCTCTTCGCGACATAGTTGAAACCAGTCGCTATTTCATGTGTGCGAAATCCAGATGCCGTCCGATAATTAGTTTACGCGTTATTGCATCTCAAAGTTTTTTAGGTCATTTTTTCCAGCGAAGCTCGATGTTCTGTCGGTCAACCAATTTCAATTTTCCAAACGAATTTGGAAACTAGAAGGGTTTTGCAACAAAATGTCAATCTTTGTTTTTCATTTAAAGTGGGAGAATCGCGTGTCCGGAAATTCGGGGGGCATAGATAACTCATTAAATAAACAAGTTCAATGTTATCAATTTTGATAAATACCATTCAAATCCTTGTCCGAGTATTGATATTGTAGATTTTAATCCTGCCCATAAATTAAATGTTGACTTTTTTCGTTTTAGATCTATTTTCGTAACGTAGGAACTCTTTTCCAACAACAACTGATTTCTCCTTATTTCTCGTTACTCAATCCTCAAAGATCGATGGAATACTTTTCCTTTCATTGATATACAAATTTTTAGTGCTGAACGAATAACATGGACTTTCATTATTATTATTATCATTTTTGTGCCATTTATACGTTTTCTTGTATTTTCTTCAGTCTTTCCGATTTTTTTTTAAGAGGACATTATCTGGGGTTTTTCTCTATTCTCTAATTTTTTGAGGCTTTTCAAGTTTTTTGACGGGAGTCGTTCTGGAGAGTTTTTTTTCAGGGGATTTACATTTCCTTGTATTTTCTTCAATCTGCTAGAATTTTTTTTGAAATAATTTTTTCTGTGGTTTTTCTCTAACCTTATTTTTTGAGGGTTTTTAATTTTTTGAGGGTAGTCGTTCTGCAGTGTTTTTTTTTTATGTTCCTTTACTTTTTCCTTTTATAGTTATTTTCATAAGATTTTTCTAGGGTAAACTAATTTGGGATTTTTTGCTCACCCCATTTGTTCGTGAGAGTGATTTAAAATTTCTATGACGTCATAAAACCGCCATATTATATAACCGTTTTCGTCATTTATGTATCTAATACTTTACATCGAGCCGCTACCGCGTCTCTCGATAAAAATTATGGTCACAGCATGTAGCTATAGTCAAAAACAAATCAACAAGTTGATACCAATAAATGCAAAGCATACCTTTTATTTTTAGTCACAGAGTCTGCCGGTTGTTTGATCCCAACAACCACATTAGCTTTCGGCACTTGAATATTATTCTCTCTCGAATCGATGCTATCACAGGTCATGGCACCTTCCTGTCAACACAATTAACATAGAATTATTTCATGGGTGTGGACCGCAATAAAAATCAGGAAGAGTGGGGGGGGGGGGGGAGATTGAGCACTGCGCTCAAAATTTGAGCGCAGTGCTCAGTACGCCGTAAAAAAAGATTTTAAATATTCGCGAATACTGTTACAGGAAAAAATGAGAAAAAACTTGAAAAAAAAAAATTTCAAACGAAAAAAATTGAATTGAAAAAACAAAATTTCGGCCGAAGTACTTGGCGAGTTTTTTTGCTTAGCTAGAATCACGTAATATATTTCTCATGGTACGAACTCGCCAAGTACTTCGGACGATATATATATATTTTTTTCAATTTAATTTTTTTCGTTTGAAATTTTTTTTTTCAAGTTTTTTCTAATTCCGATTTTTTTTCTGAACTCTGTTCTTCTGACCGATTTTCATTTTTGTACATTTTGGTGACTTCTTTTCAATGCCCGACTATTTTTTGCTTTTTTTTTAATACTCTATCCTCAAGCGACAATGAAACACTTGTCCTATTATTGATATTATAAATTTTAGTGCTGAAGGTAAATCATTTTCGATCTTGCCAATTTTTTGAGCATTTTGTACTTTTTTGGGTAGTTTTTTTCTGTGAAAACAAATGGAAACGGGGGTCAACAAATGTACTTGTCCAAGGTTTTTTTCCCCGGCGAGGGGATTCTTGGCCCGGATATCATTTCTTTTTTCTGAACCTTTCACTTTCATCAATAAATTTTTGCATTTATGGTCCGCCATATTGGATCTGCCATTTTGAATTCCGAAATTTTGGGTGCAGATTTGTATTCGGCAACCCCGAATCCCCCGAGTACCAACTTTCGCTTTCATATCAAACGAATCATCGCTCGCCATATAGTATCCGCCATCTTGAATTTCCACATTTTGATATTAGATTTGTGATCAGCGACCCCTAAAACCCCCGAGTACCAACTTTCGCTTCCATCCAAAAACTTTTGAATTTATGGTCCGCAATGTTGGATCCGCCATTTTGAATTTCAAAATTTTGGATGCAGATTTTTAATCGGTGAACTCGAAAACCCCCGCGTACCAACTTTCGCTTTTCTTAAACGATTTTTGCAGTTATTGTTCGCCATATTGTATCCGCCATCTTGAATTTCGAAATTTTGGGTGCATATTTGTAATCAGCGACCCCGAAAATCCCCGAGTACCATGTTTTGCTTTTATCAAACAATTTTTGTATTTGTTGTCCGCCATATTGTATTCGCCATCTTGAATTTCTAAATTTTAAGTGCAGATTTGTAATCAGCGAACCCGAAAACCCCCGAGTACAAAGTTTTCAGCTAATTGCACGTAAGAAAAAATGTGTGTTTCAAAGGGTCAAATTGATATTTTTTTTGCGTGAATTATTCCGGCCTTACCAACTGTCAACACTCGGATACAATTTGCGACTGTGATGGACAAATTAGTTCAAATTTTACCCACGACGGATCTACGAGAAGTCCACAAAAAACACGCTGTTTACGCGTCTCGCACTTTACACCGTAAAAACCATCGCCAAACTTTCTGTGGTATGGGTACAGAGGAAATGACCAATGGGAACTCGTTATACTTTCGTCGCCGAAGACCGGCTTCGGTGGAAACGGGTTTTGACCGGGGACATGAGGCCTTTGACTGTGTCGTCTGCGCGTATATACGGACACGTCGAATGCTTCCATGAGTTGGTATTTTTTGCATAATCTTGAGCCTGTGCAAAGTTTTTTCTCAGCAAATACGGTGTGACGTCCGTCTGAATTAATAATCAATCAAATTCTATCCGTTTAGAAAATACTTCAAGTAAATAATATCATGTATTTAAACTACAAGATAACCTTTTCATACACATATAAGTCTAGACGCAAGTCTCCGATACTTGAGAGGCCAGAGGAAAACGTCACGTGATAAGTGAAAACTCACGGACCCATTCCTAAGAAAAACTATAAAAATCTATAGACCGACTTGGGTCAGCGCATATATCATTATCTTAGATTTCAGACCGAACGAATTTCAAAGATGCATGTGGGAAAAATAAATATAAATTAGAGCGGCTTGGGCCAGGCGAAGTATCACCAGATGTTAAGTGGACCACCCGAGTACGATAAGAAAAAGAAACGCTTTTCAAACAGAAAACATAAAAATCTGCAAGAGCCCTTGAAAATAAGCACGAACTCCGAGATTAGGAAAAGACCGAAACTGCGTTTCGTCTTTCAAGATAAAATTACCAAATACAGCTGCGACTTTCCATGAGAACAGAGAATTCTCAAAATAATTTATTTCAATGATTACAAACTACACAAAATTATTTATCATTCGAAAACTCGATAAACAATAAAATAAACAATGAACAAATAATATACGAATTATAACCGAACAATTATAATGAAACACATTAGAAAACTTGAACAAGTAATTGATTGAATTAAAATAATAACGCAAATGTTAAATTGATAAACTCAGTAATAACAATTAAAATAACATTCTTGATAAACGAATAAAATAAAAACAAACAACACATATAAATAAAATGAGAATACACGATAAAATAAAATAAGAATAAATAAAAGATGAACAATAAATTAACACGAACGAGAATAGAACGAGAAGAACAAAAAATATCGAATATAGAATATAGATATATAATCTATGCATAAGAATGTGGAGGGAAGAACGGGCCTTCCCGAAGCAACACTATTCGTCGTCGGGGAGTAAAAGAAATCCACCCACGCACCCTAAGAAAAGGAAAACCATGTGGAAGGGATGGTGCGGTCCCGAAGCATTGGGTCCTTAGTCTAAGATAAGGAAAAACCAAGGCCTTGACGAAATGTCATTGGCGTTGATTCTTCCTGCCCTCAAAATTAGGGAAACGCCTAGAAATTAAGTTTTAAATACCACTGCGAAGGAAAAATCAGTCAGTTGCAAGGAAAGAGGATCGAGAGTTGTACGAGAATAAAATCTTGAAATATCAAAAATTACATATCGTAAAGTAAGTCCCAAAGGAAGGACAAAGTGAAAAACAAATAAATAACGTAAAATCAAGTAAAGGAAAGTGAAATAAAGAGAGGATCTCCAACCACCAGTTGACTGATTTCATCTTCATCAATTTCAAGTAAGTAACACACTGTGTTTGTAATTGAACGAAATAATTTGTCAAAATATATTTTTATTAATTTGTTAACTCGAATAAGTCTTGAAAGTTAATCTCCAAATCAAAGATCCCCGTCCAGTCTAGTAACCGAGAGGTTAGGGCAAAAAGGGGGAATGAGCTAAAATCTTTTCGTTGTGATTGGGATAAGATTAATATCACGGGAAAGTTTAAAAGCAAGACGTTCCGACGTCACAACGGCATCAATCGTGTTGATTTGAGGCTCAATCGAAAGATTTTTTCTTAAGTCGTCTCCAGTTCAATTTTCAAGTTCTCATCTGTCTCCTGAGCTTCGTACTTCAAGAAAATGACTTTCAGTTTTTACCCCTACCGCCGTGAATCAAGAGACTCGGTAGAGTCTATTGTACATCACAGTCGCAAATTGTATCCGAGTGTTGACAGATGGTAAGGCCGGAATGATTCACGCAAAAAAAAATATCAATTTGACCCTCTGAAATACACATTTTTCCTTACGTGCAATTAGCTCAAAACTTCGTACTCGAGGGTTTTCGGGTTCGCTGATTACAAATCTGCACTTAAAACTTAGAAATTCAAGATGGCGGATCCAATATGGTGGACGACAAATGCAAAAAATGTTTGATGAAAGCAAAACATGGTACTCGGGGGTTTTCGGGGTCGCTGATTACAAATCTGCACCAAAAATTTCGAAACTCGAGATGGCGGATACAATATGGCGAACAATCACTGCGAAAATCGTTTAAGAAAAGCGAAAGTTGGTACGCGGGGGTTTTCGGGTTCACCGATTAAAAATCTGCATCCAAAATTTCGAAATTCAAAATGTCGGATCCAACATGGCGGACCATAAATTCAAAAGTTTTTTGATGGAAGCGAAAGCTGGTACTC
>JACEOJ010004429.1:16711-32628 GCA_013761285.1 Campoletis sonorensis | reverse complement strand
AACTTCCGTGTTCGACGTTTCGTGAACCGTGTCATTTTTCTTAGCTTAATTAAATTATCGTGAGAATTAACGTCGTGACCGCCAGCGAAAATCTCAAACGTTTCGGTAATTGTTCGTGTAATAATTTGTGAAAATAACTTGTCGGGAAGAATCGCGAACGAGAGTGAGAGTGTGTGTGCGCGTATGAATGTGAGCGAGAGAGTGAGAGAGTGTGAAACGACCGGTGTAATCGCGAAACGAAATAGCTCGACCAAGTAACCGATTATCGGGGGCTTGGACTTTTCCATCTTAAAGAACTTTTTCTAAATAACATCTTCGAGAATTCATGATTACGAGTAGTCCCGTATCAAGAAATAAAGAGCTCGTATTAGAGTGTAAAGTGCGTAGGATCCCGGTCGTGATTGAATGCGAATTGACGTGTGTGAGTGTGTTCGTAATTTTTCTCGACGAAGTTCGTAGAGTCCCGCGTTCGTTACAATCCCGCGGAATTTTGACCTTGATTGAAAATTAATCCCGAGCGTAACTTTTTCTTGTATTATTAAATTTCATTTTGTTAATCCCGTGTTAAATTTATTATTTGTTGAATAAAATATTAAAATTGTTAATTGTTAAACGGTAACTTCGTATCGAAAATTTATTTCTGGAATATTTCGAGAATTGTTTCTTGAATAACCTCCCCCATCCGCTGCAGCAAAGCCGGTCAACTATCTTTTCTTCTTTTGGTCGTGTCGCTCTCGCGACTGGCGCCCAACATTTTTCATAACAACCGAATTAAATAAACGGCCAAAGGAGGAAAAGTTTTGTGACATTAAGTCGGCAAAAATTATTGATTGAAATTCCCGTCACAATACTTAACGCGTTGACATAAATCGCATCCTTGGACACACCTCTTTACAAATCCTCTCATACCTCTCCAATAATAGAATCGTCTTAAATATCCGTAAGTTTTATGCACACCGGAATGGCCTAGTTTCGCATGAACTTCGTTAACTAATAGTCGATATAATTTCTTCGGAACTACTATTCGCCAGGACGAATCTTTATCTTCGCGATGAAACAAAAGATTATTGTAGAGAACAAAGTTATGGCCATTTTCTTCATTTCGATACTCTCCAATTTTTTATTGAATATTATCGTCTTCTTGTTGCCACTGCATGAGGTTTTTCAATTTGTGTTTAAAATCTGAGTCGTATTCTAACAAACATAACGAAACTAACCATTCGTCTTCATCATTTATTATCGGCAACATTCCTTCGTGCAACATCGCGACTACAAAATTTTCGTCTTTTTCCTCGTGGAATTTCGAATCAGGGTTTCTGCTAAAAAAGTCGGCTACTATATTGTCTACGCCGCGACAATGCGAAATTTCAAACGAATATTGATGGAGAATAAGACACCAACGATGCATTCTCGAATTACGATAAACTGTCGAATGTAAAAATGTGAGACTGGAATGATCTGTCATTATTTCGAATTTAGTAAACACGATTAAGTAGCAAGCTGATTAAGTAAACACGAAATTTTATGACCGAGTATACAATGGCGAGAAGCTCTTTCTCTGTGGTGGTGTATCGAGTCTCGCATTTTGTTAAACAACGTGACACAATACCGATCACCCGATATAAGTTCTCGCTATCTACCTGGTATAGCACCCCGCAAATTCCTTCACCACTTGCATCAGTTTGCAGTTTAAACGTAATTTCTGGTAAAACGTGACTCAATTTAATGCAGTTACAAAAATCTTCCTTTAATTGTTTGTAAGCGATTGTTTGACTCACTCCCCATTCCCATGTGACATCTTTTTGTAATAATTTGCGTAACGGATTCAACGATTTGCTATGATTTATATTAAACTGGCGGTAGTAATTACATACTCCCAAAAACTGCTGCAGTTCTTTCTTGTTTTTCGGTTCCGCAAAATTGTGAATAACTTGAAGCTTATCGGGATCTGGCGATACACCTTCACAGTTGATTCGAAAACCTAAAAACGAAACCGAGGAAACACAAAAAGTGCATATCGACAAGTTGATTGTGAAGTTTGTGACGTAACTTTTGGCCACGTCAATTGTACGAACGGTTGTCGACCAGTGGACCGGGTTTACGGTCCAGCATCGGTCGCCACTCGTCGCTACTCCGGCTGGTGCCTTATCGGAGACTCATTTGGCGTAGTTATAATTACCTTTTATTTCTTTTATTATTTTTATTTTTAAGCGCCAATTTTGATATTTACGTTTTTATTTGTGATGAACTCCGCTCGAGCCGAGAAATACCGTAACCGTTCGCGAATTGATTAATTTTAAGTTATTATTAAGTTGACTGCCTTAAGAGATGCCGAGAAACGAACTACCTTTTCCTTTTCCTTCATTAATTGTCGTGGAGTTCATTCCGTATCTCGCGCAGCCACAACATCGCTCGTTTCTTGCGAGGAAACACCCGTGCCTTTTGCCTTGTTTTGCCGCTTCGTTCTTTGGCTGGTTTTCGGCCCCGTCACAACGTTCAAGCCAAGTTCATCGCGGCTTGCTGGTGGACGGCCGGAGGACCACGCTGGTAACGTGGCCATTCGTTGATGCCCCCCGTGGCCTCCTCACTGTAGCAACCGAGAGTTGCACCGTCCACGGCCGTAACATCTGATGTCGCGGTCCGCTTACCCGGCGCCTCGTTCAGGTGGGATTCGGGATTACTCTAGGGGCGGAGGTGCTGTTTTGCCTGGTGGCGTGTGGGCTCACCGCGACTCGTACTGATCCACGAGTCGCCCCCCGTGGGTGCGGCATTGACGTGGCGGTGGGGCTCACGGCCGCACGCATCGAGGATTAGTAGGAGGGAGTTGGTTTAACGACCGGCTCCCGCCGAACGACTCGAACCGAGGCTTAGTAGGAGGGACCAGGGCCCCGACTGGTCCAGCCGAACGACTCGGGCGTTGCGGCCTAGCTAACTGCACCCGAGGCGAAAGCCTCAGTACGGTGAGGCGTTTTCGCGTGTGGGCCGCAGTGCATGCGATTACGCCTGGAAGGTGGTGAGGCGAAAGCCTGGTGAGGAGAGGCGAAAGCCTGGCAAGGTGAGGCGAAAGCCTGGAAGGTACGAGGCGTAAGCCTGGCAAGTGGTAGAAACGGTAGCTGGAAGATAAGGCGAAAGCCGGAAGGAAGGTACAGAGCAGAGTAATATCTAGCGAAGGAGAATGAATGATGACGAGACGGAGGATCCGGGCATGGACTCGGGGGGCATCCAGCTCACCCTCGCGCTTCACGCCTCGGATGGTGTTGAGAGGCCACACTGCCTACGGGCATTGTGAGCCCGACGGTGTGGTGCATGTTTGCGCAGGGAAGAGTCAGACAGGTTCTGTCTCTTTCGGGTTTGGCGTACCCGCGTACCCGAGCTGGGTGCAGGGTGCCCGGACGATCCAGAGTCCACTACCTTAGGTAGGGTGTCTACGAACGTCTCACCAGTGGCGTTTACTGGAACCACGGGGGTCGGGAGCTCCGGCGATGCTTGCATCGTCGCCCGGCCGAGTGGGTTGGACTCGCGGGGGCATGTGGTGCGTGGGTGTGTGAGTTCCGCTGTCATCAACAACTCGGGTGCGGTCCTGCAAAGATCGTAGGGAGTTTTGAAAGGTCTCCCCCCCTCACCAAGGGGCCGAACCGGACTGGAATTTGCCGGGGAGGAGATTGGCAGCTGCTCGTCTTGCGTCGGTGCCTTCGGGTCCAGTCAGTAAGTCGGGTGGCGCGCCTGCAAGGCGTATCCTTGGACCGTGCACTTGGGTGCCGTGTCGTAAGCCGAGAGGCGGAGACGGCACGTAAAATACACTAGGTGATATAATGATCCACGAGTCGCGAGGAGAGCCTCCCCTCCGTCCCATCGTGGACGTCGCCCGGATTCCCCAGAGGAAGACATCGGAGGTACGACCCAAAACGTTGGGGTTGAGGACCGGACGAGGGACGATCAGCGGTAGAACAGGGGAGTTAATTAATTGAGTCGCGCGTCGTCGATCCGATCAATCGGCGTCGCGCGACATTCAAATTTGCCGCGTAACACACGTGTCGCGCCAACAGCCTAGTTCGCGCCTAGAGCGTGCTAGCGCTGCGTCGCATGGGACTTGTGGTGGTGGGGGTAGCGCGAGGACGGGAGTCGAGTGATTTGCGAGCTACGCAAAGACAGTGACGGAGTGACGCTTCGAAGTTACACACGTGCCAGCAACTTAACCCGACGATCAATGAAATTAAGAAAAGAAAAGAATCCATTTTAAACTCTCCAATCTGAAAAAGTAAAAAATGGAAAATATAGAAAAGTGATTTATTAAAACGAAATAAAAAACATCTTCTACATATTTTTGACACCCGGTCCACTTCGGAGTAAGAAATATACATCTAAAGTGCGTGCAAAGGAATATGTACCGAGACACCACGTGCCACAAACTGCGCAGGAGGACCGGTTATGGGCGATGAGCACGGCTGCAACGGATAAATCAAAATAAAATAAAATAAATTACTATAAACATTCCCTAATAAAATAAGAGTCACAATTTAATTATTTACTTATTATTTATATTTATACACCAGATTACAATCAAGAATTCTTGTAGACTATAGACGAGGCCAATCATGGCAGATTCAAGTTTAAATTTAGACAATTCAGACAGAGATTCCATAAATGAGATTATCTTTGGTTCCCAGATTAACGAGTTACGTCCAATTATAGGAAAAAAAAGAAAGAAAAATGTACCCATGGAAATGGGACTTCCCAGCCCGAAAAAGACAACAGAAAACCCTATCAACGAGCGTTCCTGTACTGAGCCGGACCCCAAGAGAAGAAGGGAGTATCTTCGGAACTTCGAGGAAAGAAAAAACAGGTATACGGCAAAGGCTGCTGAACCATTCATTGTTTTAATATCACAAATGCCAAAAATCCCAGATAGTCACGTCCCTGGAGACATGGTTGAAAATAGATCGAGTAACAGGGAACCCAATACAAAAGAAACTCTCGAACAAAAAGGGATTGGATCCATCTACCCTATGATTATAGGAAAAAAACTGAAAAGCTTTAGCGAGGCAATCAAAGAAATAAAAAGAAAAGGTAGAAATCTGGTCGAGGTTAAATTACGTACATACCAAGACGCCAACAAATTGGTAGACTCTCAAGAATCACTCTTACCCGTAAACTGGAAAGCATATATCCCAGAAAGTAAAATCTCAAGGTTAGGAGTAGCTAGAGATATCGATCCATCCCTATCCGAAAAGGATATACAGGAGGGAATTGAATGGCTATGCCAACCGATACGGATACTAAAAGTTGAGAGAATCATGAGAGCTTCAAGAGAAAAAAATGACAGCATTACCCTTTCTCCTACAAACTCGGTAAAAATTAGTTTTGAGGGGAGCCAGCTCCCAGAAAAAATAATTATCTACAAAACAAGAGTAACAATAACCCCGTTTGAACAGCAGGTTAGGAGATGTACTAATTGCCAAAGGCTCGGACATTTAACAAAACAATGTAGGGGATCCCAAAGATGCGCATTCTGCGGTGGTAACCATCACCAAGCAGAGTGCAAAAGCACAAAACCAATTCGTGTTAACTGCGGCGAATCCCATCCAGCGAGCGACTCCAACTGCGTAACATTCATTAAACTAAAAATCACAAACAAAATTAAAGCATACCTAAACATCGACAGAGAGGAAGCCCTTGAAATTGCCAAAACAAATCGATTAGATAGTTACTACCGTTTGGAATCATGGATGCAGAGGCAAGCAGAAGCAATTCTTCCCTCCCCAAGAGAAAACGAATGGTTCCTACCCTCACAACCACTGAATGAATATAACAATCATTTTCCCACGATAGAAGAATCTGAAAGAAATAAGAAAAAGTCTAAAACCCAACAAAATAACGCTTATACAACAAGAAGAAAAATTCCGAAAAAAGACAACATTTCAACCAAAAGAAACACTTACAAAAAACCTTTAAATAACGCTATTCATAATTTTCCAGGCGAAACACCAGACCACTCGATTACTGAAAAAGTAATCAACTGGAAACCCATCCCAGAGATGAGAACTCCTGAGGAAATCCCGTCAAGTGTCAACACGTCAACTCCTCAATCCAAAAGGAAACATAGAAACTCCTTAAATGTAACATACCCCACGTGTACGTCAAGCCCCAATCCCTTTCAATTTGGGTACAATAGTAACCAGAAAAGGAAAACTATTAACATACAGTCACAAGCAAAGAACCTAATAAAAATACTCAATAAGTTGTGTACGTCTTTCCGACTCCTTTTTACACCCCTTGGAGTAAGAATCAAATAAAAAAATAAACAAAAAACAATGTGACTAACACCTTCGTTCTTACAATGGAACACAACGGCATAGCAATCGCACAGTGGAATTGCAGAGGCCTTAGGGAAAAAACACACGAATTACCAGAATTAATAAAAGATAAAGATATCCTTATACTCTCAGAGATGTGGCTCCATCCCAACATCCCATTTAGAATTTCCGGTTTCCGAATGGTCAGAAAAGATAGGCCTATTGGAGTAATCGGCGGAGGAGTTGCTATTGGTGTCAGGAAAAATCTAAATTTCGACTTAATTCCATTAGACAAATATCACTGGACAGAAAAAGGACTAGAAACAATCGCGATTGAACTTAAATTGCAAAACAACAGTAACGTCATTATAACAAGTAGTTATGACCACCCTCACATTAAACTTACAAGCAAAATTTGGAATGAATACCTCCAAAACATTCTCTCCCTCAGCAGATTTAGCAAAAATCTCATAATAGGCGGTGACTTCAATGCAAAACAGTAGCAGAAACAACAACCAAAGTGGAAATTCATTAAATAAGGTAATCAACAACTTCGACGTAGTACTCTTAAATAATAACTCGCCCACCTTTCTACATCAAAATACAAATTGGGACGTCCTAGATCTAGAGACGCGGCAGCGTCTTGATGCCAAGTATGAAAAGAAAGAGTGTACTCGATGATAATCTGGGGAGCGATCACCAGGTTATAGAAATACAACTTTATGGACAAAACATACCAACTCAAAACCGTAGGCCGTCGATAATCACTAAGAAAATAGACTGGGGAAAATTTACGATTATACTCGGGGAGAAAGTACCCAAAGGTCCCATTTTGAATAAAAATATACTTGAAAAATACAGATACACAATTCAAGTGATCAACCAAAGTTTAATCGAAGGCGGTGCCACTCGCAGTGAATTTATGAATCAAAATAACAAACGTAAATACCAACCAAAAACATGGTGGTCCCAAGAATGCAGCAAAGCAGTTGAAAACAGAAGGGAAGCTTTTAAAAATTATAAAAAAAAACATGAATACAGAAACCTTAAACGCATGGATACAAGAAGATGAAAAGACAAAACAACTTCTTAAGAAAACTAAAAAAGAGTCATTTCAACAATTCGCGTCCAGAATAGATACAAGAACTCCCATCAAAAAAGTTTGGAACATAATGAGAATTTTCAGCGGGATTCACAACACAAACCCTGAGAGAACAAGCAACGAATCAAGCCAGAACAAAAAAAAAAGAAATTGAAAAGGCCATAAACAAAGTAGCACCTCCGTTTGTTTTCATTCCACCCCAAATCAATCTTAGAGAAGGAAATACTCCTAAAAGTATTTGGCACTCTTGCTCTACCAAAGAATTGGAAAATATAATTAAAAATTTAAAAACCCGTTCCGCGGCTGGGAAAGACCGTATCAATACCGAAATGATCAAAGCTTTCCCAAAAAATCTAGTAGAACACTTAAAAAACATGTTTAATAAAATATTATACAGTGGGCTTATTCCAAATGACTGGACACTGTATGACACATGCCTAATACCAAAACCAAAGGGGGGCTTTAGACCAATTTCATTGGCGACATGCATACTCAAAATCTTCGAAAGATTCATTAAAAATAGATTGGAGTTTTTTTTGGAAACAGACCTCGCTATACCCAACAACCAGTATGGATTCAGGAAAGCCAGATCATGCTTAGATAATATTATGATTCTGAATACAGATATTCTTAACTCTTTCGCTAAAAGAGAAAATGTAATAACAATTTTTTTGGACCTCGAAGGTGCATATGATAACGTGAATCCTAATATATTAATTGCCAATCTAAACGAACTAAAAATCCCAACTCATATCATGAGACTATTAGCAAATTTAATTGCGTCCCGTAAAGTAGACTTTTACGAAAACGGATCCTTCATAGATCAAAGAAATGTGTATCAAGGTCTCCCTCAGGGATCAGTTCTAAGCCCATTGTTATTCAATGTATGTATGCGAAAAATCAACGAGAACATAGGAACTCAGTGCTCCTCCCTACAGTACGCTGATGATATCGTACTCTACGTAAGAGACAAAGACATAGACGAAGGGTTAAAAAAGTTAGAAAACGGAGTAGAAACATTGCGAATCTGGCTAAATAAACTTGGGTTAAATGTGACCGCTGCCAAAAGCAAACTCATTATTTTTAGTAAAAAGAATTTAAACCTCGAAGAAAAATACATAATGATTAACGGGGCCAAAGTCCGAAATAACAACAATGCTGTATTCTTGGGAGTAAGAATGGACTCCAAACTTAATTGGAAGGCCTTTATCAAAGAAACTAGAAACAAAGCCCAAAAAGGGGTTAACATAATAAAATCACTCGCGTCCACATCATGGGGGGCACACCCAACTACTCTGCTTCTGGTATACGTAGGGTTGATACGGGCCAGGTTAGAATGGGCAATTACAAGCTCGAGTTCCGCTGCTCCATCGAATTTCCATATGCTGAACTCCATACAATTTGCCGCTCTCCGCATTCTTCTAGGATGCTTCCGATCCACACCGACCAACATCCTGATGGACCTCTCTAAGGACCAATCCCTGGAAAGTAGAGCGCAAATATTAACAATAAGATACATTACACGAATATATGCACACAGGAAACACCCAATAATCCCTAAGATCAAATTTTCAGAGAAACTTAGCGACCGAACAGGAAAAACTCCCACGGAATGCCGTAGATCCATGCTATATAGAATATGGACAAAATATAAAGACCAAATAACCACCATAAAAAGATCCGAAAATATTCCATGCTTTGAAACCCCGCTACTACCTCAACTTACATCCATCGAACCAACAGTAAAAATAGGAAAGAAAATCCTCTCAGAGAATCCAAAAAAAGCAAACGAGAATTTCCGAAAAGAGATAGAAGCTAACTACTCCAGAAGCCAGAACAAAGATATCCTTATTTTCACAGATGGCTCGAAAATTAAAGATGCAGAATTTGTCGGGTATGCTTACTATATACCAGATCTAGACCACAGCGGTAGTTACAAAACATCAAACCTGGCGAATATCTTCGAAGCAGAAGCAGGCGCCATCATCGAAGCCCTGAAATTCCTAAAAAACAAAATGCCTCACAGAAATATCGAAATCGTAACAGATTCTCTCAGTGTCCTCCTGTCCCTAGGAGGCGTCCGCAGTCGCTGAAACGTCCTCGTCGTTGCGGACGGGCAACACTCCGCACCGTAGGGAAGACCAACGGCGTCTTCCTCTGCTTTGAACGCGCGGTAGTGGCTAATATCAGCGGGTCCGATCCTCTCGTGGGTGGTGTACTGACACACTCGGGAGGTGTTGCCTGGGGAGCTCCGTGGGTCACTGAAGGATTTGAAAGCGTGCCGCAGTGTCTCCGCGTGGTGCTGCCCGGGCCTCCGCAGGTGGGTAGCTTTGAACTGCACTGCCCATCTGCCGCGATGTCCGAGATTGTGAGTCATTTCGCATGACTCTGCTCGGTGGCGGAGGCGTCCTTTCGGAATAGTGGTATTCGGCAGTTCTTGCTGATGCCGCTCGAAATGACGTCCTTCGTTATTGCGTACGCAACATCGCGTTTGCGAAGGGGAAGGGTCGCGTACGACTGGTCTCGGGGGGCCGCGCTCTCGCTGTGAACCGAGTGGATCGCTTCGGCCGCAACGTGAATATCCGATACATGCTGCCGACTTGCCAGGAAAACGGATGGGAATGCAAATGAAGCTCCTGCTGATGCATCTCCCGATGACGAAAATGGCACAGCTAAAATGCTAGCTGTCACGGCGATCGGGCGTTCTGCTTGGTATTTCGGGGCGCAGTGTGTGGCCACTCGCAGAACTTGTTGTGCGCTCTCAGCCCTTTGCTTCTCGCTTGCGTGAAGCAACCCTCCCTCCTCCCTCTTTCCCTGCTCCATCCGGGCCCGGTGTTGCGGTGGTTTCGGCCCCGTGATACACGGAACTGGAGAGCTCCTAATCCCCCCGCTAATAGTATTTTTAACTTTTCAGCTATCTTACCTAAGTTTCAGCTCTGCGAGGAAGTCGGGCCATGGGTGGCTGCCCGGGGGGCCCTGGGCTCGCTGTGTGCCGGGCTGATCATCTCAACTGCTGTGCGAAGGACAGATACATGCTGCCGACTTGCCAGGTACGGATGGGGGTGCAAATGAGGTTCCAACCGATGCTCTTCCCGATGACGAAAGGGGTAAGCTAAATTATTAGCTGGCACATGCTCTTGTGTGGTCTTTCCGGTGTCTCGGGGCGCAGCCTGTGGCCCCCTTGGTTGCGTCACTGCATGCTTCTGCTCTCTCCTTCCCTCCCCCTCTTTCTCCTTTTCCTTATCCACCCGGGCCCGGTATTGCGTTGGTCCTTGGACTGCGCTTTACACGGAACCGGGAAGTCCCCACATCCCCATTAATTTACTAACTTTTATTTTCAGGTATCTTCTTTAAGTTTCAGGTTTCTCTACCTGGGCCCGGTGCTAAGTGGCCGAAAGGCTCACGAGGTACACGGAACCGGGAGAGATCCCCCACTAATCTCCCATCTAGCTTCTTTAAGTTTCAGGTACATACTAATTTTTACTTTCTCCCTACAGCTCAAACGGTCGGGTGCCGGCGGTCCCTGGCTTAAATCTCAAAGCCGCCTTAGATTAAAAATGGCTGTTTCTCCGCGGGTAAAATTCTCCGGAGGCAAAATAGCTCCCCGTTCGGATCTCCGGGTGGGAGCTACTCGCGAAGAGATAGTCGAAAGGTTCAATGGTGTAGGTGTGAATGGTGCGAGAATGGGGAGCCTGCCCGCGCGTCCGATGACCCGTCGGTCTGCTGCGGCGAGCAGTGCACGTTTGCCTTCCCCGTTGGTGCCGGACACTGTACGCCAAAGCACTCCTAACGTGGCTCGGGCGGTCAGCGCCAGGTCTCAGGATGCAGGTTTCGGCCTTCGTGCCGTCAAAGTAAGTCTGGTGCGTTGCGATGAAGTCAGCCTTCGTGCTGTCAGAGTCGCCTTGGTTAGATGTGACAGTCAGGTCCAAAGACAGGTTTTCAATGCTAGGCAAGTAGACCAGCCGACCGCGGCTGAGCGCGAAACGGTTAGACCCGCGACACCCGAAATTCCCGTAGTAGAAGCCGCACCGGGCGGTGAACGCGCGCGTACCACGGATGTTAGGATACTGCAGCTGAATATGCGTAGGTCAGCTGTAGTGACGGATGAGGTTCGTGATCTCGTCGGTCGAAAGCGACTGGACGTCCTGCTCTTACAGGAACCATACGTCCGAAGGCAAGGCCAGAGTCACACCTTCTGTGGATTAGGGATTGGGATGCAGATTGCGGCAGTGCGCTCGGAAAAACCCTGGGCCGCAGTTGCTATCTGTAACTCGTCATTTCACATGACATTCATCTCGCAGCTCAGCACTACTCACTGTGCATGTGCGGAAGTGCTGGCACCCAGCCTCTCGCTCTACGTCGTCTCTCACTATTTTCAGCCGAGTGACGACATCGAGGGGCACCTCAGACATCTCGGAATGGTGCTTCACTCACTGAGGGGGAAGAGAGTTATAGTGGCGTTAGACGCAAACTCCCGCTCTCCGCTGTGGGGTCCGCAAAGGGCTGACCGGCGAGGAGTTCAAGTCGAAAGATTGATTCGGGAGTTTGACTTTGAAGTTATTAATGATGTCCAACAGCCGCCAACTTTTTGGACGGTTAATGGGTCGTCGTTCATCGACGTCACCATGGTTTCTCCCTCCCTGTCCCGCTTCGTCGGGAACTGGAATGTCAGGGAGAACTGGACAACGAGCGACCATCGTGCTCTGGATGTTACGCTGCGGGTCCCAAAGGTTGCGGGAAATGACGAGGGTCCCAATGTCAGCCGGTTCAATGTAAAGCGAGCCGACTGGGAGCGGTTCTCTCAGAACCTGATCGCTCTCTCGAGAGCGAGACTGGAGGGGCTCCCACTAACGTCCAACGTAGAAGTCGAAAGAATGGCAGAGGCTCTCACGGGTGTCATTACCGAGGCCTGCACCGAGTCGATGCCAAAGAAAAAGTTTTATAGAAGGTCCAATCCGTGGTGGACAGTAGCTTTGACCAATCTTAAGAAAGGTGTTTACCAGAAACGTAGGGCATTCCAAGGAGAACAAGATGGCCCTCGACGCCTCGAACTCCGGCTAGAGTACCGTACTTCTTTGCGGGAATACAGCCGGGAGGTGAAAAGGACCAAGCTTGAGAGCTGGAGAAACTTCGTCTCGTCGTACGGGAACACGGAGCCCTGGGGCTTCGTATACAAGCAACAGGCAAATAAGCTCCGTGTTCAGAAGGTGCTTAGCACCATCCGGCAAGGCGAAGGACACACGAGCAACATGGAAGAGACCGCCAGCTGCCTTCTTGATGTCCACATCCCCGATGACCGGGTGGAGGATGACACTCCACAACAGCGAGAAGTCAGAGAGGGATCGGTCGGCGCGCCGGACACCCCTGACGATCCTCAATTTACCATCGACGAGCTTTCTGCGGCCGTCAAAACGCTGAAGAACGGGAAGGCGCCGGGACTCGATCTAATAGAGGTCGTGACTCTCAAGGCTGCCTTCGCCGCTATCCCTGGTCAACTGTTTCGTTTGTTCAACGGGTGCCTTCAAGTAGGTGTCTTTCCCTCAGCCTGGAAGGAGGGCTCTCTCCGAGTACTCCTGAAGGGCGAGGACAAGGACGAGAAGGACCCAAAGTCGTATAGGCCCATTTGTCTCCTCTCCGTTATCGGTAAACTTTTCGAAAAATTAATCAAGGGGCGCCTAGAAAAAACGGTATTCGCGGATGGGAAAACTTCGGGTAGGCAATACGGTTTTACGAAAGCGAAGAGCACCGAAAACGCGATAGTCGAGATGCGTAGGATGGTAGGGGACTCGAGGGAAACATATACGATCGGTTTGCTCTTCGATATTTCCGGGGCTTTTGACAATGTATGGTGGCCCCTTGTATTAACGGGATTGAAAGAAAGAGCTTGTCCGCGAAACCTCTTCCAGGTTATTCAGAATTATTTCAGTGATAGAGTAGTAGGGATTTCATGGGGGGAAAATAAGGTTACCAAGAGGGCTACGAGAGGTTGTCCCCAGGGTTCTGTCCTTGGGCCAACTTGTTGGAACCTTATGTTCGACGGGCTTCTTCGAGTGCTTGAGGAAATTGCCCCGAACAATTTTGTAGCTTACGCCGACGATCTTCTTGTGTCGGTGCAGGGAAACTCGCGAACTCAACTCGAGAATAGGGCACAAGCCATCGTTGACCGAATAGTAGAATGGTGCCGGAACGCCAAGCTCGAACTGTCGGAACGGAAAACTGAAGCCATTCTCCTTAAGAGCAATTGGATACGTAGGGCTCCCGTTGGGAGACGGGGAGGAGACCGTCCCGATCGCGCACGTAGGGCGAACGTCAGGCCGAACCTGGCAAATAGATACCCGATAATACGTATAGGGAATACAAGAATTAACTTTAAAAACAGCGTTAGGTACCTCGGGGTACACTTCGACAAAGAGTTGGGTGTTAGCACGCACTGTGCTAACCTCAAGGCGAAATGCGTGGCTCTGTTTCAGAAATTAGCTAGATTGGCAGGAACGGGATGGGGTCTTCGCTACAGAGCGCTAGACAAAATTTACAAGGGGGTGTTTGTCCCGACAGTGGCATATGCTGCTGCGGGATGGTCAGACCTCTGCAAGGCGGCTGACCTTAGGGTTTTGAGGACTACTCAGAGGCTCGCACTTATTGCGACAACCTCTGCCTATAGGACGGCATCATACGCAGGCTTGTGTGTGATCGCCGGTGCTCTCCCCGTGGAGATACTTTTGCAGCAAAGCAGAGCCCGCTTCGATATCCGAACTGGTTGGGACACCAGGATAAACAATGTGTTGGTTCCAGCGGGCGCACCAGACGCCGTGGAAACCATCAAGGGTGAGGCACTTAATATGTGGCAGACCGAATGGGACTCTTCAACAAAAGGTCGAACCACTTACGCCTTCTTCGAAAACGTTCGTGAAAGGATGAACGCTAGTTGGTTCCGGCCAAACTACTATACGACGCAGGTCGTGTCCGGACACGGTGATTTCAGAGCGCGCCTCGCGTCACTGGGACTCGCCGACGGAGGTGAATGCGCGTGTGGGCGTCCGGAGACAGCTCAGCACTTCCTTCTCGAATGTCCCGAGTTCGAACCGCAGAGAGTCGCTCTGCGGGAACATCTCGGCGACCGGGAATGGCCTGCGGCGGCTCGCCAATTGGTGTCCAATGCTGAGGCCTTCTCTGTCTTCTCCGCCTTCTGTCGTGAGGCCTTGTGGATCAAGGGGGGTCTGAATATTCTTGAGTAGATAGGTAGGCAGGGACCACTTGGTGCCTGGCTGTGTGGACAGACAGTCACCGATCGTAGGACTGACAGCTCCTCCATAAAGTACTGATCTCATCGTATCCTATAGGTTTTATAATAAAAAGTAGAAGTAGTATGGATAGGTCACAGTAGAGACGAGTTATAAGGGTCGTCAGCTGCGTTCGAAGCGAGCCTAGCCGGGGGTGTTAGTCGGGCACTCCCGGTGATGGACTACCGGATCCGCATTACTTCGTGGGTCATCCGGGAAATCCAGGCAAGCGCGAATAAAGCAAAACAGGACGGTTAGGGAACACGAACAAGTTAACACATACACAACACACACACCCCAACACAAAAATACACCCTTACACAAAACCCCCCTATCCAAATCCCAATTCATGTCATTTTCTGGGCTGTGTCCGGGCGGGACACGGGAGCAGGCCTTCCCGAGGTTCCCCGTGAGTGCGCGAAGGAGCGTCCGGTCAGGCCCTTCGTGGTGTGAACGCACGCTCCTTCGCGTAGCCAAACTGCTCCCTCCGCTAACTCGCCAGCGGAAGTCAAAGGATTTTTCTATTGCCCCTCCGGAGGCGTGGCCCCTCGCTAGTCAGTGGACTGAAGCCCGTTGCGTATGCCTTAATGGCGAGGTAGCACAGGTCCGCCTGTCGTCAGATGGGAGGCCTTTACATTAGTTGTCCCTAGGAGGCAGAATCATACAATACGATCAGGATAAAAATCGAAAAACTCCGGGTAGAAATTAACTTAACTCAACTTCGGCTGGAGATGACTTCATGTCATTCTCACACGTGTAATTATTAGGTAAATATAGTAAATAATTCAAATATAAGTGAAAACGCGTGCTAACACTTAACCAAGGAATCGACCAAGGGAAATGATGGGACGTGGAACTCGTGAAACTAACAGCGGGAACGTGAGCGGGGATCGACACGGGAGGAGCTGATCAGGGAACGACGACAGGATAACAGGTAAACTTAAACTTATTTTACATTATTTATTCTTCTGATCTCATTGTATCCTATCACAAAAAAAAACTACCCAAAAAAGTACAAAATTCTCAAAAAATTGGCAAGATCGAAAATGATTTACCTTGAGCACTAAAATTTATAATATCAATAATAGGACAATTGTTTCATTGTAGCTTGAGGATGGAGTATTAAAAAAAAAAGCAAAAAATAGTTGGGCATTGAAAAAAGTCACAATAAAAATAGGTCAGAAGAACAGAGTCCAGAAAAAAAAATCGGAATGAGAAAAAACTGGAAAAAAAAAATTTCAA
>JACEOJ010004423.1:0-10127 GCA_013761285.1 Campoletis sonorensis | reverse complement strand
TTTTTTTTTTTTTTTTTTTTATGAGCTTTAGAACGTCTGTGATGTACAATTGTATCTGTTTTTAAACGTTTCAATTATATTCTTTTCGTTTATCTTTTGAATAATTTGCGTTTTCTATAGTTATATTATTCTATTTGTAATAATTATTTTTACAATAATTTTATACGTTGGGCGCCATTTTGTAACGACGGACGACCACGAGACTTTGCCGGGCAGCTCGGAGAGTTGGGTCGGCTCGTGGACGCCGTGTACAAACTAATTATCGGGATCAGGGAGAGTTTGCTTATGGATGCGCAATCCTTCCCACCGTGTTTTTATTTATGTGTTGCTTAGGGCATGACCCGAGGACGGACAATACAACCTTACGCGCAGGCTACACACGGCCTGTCTACTGCGTGTCGAAAAATTAAGGGAACCAAACTTACCTCAGTCTGCCCTCTCCTCTAGCGCGGAGTCCCCTCGCTCTCGGATATGCCTCTTAAAGAACGACTCGGTCTTCTCGTAATAAGAACTACTTTATTAATAATATGCGCTCTCTATCATGCGCTCTAATTACTATTGTTGGCTCGATATAATGCAAATTAAACGGGTTGGCCCTTCGTCAATTCTCGCTACGTGCGCTGGCTCTCACGACTCGTGCCCGTCTGGCCTCGTATTAGGCAGTGCGCGGCCCGTTCAACGACGCAGGAGTGGGGGTAACTGTCCAGCTAGCGCTGCCTGTCGGCCTCCTGGGCGTCGTTCGCTCTTATTTTGAATGGCGCGGTATTCGCGCAATAGACCCATGAGTTTTCCATGAAAATAGAAAAATATGATCAGACGGTGCGCTATTGCGGCTACCGTCCGACTACGACCATAGACCTGACCGCGCTTTACGAGCGGCAAGACTGGTGGCGGCGAAAACTGGTGACGGCTGTACATCGTTACAATCCCCCCTTCCAAACCACCAGTCATGCCAAACGTTCCTATAGAGGCGTTTGGTTCCCTTTTTACAAAAATGACACTCGTGCCTGCGCGTAGGGTCTCGGTCATAGTGGGATGTGAGCCCATAGCCAAATTCAACAATTATACATTGAAGACGAAATATTACTCACACTGTCCAACACCTGTACTCTTCCGTCCGGGTTATTAGTGTAACGATTGTGGGAGCCAAGGTCACAATTGGTATTGCTACTATTACTAACTACTGGGAAGGGAGATTTTTAGACGAGACATAATACTGGAAAGGATATAATTTTTACTTCTTTCTTTTTCGAACTTTTAGTTCGTGTACAAAAATAAACTTCAAATTTGTCTTTTTGATCTGGGGGCTTTCCCCTCCGTTGACTAACCCTAATGAAAACTTAACAATGCCCTTTTTTGGTTCTTGCTTTTCCTTTCAAGACTCCGTGTACTCAAAGAAATATAAATAATGATAAGTGAAGAAAACAACAAAAAGTATAGGAACTGGGCATTCGATGACTCAGGTACTCTTTTGATTATACCTATGGGCTTCGAACAACCAAAAAAAATATAATCATGAATGCCAAAAAAAATCAAAACAAAAAAAAATCTATCGCAAGTGATGGTGTCTTCGCATGGTGGATTCACTCGGATGGGTCGTCGGCTTCTGATTCTTCTCCGGTGATCGTATCAGTCGATTCGTCCAGGTCTTGAATCTGGGCCTCGTCCTCGAGGGTAGTTACGTCAGGTGCGGTTATTTCTGGTCCGATAACAGCACTGACTCCACTTGAGCTTGCGCGATCCGGTGCGATGTTTTCAAGGGGTGGCGTAGGTGTCGACCTGGCGAGTGGCGCTTTTGGTTCGCGAATGTGCTCCCCGTGACACTCTGCGGTTTCCGATTGGGATGTTCGAGCCTTTTCTCTTCGAACGAACGCCTCGAATTCGATTGCTGTCTGGACACGTCGTGAGATCGCGTCGTCGATGATGCGCTTGCGACATGTACCACATGCTGGGTCCGGGTCAGAGAGAATTCTCCTGCAGGTTTTACAGCGATTTGACAGTGGAACCTCGTAGTTGACGAACTCCACATAGTGTGGCCAAGGGCAGTCTGTTTCGGTGAACCCTTCGGAACTGCAGACTTTACAGAAAGTAGCCATAGTCGGGCTTTGACAAGATCTCCAGCTGTGACCTTCTTTTTTGCAGTTCAGGCATCCTTTTGGTGCTTTTGGGTGTAGACGAGGCTGACGAAGTTCGCATTGTGCGCGATAGACTTCCATTACGCTTTTAGTGAAGAGTTTTTTCACCTTTGTGAGCGCCTCGATTTTTTTTCTGCGCCTTTTGATGAGCCTGGAACCTATCAACGAGTTCTTGGTCGAGCCTTTTACAAGTCTCACGTAACTTCTCGTGTGAATCGCGCAGCTTCTTGAGATCCGCTTCCGCTTTGGTCACTTGATCAGCGCAGGTTTGCTTTTCCTTCATTAAGGTGAGTATGACTTCATAATGCGCAGCTGGCAGTTGAACCTGAGGTTGATACTGGACCGAAGCGCGTGCTGAAGCGAGCTCCTCGCCCTTGCTCCTTATGATATCGCAGGCTTCCTCGAGATCGTTGAAAAGTTGCCTCAACTCGGTCGATGGGATCAAGACCAAACCTGACGCTTCCGGGTGAATACGTGGTTCCTTCACAACAGTGCCGTCGTGGAATTCCACGGGGGTGTAGCGCACAATTGCAGTCTCCGTCCGGGCTACTTCTTCCGTTTCGTACGAACGTGCCGAGCTGCGGTCGTCGTCCCCTGGTTCTTCGTGGCTACGGGCGCCCCTGGTCGTTGACTCCGCCATACCTACTGATGAATTTTTTTTTTTTTTTTTTTTTTTTTCTTTTTATGGAACTGATACAATATCTCTTGCTAACCTTTTGCTTCTACGGGCTAACTTCAAGTCTCCTACAAAATATTTACCGATCTCTTTCCCTTTTAAATCACTTAAAATTACTACTATCGGAGAGATTTTCTTGCTAACTAACGCTGGGCCTTTATATCTTGGTGCTAATTTCGCACTATAGCTCTGCGCTGCGTTGGATAATGTGTTATTCGGATAATACACAATATCTCCTACCTCAACAAAATCGAGTGTACTCTTGAAACGCTTGTTATACTTATCGCATTGTTCCTTGAGTGCTTTTTTCATATAATTTTCGATTTTATTGCGCAAAGTCTTCATGCGTTCGACTCGTTCGGTCCATTGTCCGTTTGCGTCAGTCTTGTTTTCGTCACATGTTTCATATAAGTCTATGGAGGGTTCCCCTATTCGTCTAGGTTCTCGACCGAAGTTCAAGTACGCGGGGGTGACCCCCAATGAGGCGTGTATAGTATTGTTATACGCGAATTGAATTTCCTCTAGATATTCATCCCATTCTCGATGATCTTCTCCTAATAGACTCGAAATCATTGCTTTTAAATTCCTATTCACTCTCTCCACAGGGTTTGCCTGTGGGTGATATACGGGTGTTGTTACCTGTCGGATTCCCAACTCTTTCAGATATTCCGTGAGTGTCTTATTGACGAACTCTGTTCCGTTATCGGTAATGATATTTACCGGATTTCCCCATTTATTTACTAAAGAGCGGATAGAACGAACTATTCGGGGTGCGTCGGCTTTGTTCAAGGAGTAACATTCGATATAGCGCGTGTATACATCTTCGCAAACCAAAACGTACTTTTTCCCTGATTTGGAGCGCGGAAAGGGTCCAATAATGTCCATCGAAACCGTTTCCCATGGTTCCTGAATCTTTCGGGGGTATATTAATCTTTTGGGCGGTGCCGTGTCTATTTTGCATTTCAGGCAAATCTCGCACTTATTTATATAACGACGTATATCGGCGTGCATACCTGGCCAATAAAAATGTTTAGAGATAGCGCTTTGGGTTTTTCTAATGCCTTGATGGGCCGATTGGGGAGCGTCGTGGTATTTTGAAATTGTTGGGAGAATCTCTTCTTCCCTGAGTACCAATTTCCATGCGTTGTTGTCTCCTAGAACCTCTTTAATCTTTTCCGGTCTGTAACAATAAATTTTACCGTCTTTCCCTAATTTATACCGGGGATCGCGACATTTTTCACCCGCTAGCGTCTTTAATTTCTCATCGTACCATGAGATACCTTGTGCGCTGTGCAACTGCATTATTTTCGCGTCAGGATCTTCGTATAATCGAGACAACGCGTCAGGAGCTTCGTTGGCTGTACCCTGGCGGTGTTCAATAGTCAGATCGTGTGACAACAGTTCCATGGCCCACCGGGCTAGTCTACCTATTGGGTTCTTCAAAGAGTGTAGCCATCTTAAACTCGAATGGTCCGTAATAACTGTGAAGTGTGTACCTTCTAGATAACATCTCAGTTTTCGTACCGCGTATACGACCGCCAGGCACTCTTTCTCGGTGGTAGTGTAGTTGCACTCCGCACCTCTGAGTGGTCTGCTTAAGCAAGTAATGAGATATTCCTTATCATCACTTTTCTGCGTTAAGACAGCTCCGAGTCCTGTGTCACTGGCGTCGGTGTATAAGAAATATGGCAGGGTAGGGTTTGGAGGAACTAACGTTAGAGCTTCCTTGAGCGCGGATTTGACCTCCGTGAACGAATTTTCGCACTCGTCTGTCCAAATCCATGGCGCTTTCGGGCTGGCTAACTTGTTCAGCGGACCCTGAATCCTAGCGATGTTGCGCAGGTGCCTGTGATACCAATTCACGAGACCATTGAATCTGCGCAACTCCTTGCGATTGCGAGGGCGCTTATAGTTCAAAATAGGCTCGATGCGCTCGGGATTCGGTTTTAACCCGTCTTTATCGAGCAAGAAGCCCAAAAATTCGACGCTCTGTCGTGCGAAGAACGATTTCTCTCGGTTGACGATGAGCCCCGCTTCTTGGAGCACCGAAAACAACATATCGAGTAAAACGATGTGTTCTGAAAACGTTTCTGAGATGACGATCCAATCGTCCAAATACGCGAAAATTTGTTCGACGTATTTCTCGGGTAATTTTCGCTCTCTGATTCGCTGAGTGAGTTTATTTTTAAGTTCGTCCATTAGGCGTTGGAACGTGGATGGCGCGTTCGTCAGACCGTAGGGCATGCGGACGTATTCAAAAAGACCTTTACCCTCAACTACAAACGCGGTGTATTCTCTACTTTTCTCGTCCATTGGAATTTGATGAAATGCTTCGCTTAAATCTAAGGTGCTAATAATCATGCGTTCCACCATGGAATCTAAAATTCTATCCATCCTGCGCAACGGGTAAGCTGATTTTTTCGTAACTCGATTTAATTTTCGGTAATCTACGCAAAATCTATATTTACCGTTTTTCTTGAGCGCTAAAACTGGAGGACTTGACCATGAACTGTTGCTTGGGACGATGAATCCCTTTTCGAGAAGTCGATCCACTTCTTCGTCTAAGATTTTGTTAATCGTTTGGCTTCTTCGGTACGGTTTCTGTTTAATTGGGGTGTGATCTAATAATTCTATTACGTGCGTTGTCTGGGTAGTACCGTTTGGTGTGATTTCATTTTGAGCGCTGAATTTTTCGTCTAAAAATTCTTCGAGTCGTGCTTTCTCATCAGGAGTTAATTCCTGTAGCTGGATTGAATTTACAACGAAATATCTGTCTCGCATTGAACCAAAGGGTATTTGAACTTGAGAGTCGCGGATTTGCCAAAAATTATTGATACCGTCTATAACAAGTTCCCATTGCGCTAAGAAATCTAGCCCCAATATCACGGGTGTGCTCAAGCCATCGAGGACTGCGAACCACAGTTCTCCAAAGCAATCATATATGTCGATCAGAAATTTTACGGAAAAACGTGGTGTGACGACATGATCGTGTTGTGCGAGTTGCACACCGTCACGCGTAATTGCGTCATACACCGGATCACATCTTTGTAGTGCGCGTACTTTCTCGTAGACTTCTGCGCTCATGAAGCTGCGATCGCTACCCGTGTCTAAAATTCCTGAGATTGAATATTCATCAAATTTAATTAATACTGGAATAATTCTGCGCTCACGAGAGGGAGTTGGGGACGCGTAACCTTTAAAAGTACGACGAGTGCCTATTTCCCTTTTCGGAACCTGCGCTATTCCTATCTGTGCATTTTCCGTTATGCTCAGTAATGTGTTCAAGCGATGCTTTTCGATAACGTCCGTTTTGGATTCTGACAAAGTGTCTTCGCTTTCCGAGTACTCTAATTCTGAGCAAGTGTCGGTCAGATCAGAATCTTCGGCGCTATTTCTTGCTAAAAGACAAGCTAATTCTCTTCGGTTTTTCATTGTCTTTTCGTTTTCTAAATCGTTTCCTAATTCTTTGCCTATTTTCTCGCGTGGTAATTCTGTCATGGGTACGTCAGGAAGTGGTAAGGGTTCCGATGCTTCCTGACTTCCTACTCGTTTTTTGGAACAGGAGAAGGTGTTCTATCGCTTTTTGGTGATCTAATTGGTGATCTCCTGCGCCTAGATGGTGAGCTTTTGCGCTCTTCGCATTGGTTCGCATAGTGCCCTTCTCTGTTGCATTTATAGCATTTTATTTCCTGAGATCGTGTCGTTTTACTACGGTCTCGGTCGTTTCGATAGTACGATTTTGATTTTCTGTACTCGCGACCGTTTCGCGGTGACGATCTGCGCTTCTCTCCCCCCTTCCGCGATGAAGCCGAGGATGAAGAGTGTGAACTGCACGAGCGCGATCGTTGGTACCGTGTATTCCTTTTTCGCGAGTCATATTTTCGCTGCTTATAATTCGTGGATTTTGTATTTTTGTTTTCTTGTAATAATTGTAGTTTCAGAATCGTATCCTTTAATTCCTCAAATTGTTTGACGTACGGTACTGTATCTTTTTCTGTACTTTTGCGCGTTATTGTTTCTTTATTATTTTTATTCCCTTTATTTTTAATATTATTTTTCGAGTTGCTATCCTCTTTTTCGTTTGCTTTCGTGTTTTCTTCGGACGAGATTTCAGTAATCGCGTGAAGACGAGATTTATTGTTTGAGCTGCGCGTTTGACGAGAATGATCTTCACGTAATTTATCCGCTTGGCTCATGATCTCGTTTTTTTCTTCGTATTTACGTACTTTTTCAATTAATTGTTCGTATGAGTGAAATTCGTCGCGGTCGAAATGTGTAATTAATTTAGAGTGTAAACCCGAAAAAATTTTGTCGAGTTGTTGTTTGATTGGAATTTTTTCTTGCAATTTGTTATACATTTCGCTGATTTTTATAATATAATCGATAGCCGTTTCTTTACCTTCTTGGATACGTTTTTGAATTTTAAAGTGCAATTTTTGATCATCATTACTTTCGCCGAAAGTTTTTTTAAATTTTTCTACGAACTCATTCCACGAAGTCCATTCTGGGCGAAAGACTTTATACCACGAGTAAGCTGTTCCTGACAAGATCTCTGGTACTGTATTTAGTGCGTCATTATGATTTATTGCTGAGGCTGAAACTTTTCTTTCGAGTTCGTCAATGAAATCGTCGGCGTCTAATTTTCCCGGAAATTTTAAATCCCAAGTTTTAAAAATTTTGCTAATATTTTGTGGTAATTGTTCGCGTCTTTGTGTCTCATAACTTTCGTTATTCGATAAGTTATAAGGATTTGTATTTATTAAAGTATTTAAATTTTCGTCGAATTGTAATGTTCGCGGTTGAGAATTTATATGACCCGATGGTGTCGATTGTGTCTTTGTTGACATTGCGCTTGGTCTACACGTATTCGAGGTCGTCATTGTAGTTACGAGCGTTGTTGTTGTCGAGCTTTGCGCGCTAACGGGTGGGTAATTTGTTTGGGGTTTACCTCTACTTTTTCTGCGCGTGGTTCGAAAGTCTTCGTCGTATTCCCACTGGGTTTCGTCTACAGATGATGCTATTATTTTATTCTCAATTTCTACAAATTTCCTATTAAATTCGTTTAATAGTAATCGTGAATTTTCTTGTATCATTTTAGCTGTGAAATTTTCTGCGATTTCAATACTTTTTTGGATATCGTCTTTTGTTGTCATTTTTAATTCCTGAATTGAAATTTGTAATGATTCTAACGTTATTTGTATTTGTGTTAACTCATTTGTCTGTGCGTCTGTTTTTGTACTATCTTTTCCGCGTTTTTTCGGAATCGCTCCTTGCGTTTTTGCTAAATCTTTGTTTTGTGTCATTTCGTCCTGTGGTTTCAATAGTTTAGGAATTTGGGTTGTGTCTAATTCGTTTGAGGTACTACTGTCCCTGTCCGATGTCGAGGGTGATCGTGGTAGTGTTTGGCCTGTCGGAATCGCGTTTGACTTTGCGGCGCGTGTTTGTCTTTTATCTGAATCACTCATTTTTATTTATATTCTTCCTCTCTTTTTTTTTTTTTCAGTTTTGAAGCCCTAAAGGAACGATTTAATGGCGTATTTGATTGTTTTCTAATTTGCAAAAATCGTCGAATGGCGATATAATCAAGCGATCCGTTAAAGTAATATTTGAGAATATTCTGTCTTTGTCCTTCTTATAGGATGAAATTTTACGTTCTTGTAGACTCGATTTTGTTTTGGACACGGCTCTGCGCGTTCCTCGCTAGTGTTTATGTTGTTTTACTGTCTCTCTCTAGTTATTCCGCGCTCGCTAGTGCGGTTATGAGAATATTTTTTTTTTTTTTTTTTTTATGAGCTTTAGAACGTCTGTGATGTACAATTGTATCTGTTTTTAAACGTTTCAATTATATTCTTTTCGTTTATCTTTTGAATAATTTGCGTTTTCTATAGTTATATTATTCTATTTGTAATAATTATTTTTACAATAATTTTATACGTTGGGCGCCATTTTGTAACGACGGACGACCACGAGACTTTGCCGGGCAGCTCGGAGAGTTGGGTCGGCTCGTGGACGCCGTGTACAAACTAATTATCGGGATCAGGGAGAGTTTGCTTATGGATGCGCAATCCTTCCCACCGTGTTTTTATTTATGTGTTGCTTAGGGCATGACCCGAGGACGGACAATACAACCTTACGCGCAGGCTACACACGGCCTGTCTACTGCGTGTCGAAAAATTAAGGGAACCAAACTTACCTCAGTCTGCCCTCTCCTCTAGCGCGGAGTCCCCTCGCTCTCGGATATGCCTCTTAAAGAACGACTCGGTCTTCTCGTAATAAGAACTACTTTATTAATAATATGCGCTCTCTATCATGCGCTCTAATTACTATTGTTGGCTCGATATAATGCAAATTAAACGGGTTGGCCCTTCGTCAATTCTCGCTACGTGCGCTGGCTCTCACGACTCGTGCCCGTCTGGCCTCGTATTAGGCAGTGCGCGGCCCGTTCAACGACGCAGGAGTGGGGGTAACTGTCCAGCTAGCGCTGCCTGTCGGCCTCCTGGGCGTCGTTCGCTCTTATTTTGAATGGCGCGGTATTCGCGCAATAGACCCATGAGTTTTCCATGAAAATAGAAAAATATGATCAGACGGTGCGCTATTGCGGCTACCGTCCGACTACGACCATAGACCTGACCGCGCTTTACGAGCGGCAAGACTGGTGGCGGCGAAAACTGGTGACGGCTGTACATCGTTACAATCCCCCCTTCCAAACCACCAGTCATGCCAAACGTTCCTATAGAGGCGTTTGGTTCCCTTTTTACAAAAATGACACTCGTGCCTGCGCGTAGGGTCTCGGTCATAGTGGGATGTGAGCCCATAGCCAAATTCAACAATTATACATTGAAGACGAAATATTACTCACACTGTCCAACACCTGTACTCTTCCGTCCGGGTTATTAGTGTAACGATTGTGGGAGCCAAGGTCACAATTGGTATTGCTACTATTACTAACTACTGGGAAGGGAGATTTTTAGACGAGACATAATACTGGAAAGGATATAATTTTTACTTCTTTCTTTTTCGAACTTTTAGTTCGTGTACAAAAATAAACTTCAAATTTGTCTTTTTGATCTGGGGGCTTTCCCCTCCGTTGACTAACCCTAATGAAAACTTAACAATGCCCTTTTTTGGTTCTTGCTTTTCCTTTCAAGACTCCGTGTACTCAAAGAAATATAAATAATGATAAGTGAAGAAAACAACAAAAAGTATAGGAACTGGGCATTCGATGACTCAGGTACTCTTTTGATTATACCTATGGGCTTCGAACAACCAAAAAAAATATAATCATGAATGCCAAAAAAAATCAAAACAAAAAAAAA
>JACEOJ010004419.1:0-19094 GCA_013761285.1 Campoletis sonorensis | reverse complement strand
TCTTCCAAAAATTCTCTGAGGAATTTTTGTTCTTCTTTATTCAAATGATTATTATTTCCAATTTCTTCCCAGATTTTTTCTTCTCTGTCTTTTTGATTTGTCTTGTTTAGCGTATTTATTTCTTCTTGGTTTTCCGAGTCCTTTCCATTTTCTTGTTGCGTCTCCTCTATTTCCACGGTAGGTCTATCTATTTCGACCTCGTGATCTGTAGAGTTTCTGATTATTATAGGACATGCGAGTCCTTTTTCGTCGGTAATTCCTTCGCCCATTGTGATTCCAGGCATTATTTCTGTTGCGGATATACACCCCACTTTCATTTGTAGCGTTTTTGCGTACAATATATTTTCTGAACGGGCGGGTAATTTTATTTTTCCCGAGCCGTTTATGAATGGTTCGACGTGGCCGTAGATTTTGATATAACGACCACTGAGGATGTCGACCTTGTGTTTTCTTATGAAATCCATTCCCAAAATCCCGTCTACATTTATTGGGACTGAGTCTTCGACCACGTAGAATTCATGGCGAACATTTACGGCTGGCGTTTGGATTCCAAATTAATTTTACAAATTGCGTGGAAAATTTCTCCTCCTATTCCTTTTAGTTCAACTGTTTCTTCTATTGCCTCCGTGTCTTCATGAATAGCACCTTTTTTTATCAGGCAGCATTGCGCTCCTGTATCTCCTTTTAAGGTGAGGACTTTATTTTTTGCTTGGGCAGAGTTGACGTAAAAGTCGCTTGCCGTATCTCTTGGATTTACGACGCTTATATTATAGGATGTCAGGTTTTTGGATGAGCCTGTAGCTCGCTCCGCTTCAATTTTGCTGATAGTTGTAATCTGCAACCCAGCTGTGAGCGTGTTGAGTGCGAATGACCCGACAGTCTTTTTTCCTGCGCTCTCCTTTTTTCCTTCGTCGGTTGACGTTTGGTCTCCTTTTTCTTTTTGTTGCCCGTTATAGTTTCGTTGTTGACCTCTGTATCCTCCTCTGGAATTTCCGCGGTAATTTCCGGTTCCTCGGTTGGAATTATTATTTCCCCTGTAATTATTATTTCCTTGGCCTCCTGACCCGTTATTCGACTGGGTGGGCCTGTTTCGACAGTCGCGATATAAGTGTCCCGGTTTTTTGCAGTAATTGCAAAAAATTGAATTGACATTTCTCGTGGGAGTTGGAAGTTGCTGTCGTCCGTTTGATGAATTGTTACTCCGACAGTCTCGCGCCCAATGTCCGGTTTTTCCGCATTTTTTACACGAATTATTTCGTTTGTCCCCGTTTGCTGATTTCGGTCCTGAATCGTTGCCCTGATGGGTTTTTTCCTCATCTATTGCCGCTCTTATCGCAGCCTTGAGTGTTTTATAACCCTTGGCTTTGATAAGTACCTGATAGTCCTTTTTAAGGCCTCTTTCGGAACTAGCTAATCCGAGGTCTCGGACGTATTCTTCGATAGCTTTTTTCTCTACGATCGTTGATTTCGTACGCGTGCTGGCTTCTACGAGTTCCATCATAAGTGCTTCTAGTCGTTGACCGTATTCTTGTACTCCTTCATTGTGTTTTTGTCGACAGGCATGCATTTCCATATGCAAAGCTCCTATAGTTCGACGTTCTCCGTATAATTCGGTCATTATATCTTTGAATGTTTCGAAACCTTCAATATCTTTGTAGCGGACATCTTCTCGCGCTTTTCCGGCTAATTTGGTGGTTAAAACGGTTTCTAGCAAAAGGGGTTTGTCTATTTCTTCGATATGTTTATCTGCTAACCCGAATGAATCGATTAAATCACGAATTTTTTCCGGTTTTGAACCGTCGAAACGCGGAATGAGGCTTCGTGCCTCTTTAAGGGACATAGAACCTCGTAATCTTCGTGAGGGGGTGCCTGGTGCAATTCTGCTAGGTCCAGCACCTCCCAGGGTGTCTTCTAAATTTACCGTTTCAGGCATCGCGACGTTTATTTGGGCTTCTATTAAGTCTGAAAATTCCGGCTCGGCAAGACTTGAAGAGCTTGGTTCGAGCTTGGGTTTTGAGCGTCTCTTAAGTTTCTTTGGTGTCTCTACGGTTACAAAGTCTCCGTGAGATGTAGATGTTTGATCTGACCTAGATGGGCTTTCTGAACTAGATATGCTACTAGAATCGTCTGATTCTGGGTCTTATTTGAATTCTTTTCAAGTTAGTCTTCTTTTAATTGGTTGCAATTGTTCTTGCGACTTGGATTTGACAAATTTTAATCTTTTGTTAAAAAATGAATCGAGGGAACGAGAAAGTGTACGCACACCCGGTAATCTCAACCGATTTATCAATTCGTTGTCGGACATATAATCAATCGCATTGGCTTTAGAGGGTTACAAAAATTTGTTCCGTCACTTACAGTACGATGATCTGGTAGATATGCATGATGTTGGTTGTAGTCGTGATGACTTCTTCCGTCGGCTGCTTGGCTCTTTACTCTTCCTTCGATTGCGAATCTGCGATGTCCATTGGTCGCTCTTTCACGAAACGATGATCTGACGTCCGGATTGTCGACTCGAACTGCTCGTGGGGCTGTCCTTGTCCGGATTGTTGTTCAGATAACGAAAATTGTTTCGTCTCGTTTTGGCACTTTGTGGAATTTTATTTGGTTCACCGTGTAGATCTCTTGGTTTTCTTGAGTTGTGGCAATCCCACCGCTGCCACCAATGTTATGCCCGCGAATTTCGTCAGCGTAGGGACGAGTTGTCGAGGACAGGTAATTCGAGGATTGCCAAAATGAGTCAATCTCCAACTCAATATTATACAAAAGTACTATTAGGTTTATTGAGAATAATGTGATTTTACAAAGTCGAGGTGTATTTGCCTCGAGACCAATTTCTAGTTAGAATGTCGTAGACTTCTGACTTGTAAATGCAGACTGGTTTTTTTGGGCGTTGTCACTACTTTTAATGATTTACGTATTTCCCTCAGATTATGGATAATTTACCCCTTCTATCAATTATTCCTTCTCGAACGCTCGGTGGCGTGATGCACCGTCAGCGATTCGGGATTTCCGGCGTTCAGGGTCGAAGGAACCTGAGACGCGCTCGTGATCGAGGAATGTGCTCAATTCTTACTTTATCGTGTGAAAATTATATTCTTAAATTGAGGTTGCTATCCGGGGCATAACAATTGGATTTCAGATCATGCCCCGTTAATACAACGAAAGTTTTATAGTTGATTTTTTTTCAAAGCAGGTATCGTGCTAGGGTAAAAATCAGAACAGCTTGTCGAGGTTTTTTGAAAAATTGATAACGCCATGTAGAGTCGAGCTCCATAGCGAAAAATTGTATTCCGTCGACATATGTAGATTGCATCGACGAAACATACAGAGTCTGTGTTTTTTTTCTCTTTATTTTCATAATTCATAGATTCAATGCAATTTTCAGTAGATGAAATTTCTGCATTACAAAAAAAAAGCAAAGAAAATCGTTCAGTTATCCAAGATAAACATTAGATGAAATTAACGTTTTTATGGATTTAAAACCAATGAATTTATATGGATTTCAACAATGCAAACCGAAACATCAGCAGAACAGGTTTAAAATAGATCAGGAAAGGCGGAGACTCAACCCGTATTAAAGATGTATGTAAGATCAAATCCGCGGTACATCTGTTTATTTTTAAAGGTTAATGTTTATGTCAAAATGTCAATACAGAATAATTTCTTTTGCATTTTATAATGACGAATGAAAAAATTATTACATTTTGTATAATAATTTACGATTTTTCATGAAATTAATATGCAAGTTGAAATTTGCGGCCGTACGAGCTGAGCCACTCAGGTGATTTCATTTCTGTCTCGAGAAAATGTAGCGATAAGGCTACAGCGAGCCATGACAGTCAGCTACAGCTGATCATTCCGAATATGGCATTTGAAGCGTGCTGCGCTGCCACGTCTACGTGTCAAATATGGTGAACGCACTTACTTCAATAGAAATTTACAGAACGCTAATGCAACGTCAAAAGTTAATCACGAATATATCCATCGAGAAAACAATCAAGATAAAACAAAACGTGGGGAAAAAAATTTCAAAACGAAAAAAATTAACTTGAAAAATAATTTCGGCCGAAGTACTTGGCGAGTTCGTACCATAAGAAATGTACCACGTGATTCTAGCTAAGCAAAAAACTCGCCAAGTACTTCGGCCGAAATTATTTTTCAAGTTAATTTTTTTCGTTTCGAAATTTTTTTCCCCACGTTTTGTTTTATCTTGATTTTTTTCTCGACTCTGTTCTTTTGACCGATTTTTATTTTTGTGCATTAATAACTTTTTTCCATAACCAACTGATTTTTGCTTTTTTTTGAATACTCCATCCTCAAGCGACAATGAAATACTTGTCCTATTATTGATATCATAGATTTTAGTGCTGAATGTAAATCATTCTGGATCTTGCCAATTTTTTAAGAATTTTGTACTTTTTTGGGTAGTTTTTTTCTGTGAAAACAAATGGAAACGGGGGTCAACAAATGTACTTGTCCAAGGTTTTTTTTCCCCCGGGAGGGGATTTTTGGCCAGGATATCACTTCTTTTTTCTGAACCTTTCGCAATCAATAAATTTTTGCATTTACGGTCCGCCATATTCGATCCGCCACTTTGATTTCCGAAATTTTGGGTGCAAATTTGTAATCGGCAACCCGAATCCTATTTCCCCGAGTACCAACTTTCGCTTTCAGATCAAACAAATTTCGCAGTTATCGCTCGCCATATAGTATCCGCGATCTTGAATTTCCACATTTTGATGTAGATTTGTGCCCAGCGACCCCTAAAACCCCCGAGTACCAACTTTCGCTTCCATCAAAAAACTTTTGAATTTATGGTCCGCCATGTTGGATCCGCCGTTTTGAATTTCGAAAATTTGGATGCAGATTGTTAATCGGTGAACCCGAAAACCCCCGCGTACCAACTTTCGCTTTTCTTAAACGATTTTCGCAGTTATTGTTCGCCATATTGTATCCGCCATCTTGAATTTCAAAATTTTGAGTGCAGATTTGTAATCAGCGACCCCGGAAACCCTCGAGTACCATGTTTTGCTTTCATTAAACAATTTTTGCATTTGTGGTCCACCATATTGGATCCGCCATCTTGAATTTATAAATTTTGGGTGCAGATTTGTAGTTAGCGACCCCGAAAACCCCCGAGTACCATGTTTTGCTTTCATCAAACAATTTTTGCATTTGTTGTCCGCCGTATTGTATTCGCCATCTTGAATTTCTAAATTTTAAGCGCAGATTGGTAATCAGCGAACCCGAAAACCCCCGAGTACAAAGTTTTGATCTAATTGCACGTAAGAAAAAATGTGTGTTTCAAAGGGTCAAATTGATATTTTTTTTGCGTGAATTATTCCGGCCTTACCATCTGTCAACACTCGGATACAATTTGCGACTGTGATTTACAAATTAGTTTAAATTTGACCCACTACGGATCTACGAGAAGTCCACAAAAAACACGCTGTTTACGCGTCTCGCACTTCACACCGTAAAAACTACCGTCAAACTTTCCGTGGTATGGGTACAGAGGAAAGGACCAATGGGAACTCGTTATACTTTCGTCGCCGAAGACCGGCTTCGGTGGAAACGGGTCTTAACCGGGGACATGAGGCCTTTGACTGTGTCGTCTGCGCGTATATACGGACACGTCGAATGCTTCCATGTTTGGTATTTTTTTGCATAATCTTGAGCCTGTGCAAAGTTTTTTCTCAGCAAATACGGCATCAATCATGTTGATTTTAGCCTCAATCGAAAGATTTTTTCTTAAGTAGTCTCCAGTTCCATTTTCAAGTTCTCATCTGTCTCCTGAGATTCGTACTTTAAGAAAATGACTTTCAGTTTATACCCCCACCACCGCGAATCGTTTTATTCAGAGATAATATACTCGGGCGAGCCTCGGGCCAGCAGACGACAGACAGAGCTGTCAAATGTACTTGTCCCGAGACTCTACCGAGTCTCTTGATAACGGCATCGGGAACAGTGGTTTTTTTTCGGTGAATAATTGAAAAATATATGGAGTATGTGAAATGTTTTTTTGGCCGTAAGTTGACTACAACAAATATACTTTTTCATCATTTTAGTTTGATTTTGTCAACTTCCGGTACAAATAACACGGAGTTAAATAAGGCTTTGTTCGGGATTCCGCCTCGATTAGCTACCGAGGCGAGCTTCCCAAAGGCCTCGCATCGAGGCAGCACCTCGTGGACACTCTTGACCACAACGTGTATGCCCGAGCGCGTGCCGGTCGGCTCGCGAGGGCAGCCATGTTGTCTTCTCAGTACGCTTTGTCCGTTACCCTGCTACGCATCGTTAACGACTTTGTCTTCCCGCTTTCATTATCTCATTGTGATTCTCATACCACATCTTTTATGTGAACAAAAGGTGTGATTATCGCACTCATCAACTCGTGATTGGCGCATCGGGCGCAATCATTCACTCATTTGTGCATCATCATTTTTCTCTCTTGCTCACCTCGTGGTTGGGCCGAACCACGTGTGTCACCAAATTTCCACAACAAGGTCACTGCAGTTACATTAATCAAAGGTGTGCGAGATCAATAAAATCAGTGCGCGATTAATATAACAATTATCAACTACATTTTTCTCATCAAATATTGTATAACTCGTGGCGCTCATCTCTTATTAATTGTGACAATAAACTCGACAAGCGAATCCCGCGCTAATACATTGCGTGATCATTTTATTTATTTAACACCTTGTGCACGATCTTTCCATCCCGGCAAATCATTATTAACTTCAATTTCTCAACATTTTTTGGTCCTCCGAGCCGGATCGTGCCAATTGTGATCTCGTGAGTGTTTGTGTGTGTGAACAGTTCGTTCGTCGAGATTCAGTGAACTCGTATATACCGCGTGGTGAAACCGGCCAAGCGGCCAACCACTGTGTCCCGCTCGGGTATCATCCTCGCTCAGACTCAAGTCGAAGTGGCCAACGACTGTGTGTCGCGACAGTTATTGGCCACTTAACGCAAATTATCGTATTTTCTCGTGTTTCAACCGCTCGGCTTTGTGATTCCCGTTATTGTGTTTACATTTCGGTGTTTCACAGCTCATTGTCGAATATATTTTTTTTGAACTTCACGATATTTCGAAATCTCGTGAAATCGTGTAAAACTCATAACATTCGTTCGCGTCTCGTGATATTACGAATTCTCTCGCTAATTTCGGTGTTCTCTCATCTGTGTGATTTTAAATAATCAAAACTCATCAGACAATAATGTCTTAACCGTCGTCAGGTCGCGCGACACCCGAGGTCGTGGTTGACAGTGAGGTTCCGGGAACTTTAAGCGAGAAGCATGGCCTTGAAGCCACTTCACAACCATCTTGATCGCTCGACAAAGGTCGGCTCACACCGGAATTAAAGGCGGCCGAGCAAGTGAACGAAAATCCGACATCGCGCTCAAGAAGTGGTCGACCTTCGCGTCAAAATTCACCCGCTCGCCTCCCAGTTGATCTCATGGCCAAATATAAAACTCAGCTGAGTAGAATCAGTTTCATTCAGACAATACCCGACGAGTCTGTCGATGATTGGTCTCTCGACTCAATTGCCGACCTTCAAGTGGAAATCGACTATCTTGAAGCCCTGCACTCGGACTTCAAAGAAACTCACCGGTATTTGGAGGAACATTGGCCAGCTACATTCATCGATCACGAATACTTCCGAAACGACGTCCACGGTTCCGAAGTGAGGCTCTACAGGAAGTGCTTCAAAGCACTCAATAAATTGCGCGCTCAATTAACGAAGGAAGACGACAGCGCTCAACCAGCCCCATCCGAACAAATGTGCGGGCCCAAACTTCCTGATATTGAACTCAAGATTTTTAGTGGTGAGTACGCCGACTGGCCGAGGTTCAAGGAGATGTTCGAAGAACTCATCATGAAAAACTCGAGCATCTCAGATATTGAGCGTTTACATTATCTCTGAAGCTGCATGTCAGCTGGACCAGCCGAACTCATCGCAAACTTCCCGCTCATTGGAAGTTCGCTCAAACCGTCACGGCAAACTCTTGCTGAACGCTATGATAACAAACGGCTGTTAATTCAAGCCCAGCTTGACAAGTTGTGTAGCCTCACTCGACTCACCAAGAAGTCCGCTAAAGGCTTGAACACACTTATCTCAAGGGTCTCCGAAGCCTGTAAAGCTCTCGACTCGTTGGGTGTGGGAGTATCTCAAGGAGAATGCATCCTGGTGCATCACGTGTGCCATCATCTGGACAATTCCACGCGGGAGGCGTGGGAAAACTCACTCGGCTCGTCAACCGAGTACCCATCTTTCAGCAAACTCGAGGAATTCTTCACCACTCGGGCTCGTGCACTCGAAAGAATTAAGGCGTCAACACCTCTGGGAGTAAATCATCCTCCAGCTTCGAAGCATGCCAGCGCTCATCAAGCCTCCGCTCAGCCGAGCTCGTCAACTCAGCTGCGCGATCCAACCGCATACCATTGCGACTGCTGCAATGGAACTCACTACATTGTCACGTGCCCGGAATTTAAAAATCTCGATGTGATGGGACGACGCAAAATAGCGTCGAATTGTCGGCTCTGTTACAATTGCCTAGGCAGACACAGCGCAGCCTCATGTAAGTCGACAAAAACGTGCAAGCATTGTGGTGCCCGGCACCACACCATGTTTCACGAGGCTCAGAGTCGCCAACCCAGCACCGCATCAAAAAGTGAGGCCCAGCCATTGACCTCATCAGCCACGCACTAGGGCATCGGTGCAATCGTCGAAAGCTCACACGCGCCTTGCACTCATAACTCAACGCTGCTTGCCACAGCAATCATCACCGTTCTCTCATCATCACGTGAACCAACGAGAGCACGGGCACTCATCGATGCGGGATCAGAACTATCGTTCATCTCGGATCAACTCATCAAAAAACTCAAATTAAGTCGTCAAGAATCATCTATCCACATCATCGGCATTGGAGGAGAAAACACCACTCAAACAAAGGGAGTTACGTCCATTACGCTGCGTTCGCTCCACTCCCCCGCATCTACAGTGATCAACGCTCACATCTTGACCAAGGTGTCAACTGTGCTGCCAACCTTTCACGCAACACCGCCTGCGTGGCCTCATTTATCGAGCCTGAAGCTGGCTGACCCAGACTTCATGTTACCACGCCTCGTCGACATCATCATCGGTGCTGACATGTACGGGCAGATCATCAAGCCCAATATCATCAAGGGAGACGTTACAATGCCGACCGCTCAAATCTCCATCTTTGGATGGTTAGTCTTGGGCCCTGTGCACTCAACAACCGCATCTGTGTGTGCATCTCACCAAGTAAGTACTCAAACGAGCAATGCCGAGCTGCAAACTCTCCTCACCAAATTTTGGGTACAAGAGGAGATATCTTCAGAGTCTGACTCTCACAAGAAGAACAAGCGTGCGAAGATCACTTCAGAGCCACGCACTCGAGAGACTCCACCGGTCGCTACATCGTGCGACTACCGTTGAAATCATCGCCCACTTTACTAGGTGATTCATACATGGCAGCTCACTGTTGTCTCATGAGAACTCTCCAAAAACTACAGAGAAATGACGCATACATGGAACTCTACAAGGACTTCATGCACGAATACGAAGAACTCGGTCACATGGTTCGCCTAACCGAACCATCATCAGACACCTCGCATCGAGGCGAGCACTCTGTCGTCGGCGCTCTCGGTGAGATGACCTTGGCACCAGTTGTCTTACAGACAGCCGGAGGGTTGAGGGTCTCGTCGGGCGTGTCGTCGACACAGGCTCGCTCTCACGGGGTTTTTTATTTGCCAAATCATGGAGTTCTTCGACCTGACAGCTCAACCACCAAATTGCGTGTAGTTTTCAACGGATCATGTCCAACTACAACGGGACATTCTCTCAACAATCTCATGCACACCGGACAGAATTTACTCTTGGATATCACGGACGTTCTCACGTGGATTCATCATCATCGTCACATCTTCGCAACGGACATCACAAAGATGTACCGGCAAATCAAGGTCCACGACGACGACTGTGACCTCCAAAGAATTCTTTTACAACTTGTAGAGGACGAAGGTCATCGGTTTCCCTTGGCAATTCCATCATTACTCAAGGGACGCTACGTCGACGACATTTTCGGCGGCGGTGACTCAATCAAACAGCTCATCAAAATCGCTCATCAGCTCAAAGCTCTGTGCCATGCGGGAGGGTTCCCTTTCGCAAAGTGGCAGTCGACGCATCAAGACCTGCTCACGGGAATTTCAAAAAACAAGGCGACACCCGCAACGATTTCATTCGACGATTGCGCGACCAAAATACTCGGTCTCAGATGGAACGCTCAAGCTGATGAATTCAATTTCACAGCACGTTTTACAACGAACTCAAAATCAACAACGAAGCGCCACATTTTATCTGAGGTAGCTCAGATTTTTGATCCATTAGGCTTTATCTCCCCAGTAACGATTCGAACAAAGGTTCTTCTACAAGAATTGTGGTTGCAAAAAATCAGCTGGGACGAAACTCTGCCTCCAAACATAATCTCAAGGTGGCTACAAATCAGAGAAGACCTCCAACTCTTGGCCAATATCTCAATTGCACGTTGGTTCAATACGTGGAGCACATCAACTGTCGAACTCCATGGCTTCTCAGATGCATCGCAGCTCGCGATGTCCGCTGTAGTCTACATCGTGGTCAACTTGCCGTCCACTGGCGCCAAAGAAACCCTCGTTTGCGCAAAAACGAAAGTCGCACCGCTAAAACAAATGACCATCCCGAGGTGAGAACTCACAGCAGCGCTGCTACTCGCAAAGCCCATTAGACGAACTCAAGTAACACTCCAGCTACCAATATCATCGACTCATCTGTGGACGGACTCTCAAGTTACTCTAGCGTGGATCAAGGCGCCCGCATCGAGGTGGAAAGACTTCGTCAGGAACCGCGTGTTGCTCATCCAGCAACTCACCCCGTGTGCTCAGTGGAGACACGTTCCTGGAACGTCGAATCCCGCCGACGGCCCATCAAGAGGCCTAACAACGCAACAACTCCGAGATCATCCCCTGTGGTGGACGGGACCACCATGGATGACTCAACCCACGGAAAAGTGGCCTCGTCAGCCACTCATGTCAGACGACTTCATTGCACCTGAAGCTCGTTTGGGAGTTGCACTCTTCGTTGCAGGTCCCAAACTCGAATATCGATGGGACTTAATCACCAAGTACTCATCGTTTCAAAAACTCCTCAGGATTACAGCAATCTTTTCGAAGGTCATCGCGAGACTCAAGAACACCCACAGAGACGCCCCTACCACCATCATCTCTCCAGAAGAGATGGAAGCCGCCAAGATCGTGTGGATCAAAGCGACACAAGCGCTCTACTTCGCTCATGAGATCAGAGTGTTGAGCTCACACTCCGCTCTCAACAAGAATCATGCTTTCTCCCGGCTCACCGCATTCCTTGATCACGAAGGCGTGATCCGGGTGGGAGGCCGACTCACTCGATCATCGCTCTCCCTCGAGAGCAAACATCCAGCAATTCTGCCGAGGCATTCACGCCTGACAGAACTCATTATCGGGAACTCACACCTCCGAACGCTCCACGGAGGTACCCAGCTCACTCTATCCCACATAAGGCAATCTTATTGGATTTTAGGAGGTCGAGCTCCCGTAAAATCTCACATTCTTCGTTGTGTCACGTGCGCAGAAAACGAGGAACGCGCGCTCAACAGCTGATGGGCCAACTGCCCACCGTTAGGGTCTCACCAGCTCGTTCATTTACCCACACAGGCCTAGACTACGCAGGGCCCATCACCATCAAAACGTGGAAGGGACGTGAAGCAAAGAAAACAAAGGGCTGGATTTGTGTATTCGTGTGTCTTGCATCATCAGCTGTTCACCTTGAAGTTGTCAGCGATTACTCATCTGATGGCTTCATCGCAACATACAGACGCGTCATATCAAGAAGAGGCATTCCACGCGTGTTGTATTCTGACTGCGGCACCAACCTGGTGGGCGCAGATGCAACACTGCAGCTAATGTTTACGCAAAGCACTCGAGAACATCATGCCGTGGCCACGTTGTTGTCTAATGACAATACTCACTGGAAATTCAATCCACCCGCAGCACCACACATGGGCAAGAAGTGAGAAGCGGTAGTGAAACTACTAAAATTTCACCTCCGACGCACAGTTGGTTACGTCACACTCACCTTCGAAGAACTCACCACGCTTCTCACTCAAATCGAAGCGACGTTGAACTCTCGTCCACTTGAACCTCTCAGCGATCACCCAGACGATGTGTTAGCGCTCACGCCTGGCCACTTCCTGACAGGGTCAGCCTTATCAACTCTACCAGAAGCCTCATTGACTGAACAAACACTCGGTCATCTTGGACGATGGCGCCTCCTGCAACAACGGTTCCAACATTTTTGGAAACTGTGGAGAGCTCACTATCTACAACAATTCCAATCCATCGCTAAATGGCGACACCCGTCGCACATCATCAAGGAAGGCTCCCTCGTGCTCATCACCGATGAGAGGTTCCCTCCGGGCAAATGGCCGCTAGCTCGAGTTATCACCGTCCATCCAGGCCAGGATGGACTTATCAGGGTCGTCACGCTGAAGACCGCAACCACCACCCTCACTCGGCCCATCGCAAAGTTGACACCGCTTCCAATTCATCCGTAGGAATCACCTCACGTAGAACATCCCCACTTCCGTGTTGATGGCGGGAGAATGTTCGGGATTCCGCCTCGATTAGCTACCGAGGCGAGCTTCCCAAAGGCCTCGCACCGAGGCAGCACCTCGTGGACACTCTTGACCACAACGTGTATGCCCGAGCGCGTGCCGGTCGGCTCGCGAGGGCAGCCATGTTGTCTTCTCAGTACGCTTTGTCCGTTACCCTGCTACGCATCGTTAACGACTTTGTCTTCCCGCTTTCATTATCTCATTGTGATTCTCATAACACATCTTTTATGTGAACAAAAGGTGTGATTATCGCACTCATCAACTCGTGATTGGCGCATCGGGCGCAATCATTCACTCATTTGTGCATCATCATTTTTCTCTCTTGCTCACCTCGTGGTTGGGCCGAACTACGTGTGTCACCAAATTTCCACAACAAGGTCACCGCAGTTACATTAATCAAAGATGTGCGAGATCAATAAAATCAGTGCGCGATTAATGTAACAATTATCAACTACATTTTTCTCATCAAATATTGTATAACTCGTGGCGCTCATCTCTTATTAATTGTGACAATAAACTCGACAAGCGAATCTCGCGCTAATACATTGCATGATCATTTTATTTATTTAACACCTTGTGCACGATCTTTCCATCCCGGCAAATCATTATTAACTTCAATTTCTCAACAGGCTTCAATTCTTAAACATTTCTTTCAAATAAACGGCAAATGCCTTTTTTCCAATTGTTGCAGTGGGATAAAGTCTATCATATATTTCATTTTTGTGGAAAGTTGGACGAGTTGATACATTTTACATACATCCTTAAAAAATAAGTTGAAGTATAGGGAAATGATGGATGATATTAAAAGTAAGACTATTCACCCATTTCTCTCGCCAATTGCCTTGCGCTTATAATCGGGGTTTCAGCAACTCTTCGCAAGATTTCTTGCTGGGCGGGACCTGCTACCGACTGCTGCCGAGGGATTTGAGGTACCTTGAAGGACTCGTGGATCTCTATATCTTGAGCTAGCCTACACGATCGATTCATCATTCGTATCAAACTAATTATTCTTAATTTAGCATTGCAATGAACATTCCATTTAATATTCAATCAAAAACTGATTGATATTGATCAGCTGACACTGCCGCGATCTTTACAACCAAACGCGATATGGTCAGCTGACACTTCCGCGATCTTAATAACCAACTGCGATATAGTCACCTGCCACTTACACAATCTTTATAACCCTGACATTTTTGAATACGACACATGGACAAGCTATCGCGTCTATGCACGAATCTATATGTATATTGAGAAAATGAAATAAATTTTATATACTATATTATAAATAAAATAAAATATCTAGAAATACGACACCACCGTCTTGATGCCAAGTATTAAAAAGATAGTGTTCAAGGGCAAAGGCTAAATGTGCGTATTTTATACTTAGCGTATATTATACTTTTTATTTTTCACATATGAAAAATCTATGTATACCTATTTATATAGAAAAGTGTAAACGTCAACGACATGAGACACTTTTCTGTACTTAAAATTATCAAGAGACTCGGTAGAGTCTCGGGACAAGTACATTTGACAGCTCTGTCTGTCGTCTGCTTGCCCGAGGCTCACCCGAGTATATTATCTCTGAATAAAACGATTTCAAGGGTGGGGGGAAACTCTTTCTTGAATTACTAAGCCCAGGCGTGATCATATGATTTGAAATTTGAACTGGAGACTAATTAAGTTATCCTCCTTTGATTGAGCCATAAATCCACCCGATTGATGCCGTAATTGCTGAGAAAAAACTTTGCACGGGCAAAATTATGCGATGATCGAAGTATGCGTGCGTGTATGTATATGACACAGAGAAAGGGCTCGTGTGGCTATTTTGTTTCTGATTGGTCGCGACTGACGACATACCCGTGTGTTCCCATTTGAAAAAAAGTTTTGGCTACGAGTAACACGAATAACACTAATACGTCTTCATATGTATGTGTCCTTTGATCTCGCGAATATACAGAAACGTTCGAAAATCGCAAATCGGGAAAAGAGTTCAAGAGACTCGTCAGAGTCTCGGGTTCAAGTGTCGACGAAAGAAAAGTGCAAAGACGTTAAAAAAAAGTCAACGTCAGTGAATGACGAAAAAGTGTTAGGTCAAGAACTCGTCAAGAGTGTTGTAATAGTGTGTGTAGTGTGGGGTTAAGTGCGGTTCCTTTCTATATCGCTAAAGTGTCAGCTGTCACAACTGCAATATCTATATCTCTAATGTGTCAGCTGTCAAAGCTGCAAATTTATATTCGAGTATTGACAAACCGAAAATGCGGAAGTACGTACATGAAAAAAAGTGATTTCGATTCAGTGAACGATTAAAATAATACGTATAAGATCGTGCTTTTGTGTGATCCATTCAATAAGTGATAGAAATTTCGCTCATGTGTCAGCTGTACAAGTCGGAAGTTCATATTCCAGTGTCGACGAACAGAAGTGCGAAAACGTAAAAAAAAAAATTTTTCAACTTCAGTGATTAACGTAAAAGTGTTTCATTGAATTGATTTGTGAAAAAATATTAAATAATTCAAAAAAATCCGTGAATTCGTGTAGCTGGATTAAGTGCTATAAAATACATCGAAACATTACCTCAAAAATTCAGTGGCAAACGTTTTAAAAATGTGTGAACTCTCAAATCAATGGTGTTGATGTTTAGATCGTTGAACGCGAAGAGTTTTTTTTCAAGCATGTTCCTCATATTCGTGTCCCAAATAATCAAGAGACATTTTTTTCTCATAAGTGATCATGTGCGTGATGAGAGTAGTTACCAAAATGTATCTTGTTCATTAATAAAAACTTGTAAAAAGAAGGAGTGTTGATGAAATGTTTATTTTTAAAAATTTACATGTGACTATGCTTGTGGAATCATGATTTTCAATACTTTTCAGTTGCGGTCTACGAATCAACCAAAAAACTCCCAATCTTCTACACCCTGGGCTATCTTCTTACGCTTTTCCTTTTAGGCATTCCAATGCAGCTTTTCTCATCAACTGGAGTTTCGCTGGTTATATGAACGTTGTATTCGAGGAACATGTTCGCCAACAAGTTTAAACATCAAAATGTCAGCAATAATATGACGACATGACTCGGTCAGGCTTGCGCAAGATTCGAGTAAAACCTCAATTATGACAAAAAAATCAAGACATTGAAAATTTCTTCAATTCTGTAGTGTGTGCATTTTTGTAGCAGAATTGCTATAATTTTTTTTATATAGTATCAACTTCATTCTCCTGGCAATGTTTCTTCTCATAGCATTAAAATTCTTATCGCTAAGATGCAATAAAAGATTGTGTCAAAATTTTTCTCTACTCCGAAGACACCGCAGGCTGTAGTAAACTGAATTGAGGTTCTTCGCTTTGTCCATTAGGATTGGATGAAACTGCCAAAGCTGACGCACTGGACCATTTACTATTCTTAATGAATACATCAGAACTATTGTCTCTTTCGCATATTGCTTTTTCTTTTAAGCATTTCACTGCAGCTTTTTGCAATCAGCTGAGGTTCCGCTGATTATATATGAGCATTATATTATGGATCATCTTCACCAACAAGTTTATAGATCAAAATATCAAAAAATGTCATGGGATTACGCGGTCAGGCCTGCGCAAGATTTTGGTGAAAATTCAATTATGAGAGAAAATTGTGGATATTGAATATTCCTTAAATTCTCCACTGCGCATTGTGGCAGAATAACTATAAATGTTTCTCCACAGTTTCAATCTGAGCCTTTCAGGCATGTTTTTCCTAATAATGTTAAGATTCTCATCGCTGAGACGCAACAAAAGTTAATGCCATTTTTCACTATATCGAAGGCACCGCAGGGTGTAGTAAACTATATTGAGTTTCTTCGCTTTGTCCACATGGTCTGTTAGAAACTGCCGAAGCTGACGCAGTGGGCCATTTACTATTCTTAATGAATAAATAAAAACTATTTTCTCTTCAACACAGGAGATAATAGTTGGTTGATGAAGTGCAACGGCGATGCTATTTTCTGCGCAAATGATTGTCACGAATTTTCATTGTTTAGTGTGAGTATATCTTTTTGTATATTCTTTGCTCAAGTTCAATAGTATATTGGTTGTCAAAGTTTTCAAAAATCAAATCACCTTTGCCATTAAATATTTCAATGTAAAAATGTATTCTGTGGACAATATACAGTTCACTTATCCTAGAAAAAAGAACAAGGAAACAGACTCGATTCAATCTTGCCATAAATTGAATAAAGAACAGAGTCAAAATTAGAATTGGACATTAGAATTATGCTTTTAAGCTGAAAATGATGAATTAAGCATGAAATGAAAATTCATTCATGGTATAGGTATATCAGGTAGCTTAATAGCAGAATCCATAATTTTTTTCAGACCAATGAATGAATTCTTATATCAAAGTTTTTGAAAAACAATCTTCATGGCTGTCTTACAGAATGGAATGTGCACTTTCATCCAGTCATCATTTATTCAAGCTGATATGGAAACTTCGGGTTATTCACTATAAATGAACCCAAAGTATTGCAAAAGGTAGCATGCGTGAAAGCAGAAATCTTGATTTGCTGCAGCTGGTCACGGAAATTTTATAATCAGTTTGGCTAAAAATGGTTAACCGCAGCGCAGAATGTCTCTTATTTTTCAATTACAGCTTTATTTTATTTTTTATCGATTTCTTATTTCTCTTACAATTCTTTGAAGATGCATAACATTTCTTATTCCTCTTGCATGACTGCAAGCTACAATTATACAACTTCGTAAAGTGACTTGTGTGCAAAGTATTTTCACTTTTCGTTTCTGTGGCACTAAGGACTGAATAGTTCGTCAAAAATGTATCGAATTTCTTAGTATACTGCAAGAGACGCAAGGTATTAAACTGGAATGAATATTTATACGCTTTTTTTGTAAAAGCTGTACTAAGTTCGTTCTTTTTTTCTTTATAGCATCGCATTTTATATCCAATATTGAGCTGGGGTTTTACTAATTAGGTAACCGTAGATATTCGAAAATTATCTGTAATCATGTAAAAATCGTAGGAGTCGGATCTGTTCAGAAAAAGAAGTTATGGCCAAAAATCCTTTCCCCTGGGGAAAAACCTTGGACAAGTACTTTTGTTGACCCCTTTTTCCATTTGTTCTCACAGAAAAGAACTTCCCAAAACAGGGCAAAATTTTTTAAATTTTGGCAAGATCGAGCGAGAAAAAACAAGATTGATTCTATAAAATTCTTTGGAACTTCACTCCAAATGACAAATACAAATGAAAAACTTTATATATTTTTTCAAAATCCCAAGAAAAATAGCAACAATTCCCATCGTGAGTGTCCGGTCAAAGAATAAAGTCTGCAAGTAAATGATCAATTTGCGTATTAAAAAAAAAATCGCGTTACAAACATCGAATGGAAACGCCTGTAATTTAAGTTCAGCACTAAAATTTATAATATCAATAGCAGAACCAGTATTTTATTGTCACTTAAGGATCGAGTATTTAGAAAAATATATTTATATAGTTGTGCATTAAAAAAGTCACCAAAATTTACAAATATAAATATCGGGCAGAAGAACAAAGTCCAGGAAAAAAATCGAAATGATAATAAACTTGAAAAAAAAATTCAAACAAAAAAAAAGATTGAAAAAAACGTTTCGGTCGAAGTACTTGACGAGTTTTTTTGCATAGCTTGGATCACATAATATATTTCTCATGGTTACGGGCTCGCCTTCACTACAAAAAACGTGAAATACAGCTGATCACAGTCAAACGCTTAACTCCCGACTATTGCCTGTACGATTAGTCGGGAGTTGAAAACAGAATATTGCAATGTTGTGAACAACTAAAATAAAAGTTAATTATGGTGAATAATAGCTTGTATTATCTGATGTCACATGAGTGGAGTGGAGAGTAGATACTAAAATCATTGAAATGAATTTACGATGTTATAATGCAAATACGTGAAAGCTCCAGGTATTGAATGTGTTGAGAAAAAAGGAGTGATATCCTGGCCCAAATCCCCTCCCTGGGGAAAAAAGCCTGGACAAGTACATTTGTTGGTGACCCCCGTTCCTATCTGTTTTCACAGAAAAATCTAAAAACAAAAATCCACTCCGCACAAAAAATGCACGCCCTTAAAAAAATCTTATCAATACCAATAAAGGAAAAAGTAAAGTATAGGAAAGAGTAAAGAAACCCAAAAAATCACTGCAGAACGACTACCCTCGAAAAATCTTAAATCCAAAAATGAAAAATGAAGGATAGAAAGAAATGACAAAAAAAAATTCTCTCAAAAAAATTTTAAAAGCCCGAAGAAAATACAATATAATATAGTTCACCTAAAAAAAAAACTCTCCAGAACGACTCCCGTCAAAAAAACATGGAAAACCTCAAAAAATTAGAGAATAGTGAA
>JACEOJ010004418.1:0-10879 GCA_013761285.1 Campoletis sonorensis | reverse complement strand
GAGAGAGAGAGAGAGAGAGAGAGAGAGAGAGAGAGAGAGAGAGAGAGGGAGAGAGAGAGAGTGAAGCAGAAAGAGTAATTGCGACAGTGGCAGGTCCACGAGTGGCTGGTAGCGAGGGACTGGTAGATACAGCGAGTCGTAGGTAAAGTAAGAGCTAAAAGGGGGGAAGAAGCAAGAGGGTGAAAGAAGAGAAGACACGAGAACAGCATTGGAAACTTTTGTGTGCTACAGTATAACGTACAAACGTAGAGGTATATACATAACAAAAGGTAAACGTGTGTAAAGCTCGAGCTACGGTTGGTGGCCCCCTTGGCAATCCTATCACCTGTATTTTCCACCTGTTTTACTGGGCGTTCCTTGCCGGAGCTCCACCTACGTCCCTCCTAGCAGCCTTCCGATCGCCCAACTACGTAACTCGTAAAATCTTTCTATTCCCATTGGCTGGTGCCCACGAAAAGCCTCGACCAAATCCTTCTTGTATATTATTATTATTATTATCATTATTATTATTGTTGTTATTATTATTTGACGGAGGTATACTTGAAAACTAGGGAGTCTCGCCTCCCGGTGCACACTTTCAAGCCAAAATGCCTGAAGGCCTTTTTCCATATGCCCTGGAATCCGATACTCGATATCCCTTTTCTTTAGCCTAGAGCCTCCTAAACTTTAGCATCTTTATATGTACGAAAAGCAGCAGCTACCAGGCTGTCTGGGGTTTTGTAGATTCTGAGAAGGCGTTTGTACCGCATTACTACCTTTTCTTATATTCTTTTGTGAAGGGCTACGGAATATAGTGGAGTCATAGATTTGATGCTGGTGGCTGCTGCCACAACGAGACTCTAATCATCCGGGTAGGAAAATGGCTGGTAAAGATTTGTTGTGTGTGTTGTTTCCCTTTTAGGGGGGCAAGATCGTGAAAATGTCTGTTTGGAAGATCCTACCAAAATGAGTTTTCGAAGGATGGACGAAAATGCTGCGGGGCTCAGAACACGTCTAGACGTCCCTCGTACACCTTGATGCTAAATCTCTAAGGATAAAAATATCCTCTTGGTGAATGAAAAAAACAATAGAAAAGCTGATGGCTTGATATGCCGGAAGAAGAAAAACCGACGGATAAGAAAGAGATAAAGAAGAAGAAAAAAAAATAATAGAAGGAGGAAGCTTGCAAAGCAATGAGCCAAGAAAAAGCCTCTTCGCGGAAGGAATAACAAACAGAGTCTCTGGGGGAATGTGCACCAGGTGCTCCGGCCAACCCTGGCCGGCTTAGGTGTCTCAAGACTCCTCCGGTAAACACCTACACCAACGTGACCCTCTACCAGACGATACCCAACTATATAGTAAAGTCTTCCAATGGAGACACGAGCCAGACGCCTTCTTAAAAAGCCACCAGACTCTTCCGAACATTGGTACAAACCGCCAACTCATTACGCACCAACCCCAACATTGATAAGAGCTTTTCCTAACGCTTGCCATCCTATCTACTCATTTACACATGTTCTTGCCTCCCCCTACCCGAAGAGGAAACTTCCGCTTCGGGACGTCTCGAAGACGAGACTTCTCCAACGATATCACATGCCTGGTTCTGTTTTCCGTCATGCATACTCCCTGAGGAGTGTACCCGGAGTCCTGTTCATGGCATAAGATTGAATCTGGGCTTCCTGGGGGAGAATCTGGCCGCGTGAAAGCTCCGTTATTGTTTTGTGCGAGTTGAATTCACAATTGAGTCTTGGAATCTCTGATGAAAAACAATTGGAGGCTGTTATCAAAAGGGAATTGTGGTGAGGGCAGAAATTAGGCGAACCGGAACGATGAGTGTCGCTCTGCTGCCACGACGGCATATGTCTTCTAAGATGTATGAGGCTAGGAGTCTGGGGGAGCTTCTCGGGCCTGTAAATAACTCGAGACTTTCGTGGCGACGTGTACAGCCATGAGATTCTGAAGGAAATCCAATAAGCTGGTCGGGAGAGGGTCTGGTCCAGTCGTAAAACGAGAGACAAACAAATTTCAGAGCCGTCTGTCGGTAGAGCATTTGGAAGCATGGTATATTGGAGCTTCACCAGGTAGAAGGGATAAAACGCGATGAAACGACCTGAGCTGTCGTTCATCGGAGAGTATACACGTGTTACCATGTTGTCCTTCGTGTAGAATGAACGAGCTTGAAGGACACGCGAGACATAAAAATCAGGTTGAGACAGCGTTTAATAACGTGATTAAGTTCCAGGGAACAAAGACGATGGTGTATCCGGCGGGGCCGGGTCCGTTTTGACGCCCGATAGTCCTAACTTGGCGGATTAATATTTCAAAAGCAATCAACCAAGTTAGGACACCAACTTCATTATCAAAGACTCATCTGATTTGCCAATATATATTAATGACCTTGAACGAAACAGGACTTTCGGCCATGTGATGGGGTGTAATGTTCCAAAAGCTCAAACACCCTCGTCGCGTCATACGTGTCTCCGGAGTATCAGCCTAACCCTCCACATCGAGAAGTTGGGAGTTCCGATGTTGTCCATCGAGAATTATGGGGTTATGACACACCTGAGAGGGATGGTGGTTTTAAAAGTTTGCAGAAAGTGCTGCAGCGGAGACTCCGCGCGAGAAAGCACTCGTGAAATTGACGATCTGTGGAGTAAAAGGATCCGTTGAACGGTGCGGGTCCAACGGGGGGAGATAATAGGCGGGGAGAAAGAGTAGGTGGGTGGCGTTCCGATGCCGGCAGATACACAGCCAGGCTCTCGTGAAACACCATGCACTCTGCATAAAATCTCATTGTATACGAGATCACTTAGCAAGGTCGGTGGCTAACGAGAATCGTCCCACTAAAGCTTAACACACGTGTACCACCTTTCTTCGTAATACATGGGGTAGTTGTGCTATATTTCAGACTAGTTCCTCTTACAGCATCAAGAATTAAGCCGTGGAAGCAATATTAAAACAAGTGAAGCAGGTATATTAGCTGCAGGTTTGATTTGTCGATAGGAGGAACGAAGAAGGAAGGAAGGAAAGAGACAGCAAAGGATCTAGCATGTCATTCCGTTGGTCTTGGGCAAGTCCAACGAATGGTACTAGTGGGAAAAGGTCTATGTAGGTTGGAATCAAGATGGACGTCGTAGGATGGCCTTGGAGTCTTAAGGAAATTCATCGGAGGCAAGAATATTCTGAACTATATATATATTTTTTGGTATAAAAAGCCGAGAGAGACATTCGGCGCGGACATTGGTCAGTGTGGTCGAAAGTTCTCGATCTCGCTATCGCGAGGATCCTTGAAGGAGCTCATCGTGTGCTGGGACATTGGGGAGAATGGCCAAAGCCGTTGGGACTCCAGGGAGTACTATTCGCGCTGGTAGAGGAGACTTCTCTCATCCACCGTCTGCAGGGTATCAATTGGCGAATTTCATCCTTCTCACATCCCTTATTTTCTCCCTTTATCACGCGACCACATTGTTCAGGGACTAAAGGATGCACGGGTTCCCCTTTTTCCCTTGACTGTGTGACGAGACGAAACGCCTAAAAGACTTTTACCTACAGCACCGAGGACCTTGGCATCTTCTTATAGAGCCGCGTTTTCATAAAATATTGAACGAGAGACAGATCCAAAGGTACGCCAAGTTTCTCAATAACGTAAAAACTAGAAAGTTCTGTTTCTCTCACGTAACACATACATGTGGCAACAATGAGTTTGCACATATATATGTATTTGTAAAAAAGATGGAATCCATGCGACCGAGCAAGTCTCCACTTGAGCGTACCACCAAGCACCGGAAATTCTTGACGTGGTCTATCTATCGAATCCTCGAAATCCTTGAAAAAGGACTAGTGGCCGGGTCTTATCGAGGAGGCTTTGTCGGAAGAACACTCCGGACTACCCTTGAATCTGGGATGCATTGTGTAGTAAAAGGGTTGACTGCCACATTCGTGTCTATTCTTCGAGAAATGTGGAGAAGCCATATCGACGTGATAGGATTGGCCGTTAACATTATGGAGTTCTTTGGTGATAAGATAATTGAGGAGACATCTAATGGTCTGCGGAGGATGGATGGAATGAAGGGACATTGCAGTGGAGATATCTCCAGCGATGCAATTCGTCGAGGAAGAGGTAGAACCGATAGGAGAGCGGGTTTAGAAGTCCATAATGTACTAGTCCGCGAGAGGGCGCTCTGATTTGGCGCGTTGTAACAGATCGTAGAGCTTGACAGAGCAGAGAGATGGGCGAGAAGGGAAGCTAACGTTGCTTTGGGCTCGGGGCGTGGTTGTAGCAGTAAACGTCATCGGCAGCCCACTAGACGTCAACAACCACGCCGCCGTCACACACCCGTCACATTTGCATTACTACTGTATCACATGTACATCCCTCCATAGCCTGATGTATGGATAACTTCTCTATTGCCACTGAATCGCAACACACTGTTCGTGTAAGGGCATTCAATGCTGCTGCTGCTGCTGCTGCTGCTGCTACTGCTGCTCTACGTGAGGATCGTTGGGTTGCGAGTAAACGGACAGCATCACCATCTACACGCGGAATATTCCAATGATAATCGTCACCAGGCTTTCGACTCGGTTTTCGTTACGTTTCTCCCTCCGTTCAAAATTCCCTCCTACCTCATAGCGAGTGCATCAACCCCACTTCTGGACGCCTGGTGGATTTTACACTGGTCGACAAATGCCCTAACCACTCGAAAATTTCAACGTATGCTTCCCATGTGTACCGAGTGTTACGGAGCTTTTATCTCCGCAGCCAATATAATGAACGAGCTAATGGCAGATGGAAATCTCTTTAGTTTATTTATCAATTATTTCCATCCTCCGCATTTCATCCTTATACGATACTAACTTATTAATGTGCCGGAGCTACATACCAGCCAGTTCCAAATGAGTCAAGCTAATGGAATAGATATATCATTCCATTAGTATGATCATCGAATGGCCAGAGTTTTAATCTGGAATATTGATTCTTCTTATTTAGCCTGATGGGGACTAAATAAGAAGAGATGAAATTTCAACGTGTCGATGACAGTTCTTCGGATGGCAATAAATTCATTCATCTGCATGTATCACACGAGTGCCCATGTCCGCAAGATACAAATATACAAATATACATATAAATACATGCGCGTGTAAACGGAGACAGGTACTAGTGAGGAAGGGGGCGCTAATCGTTCCGACGATTAGCTCGATTATACATATACATTGCGGAGGAACAAAATGACGGTGGGACAAGGGGTTGATACGGATTGAAAGATGAATAAAGGAGAATAGTGGTGACGGGGGCAGACCGGGGCAGACCGGGGCAGACCGGGGGAAGTGGAACTGAAGAAGAAGAGTCGCGGAAGAATAATTCGAGAGAGAGTCGATGCTGGCTGTTGGTATGAAAATGCGGGGATGGAAGAAAGCTCTGCTCCCGGAGGAGGAGGGGAAAGAGGAGGTAAAGCATCGAGATGCCAAGTACCCGGGGCGCTGTTGGGTTGCATTGTTTCCACGGTGGCGGATGGCCGGGCGCGTGGCGCGTTTCTAGTACCAGCAAACTATGGAAGAGTAAGAGGAAGACGGAAAATATATATAAACGCGCGGCGCGGTCGGTATCGGGTGGACTACCGCATGATAGACGAATGGAAGCCGACTTTTTTAATATCCAGGGGATGATCTGTAGCAGAAAGCGTAGCTGCGTCAGCGCCTGTCATTGTTATGTGCATGCGCTACTCTGCCCGTGGTGCCTCTCTTCTTTTCTCTTTTTTTTTGTTTTCTTCCTTTTTTTCCCTATACCAATACAACGTTCTAGCTTCTGTGCACTCCTTCCCCGCGCTGCTATTCCTCTCGGAATCGTCCACCTCTTCAGGACAATGACAATTTTTCTCGTTTTATTCTCCGGTAAGCACTCGCTTCGATTTTTTCCTTCTTCCTCTCTCCTTTTCTTCTTTTCTTCTCTCTCTCTCTCTCTCTCGCTCTCTCGTGCTCAGGATCTTCTTTTTTTTCAGTAGTTTTTTAGCTTCTCGACTCCCATGCATGTACCAACCGCAGCGCGATGAGTGGTATGGAGAAAAATACCCCTACATACATACATCGAAATATTCCACAAGCGGCAGATTCATTCCGACGAGCTTTCATACACCGATCATTGCTATTTACTACTCAATCGAAAAGCCCCCTATTGTCGTTTACGCGAATTTTCAAAAATCTCCTCCCCCCCCCTCCCTCCAAATCGTCTTTAAAACCGTTTTAATTAATTGAAAATCTTGTGCAACCGGTCCAACAACCGAAATATCGTCGCAACAGCCGGATAAATACTTTCTGCTCGAAGAAACAGCTCCTCTTTCTATTCTATGGAGAAACAAAGCCTATATGTCTAATGGATTTTACGACGCGATCTTAATCCCACGCGCGTCATGAATTTCTCAACAATGCAACCACCCCACAGATATATGGATTTGCCAAGTATGACGATATTTATAACCAAGATAAAATGATGAATCAGAGTCCCGCAAGATTTCATGCTAAAACAAAAATATATCGTCACGTTGGGATTTCCTTAAGATATGGTATACAAGCTCGGAAAACCTCGGAGAGGTAAAGAGAATGATAAAAATAAGAAAAACAAGCATGAGGAGAGGGTAGAAGTCAAGTTTAGGAGGGTCGCGTGCCAGCTGGCCAACTTGTGGAGTGTATACGTGGCTTTTTTTCTTCTTCTTCTTCTTCTTCTTCTTCTTTGTATATATATATACGTAAATAAATAAAAAATAAAAACAGACATGTGTATATATATGTTTGTAATATGTAACAACACGTATGTACGTACTCGACGAGGATCAGGATCGAGAGATGAGAATCAAGAGAGTGAGAGAAACCACCCCAACATGGACAAGATCCCTGTGGCCTTCCGAAGCAGACAGGGCTCCACGATATACTTGGCCAGGGCCAAGCCCCACTTTTCCCAGGGGATTCTCTAATAGTAGATTTATTTGACACCCCGAATACACGTATTCACCAGCCTACTTTTTATCCTTTCAGCCTCCTTTTCTTTCTATATACTATTTTCTATCTAATATACGACTCGATCCTGTGCACCAACAACCAGACTCTGAATATCTCGGTCTTCGGTCTCGTCTCTTTATTATTTTGGTTGTTTTTTTTTTTAAATATATAAATTCACATACATACGCGGTTCATATGATTTTATAATGAAGAATTGCGTTTGGAACTGTCCAGAAAATAAAATCAATCGATTCGAAGTCTCTTTCCAGGCCAACGATGACCTAAGTTTGCAACCGGCGGTTCGTCAATGTCGACATAGAAGTTGAAGTCCATTTGATGCTGGGCCTTATAGCAGCGAATAAAAGCTTCAGAAGTGTAGGGCAGTGCAATTTTCGAAATGGTTTTTCAGGCGTCTCTGGCTCAAGTGTTCGGTGGTAAAAACAGGCAAATGTTAAGGGGGCAGGTTGGTCTGAATAAGAGTTTCTCGTTTCTGATGTTGGGGCATCGATTGGTCATTGAAATATTCATAAAGATGAGCACACAGTCGATTTTTCATGGTGGCTGGACGGACGTTCGAAGCGTGTTTACGTTACGGTTCGAAAACGTAAACATTGCTGTTCAATTTTTATTATTTTATTTTTTCGTGACCCGTAAAAATTAGAGGTTAAAAAAAAGAGTCTTTTTATCTACTCCCTGGTCAGATGGAAGATCCAAAGAATTTTACAGGCAGTAGAATTTATTTGCAGGATAAAAAATAAATGGACGAAAAAACTTGGGGAATTCCTTGCCACCAGGAAACTCAATTTTTCACCAGTTTCTTCGACCAGTTGCTCTTTGTTTTGACGAGTATTTCGAGTTTCTTATCACGGAGATGAAGATCACGAGTAGTTCTCTAGTTCATTCTCCGGATGGTGTTCGGTTGGAAGGGAAGACCAGGGGGTTTTGATTAGCTGTGTAGAAACAATGGCCAGGTCTGTTTGATTCAGTGTCTCTTTTCTGTGCTGATAGGATCCTGATTCCGTGAGTAACTCTCTCGGTCGAGTCGTTAACAAAACCTTCAGAACAAATGAGCGAGAGGAGCGTAGAGATGGCAAATTTTCCAACGGTTCTGACTATTCGATCGAGAACTAACCTAACCTAACGTTGAAAAATAAATGGTGTGAAAAGGCGTATCGCCCTGAATAACATCTGCCAAAACATCCAGAAAAAAAACTTGATTATAAAAATGTTGATAGTGATGCTTTGTGTCCATGAATATTTTGGAGATGGGATATTCGAGCTATGGGCTATTTCGGGTAGGGTATTGCTCGGGTTAATTTGACGAGGATAATAGCGTATAGAACCTGTAAAAGGTGTAACAGTGTTTGCTTGATTATTAAAATTCCATAATGACTCTGGTTGCAAGGTCTTGTGACGTTGAAGTATAAATAGCAATGTTTTATCAAGACTCAACTATACATTGTTGTGTAAAACAGTGAAACACGAGTGTATTTTATGTCAGGAAAACGTGAATACACTCACGTATATGTATGTGTATATACTAATATAACACAAAGCTCCATCAGAGTTTGCTTCTCTTTTGCCATCTCTTCGTTTCTCATCGCTTCACGAAAGCTAGTTCCACACTACTCTCGTATGGAACTCTGTCGTTCTTCCTTCTGTTTTCTATGTACTCCGATGTTCGAGTACACGTTTGTACGAACGCATAGCCACTTTGTACTACGAAACAGAGAAAGAGAGAGAGAGAGAGAGAGAGAGAGAGAGAGAAAGTGGCCTCTGTTTTGTCTCAACGAAACAATGAGCCTACATTGCACCAAGACTGTATAGTTATAGATTGATCTTTGTGTTTACGTGTAAAGGACATCTCGTCTCGACTAGTCCAAGTCTCGACCCTGACCCTACCGAGAGATCGAGCTCAAAGTTTCTATTTAAACAGAGCCTCGTTGTTGTTGTTGTTGTTGTTTTTTTTTTTTTTTTTTTTTAATCCTAGGATTAAAATAAATTGAAAAGGATCATAAGAATTGTCATTCGAGCTGCCAACTATGCGGAGGACTAACCGTGTGTGTTCCATTGTGTTGTTTTGTTTGTTTGTTTCTAATGGAAATGACCTTTGTACACATTGAAACATCAACATTGAAGCCGTCAATTGATACCGACTCCTCCGCGTCGCATTCGTCTCGCTGCTCTATATATATTCGTGCGGAAAAGCCACCCTTCTCGATCCACCATCGCCTGTTTCACAAACTCTCCTATATATAGCTACGCAAATTCTTGCCAAAGGCACCAAACTCCCCTGCAGATTGCTCCTGTACACGGACCACTAAACATGAATATATACTGACAAATAAACCTGTGTCTCCATTGAAAAAACACAAATAACGAAAATAGAGACTTTTGGTAGTGCTTGGTAGTCATCGAAATGTCTTAGGTAGACACAGAAATTTGAGATTCCTTGTTAAATTTATGTCCTGCAGTTTTTTTTGTATAGTTACGATGTGAAAGATGTTCTTGTTACTGTTGGAACGTTTAATTTCCTCGAAATAGTCTATCGTAAAAAAGGAAAAAAGGAAAAAAAAAATCCCTAGAGCAGTCAAACCAAATGGGAAAGTGTGTAGGGTGACATAAAACCGTTAAAAGTTGGTTACGTCAAACGTACCACCCGCGACGTGTGTACAGGTATATCGATAAGTGGAGAGTAAAAAACGGGGCTGGGGAGAGGTGGAGGCGTATTGGGAACGAATTAAATGGACGTTAGGGGTTGAGGAGGAAAAAAGAACTAGCCGGAAGCTCCGCGTATTGGATTTATTCGGAAACGTGTGTATGCAACGTTCCATGTACTCGTATTGCAGCGGCAACACATATTCCAGAACATTTGCAACACACGAAAAGCCACAAGGAGAAAGGAGAATCGGGGGGAGGTACGGGATGGGCCGGGATGGGCCGGATAACCATACACACGTTTCCCACCCTCTACCAACCTCCGGAATCTGTATCCTCCTGGAATTTTTTAATTAGTACACGTTGCATGAAAAAAATCCAATGCCTACCGCGATCCCCGTCGACGTAGCTCTTCTAAACAAATATTCATGTATATGGAGGCGTCTATGTACTTGAGGCTCGTGAAAGTGGTAAGCGTTTCGTTTCGGTTCGTGCATCAGCATACGTTAAGTAGTTATATAGTTGTGCAGCCCGGAATCGTGATCCCGCTTCCACCCTCTTTCTACACCAACCCCAAATTCTCTCACCGTTCGCTCAAAAGATTCCAACTATATTTATTAATAAAGATTAACCAATAACGGAGAAAGGCCACGAGGAAGCTGCTGAGTAAAAGTGCTCGTCACAATTTACTTAAATTCCATTTTACAGCGGTACCGGACCAGCGCCGGACCAGCGCCGGATTGGAGCCGGATTGGCGCCGAATCAGGCTCAAATGAGGACCTGACCTGGTTCATGTCATCAGGAACTCATTGAAACATACTTAATTAACATGACTCCGGTCCATAGCTCAGGATTTTCTCAATGGTAGGGTCCAACTAGGGTGGCCTCATCAGGCCCTGATCAGGCAAATCAGGAGCCGTTTATTATTTGAGTAAATGAATTCTGATGAGGTAAACTTTGCGAAAATTTGATATACTTTATCTCTGGGTATCCTGACCTGGTCCTGAATGAAGCCTGATCAGCTGAACTCTCGTTTAATGTTCCGGATTATGTTAAGGGGGATGAATAAATAGGGGTAGAAAAATAAATGAATTTTCTCATTCTTCTGGCACCCATCAAATAGCATTTATCGAATGGTGAAGGTTACTCGAACTTTTTTTTCCCTCAAGAAACATGTTATTAATAGTCGAGCCAAGCGGGAAGCTTAAAATACGTTTTTTTATGGCCAGCCATTGGGGAAGTTGAAAAAAAA
>JACEOJ010004417.1:0-15132 GCA_013761285.1 Campoletis sonorensis | reverse complement strand
ATCTTTAGACTGCAGCTAATCGGCCAATTTTTTTCGTACGACAATTTTAAAAAAGCGTTCTTCTCGGTTTGAATCACTCTACACGTCCACCACGGGAAACGGAATAGATAGTTTACACCCTGTTCCCTTTATTAATGAGACTAGAAATCTGGGCGTGATTATGTCCTTGTCAGTGACTCGAAAGACAGTGTCCTGTCTTTCGAGCTCAAGGTTACCTTGGTGACGACTCTCATCTTCCCTCTGGTTGATTATTGCTGTCTTGTTTACAATGATGTAACCGAGGAACAGAACACTACCGTACAGCGACTAGTAAACTGCAGTATACGATTTATTATTAATCTACGCCGTGATGTTCATATCACGTCGTATCGGCGGAGCCTTGGCTGGTTAAGCGTCAAATCTCGTCGACTCTATTTGTTGGGCATTAACATTTATAACATCATAGAGGGTACGGTGCCGTCTTATCTCTGCGAACTTTTTAATAGAGCTCCTCAATCAGCACGTCCCTCAAGGCTGCGAGTACCTGACACCTTCAAAATACCACTTCATAGAACCGCGACACTCCAAAACTCTTACTGCCTTTCCAGTGCGTACCTATGGCATTCTTTGCCTTTAGAAGTCAAAACCTCAGCGTCGTTAGCCATATTTAAGAGCAAACCATATGCACACTTATTTGCAAAAGAAAGTAACAGCTAGTTTGCGTCCTTCGTGCTCGTCTATATACTTCAATTTTCTTTGTAATATTATTATTATTATTATTGTTTTTTTTTTTTTCTTTTCCTCTTTCTTCCTTTCGAGAAAAGAAGAGAGAGGAGAAGAACAGAAGTTGCGGAATCCTGCTTGCGGATTCCACCAGCATCGCCGGTGGATATGTGGGACTCCCGAAGCCTACCCACTAAACCGCTATCTCCTGCCTGTCCTCCCCCAGCCAGGAACTATGTTAATATTACTTCCAGCTGGGGGTTCTGTCCGTGTTCGTCTTGTCGTGTTCCGTATTTCGTTGTCTTTACGTCAGTTCGTCTGCTCCGTCACGTGAGGCAGCCGTCTGCGTTTTTTCGTCTCAGTATCGTCTCCGTGTAGGTGGCAACTAGTTGCCACCATTTCGTCTTGTGGAGCATCACCTGAACGATATTGTCCGGGGTGATGCCGCCAACGCTTGTCTCTGGTTCGAGTCTAAGTCCTGTCCAGCGGTTGCACACGAAAAAGGTGTGTTCCGCGTCGTCTCGGTCGTGTCCACAGTACTTACAGTCTGGTGTATGTACTCTGTTCATGCTGTAGAGGTACCGTCGGAAGTAACCGTGCCCCGTCAGGAGCTGGGTGACGTAAAAGTTTACTTCGCCGAACTTCCTTCCGAGCCACGGTCCCGTATAAGTCGTCTCGTCCAGTTTCCCCCTCGTTCTTCTGTCCACCGTTGTTGCCAGGTCTGTATCGTCCTGTCGCGTTCGATAGTTGCCGCGTCCTTTCGTCCTATGTCCGCGCTGCTCTCGTAGATCCTCCTACGCTCAAAGGCAAGAAGATCCACGGGAATGATGCCCGCCACCACCAGGACAGCCTGTGCAGAGACAGTCCGGTAGGAGCAAGCAATCCTCAGCGCACCCTGTCTCTGTACCGTCGTCATGGCTTTACTGTATTTTTTTGTCCTCAGGGCATCTGCCTAGATTTCCGCGCCGTACAGGAGAATCGAGTGGGTCGTCGCCATCAATAGTCGTCGTCTCCCTGGTCGTGGTCCGTTCGTGTTTGCCATCAGGCGGCTTAAGGATGCTGTCCTCTCGGCCGCCTTCCGGGCTGTCTTCTGTATGTGAGGCCAGAAGGTCATCTTCGTATCCAGGGTCACCCCCAGATACTTGACTTCCCCTCCAGCCTCAATTTCGTCCGTCCCCACCCTCATAGGCAGTCTCGTCTGTATGCGTCTCCTTGTAAGGAACGTCAGTTCTGTCTTTTCTGTCGCGAGTTGCAGTCCGTGGTCTGTGATCCATCGTCCTATCCGTCTCATTGTCTGGCTCAACTTCAGCTGCGCCAGATCTGGGGACCGCTCGGTGATCACCGCCGCCACGTCATCAGCGTAAGCGACGAGGAGAACGCCGAGAGGAAGTTCCAGTCTGAGCAGGCTGTCGTATAAACCGTTCCAGAAGTCCGGTCCCAGTATTGACCCTTGAGCGACCCCCGTGGTGATCTGTCTTGCCACCTGTCCTTCGGTCGTCTCGTAGGTTATCCGTCTGTTTTTCAAGTAATCGTCCACCACCCGAGTCAGGTATGCTGGAATCCCGAAACCGCCTTTGAGCGCCTCCAAGATATCCACCCACCTGGCCAAGTTGAATGCGTTTCGTATGTCCAGTGTTGCCAGCAGCACGATAGGTCGTGCCGCGTGGCAGTGTCTGTCTAGTTCCAGGAAGCAGTCGACCACCTTTCGGATTGCTCCGATTGTTGATCGCCCCCTCCTGGAGCCGAATTGCAAGTCCGAGAGGCCACCCCCGGCCTGTATCGCGTCTGTCAGTCTCGGTCTCAGTAGCTGTTCGAACAGTTTTCCTGTCGTGTCTAGTAGGCTCAGCGGTCGGTAGGCCGACGGCGTGTTCGGGTCGCCCTTACCCTTAGGGATAAGGACTAGCCTCGCCACCTTCCACCGATCGCCGAACGTTCCTGTCGTCAAGCACGTATTGTACAGGTCAAGAAATATCTCCGGTCTCAGTCTGACCATCAACCGAAGAATTTCCGCCGGCACCCCGTCTGGTTCCGGCGCCTTCCCGGTCTTCATCGCGTTGGATGCTCTCGCGAGCTCCTCCGCAGTGAAGGTGGGGGGCGCCGGGGTCTCTGTGTCGTCCGTTCCGTTTGTCCGTATCGGGTGTGTCGGGAAGAGTCCGTCCACTATCCGCCCTGTGGTTTCAGCATCCTTGAGTTCTGGCGGAGCTCGGCCAACCAGTTTGCCAGTTACTATTTTGTAACCGGTTCCCCAGGGGTCCGAGTTCACCTCCTCGCAGAGCTTTTTCCAACAGTGCGTTTTACTGTCCCGTAATTATCATTATTATTATCGTTATTATTATTATTAGTATTACTTTGTGCTATAGATTACTTGCTATAGATAGTCTCTCATGACAGTATTACTCGCAAGATCTCAGAATATTTATTACAATTCTTAGTCTTTAAGTTTATCCTAAGTTTATTACTCACCGAACTTGATCTTTGTACTGCACATGGAACTCAAACTGTACCATAGATTGTATATGCTTATTACCTTGCAATCTTTACTATTGTTATTCCTACATTTATTGTACATGTGCCCCATAGCAGAGCTAGGGCATAAATACACTATCAATCAATCAATCAATCTCTCTCTCTCTCTCTCCCACTCACGTTCTCTATCTACCATTTTTGGGGATTATTCGTTTTGTATGAAATTAACAGGCTTTGCGGCATATATTTTATCCGTGTCAGAAATTGCAACCTTATATAATACCTGATCCAATTGGCAAATATCCACGGCTAATATTTTATCATGTTGCTTTCGGCACTCAAAAATGAACTCCAAGCTGCGCCCATCATTAGAAAAAACTTCGAGCTTCTCGCATTCCAGCAACACAACGTAAACTCTGTAATGAGAATTGCATTCTGAACACAAGTTTCCACATGCACAATCAGAAACCCTTAAGAAATATTGCATTACTCCAATATTGATGTCGGTATCATTGCATCTGTACGTGGCATAAGAAGAGTTCGTTTTGTTTGCTATTAAGTTTTGTTCACTTGTATGGATTTTTCCGTTCTTTGAGAGTTTGAAAAATTTGTATACCGTTATATCGTCTTGCGGGCGTATGAAGCCAGGAATGTTCAGATTTTCCACCATGTTTTTTTTCACGCTTTCACCAATAATACAAACGTCTGAGGAAAATTGTATGACTTTGCGTTTGAATTTTTTTTTTTGATATTTAGTTTTTCACAAAATTTGAAAGTTACAGTTCCTGAAGAAAGGATTTGGCTTTTTAAGTTCTTTAAGCCCATGAACAAGGACAAGGATGAACTAATTTGAAGTTCAGGGAATCTCGTACCATGGATAAACTTTTTCAAAAACCCGTTGAGGTTTTTAAAAGGAAAACACGACGTTGCCGAAAGAGGTCCTAGTTGAGTCGCAACTGCCGGAAGGTGTATTAAAAGGTGAACGTTAATAGACATGAACCGTTCTCCATACAACTTTTGGAATCCGGAAACATATCGATTCAGGGCACTTTCAGCTGTTCAAGAGACTCGGCAGAGTCTCGGGACGAGTACATTTGACAGCGTCGTCTGCTTTCCCGAGACTCACCCGAGTATATTATCTCTGAATAAAACGATTTCAAGGGTGGGGGGAAACTCTTTCTTGGATTACTGAGCCCAGGCGTAGACTTATGATTTGAAGTTTGAACTGGAGAATAATTAAGTTATCCCCCCTCGATTGAGCCATAAATCAACCCGAGTGATGCCGTAATTGCTGAGAAAAAACTTTGCACGGGCAAAATTATGCGATGATCGAAGTATGCGTGCGTGTATGTATATGACGCAGAGAAAGGGCCCGTGTGGCCATTATATTTCAGATTGGTCGCGAGTGACGACATATCCCTGGGTTCCCATTCGACGAAAAGTTTTTTTTACGAGTAACACGAAAAACACTAACACGTCTTCATATTTATGTGTCCTTTGATTTCGCGGATATATATGTTAAATAATTTTAGTCTCCCAATTAATTATGCTCAGGATTCCAGGAGCTAGAGAGAGGGTTGAAATAATTTAAGTCTTTTTTCACGATGAGAAAATAATATTAAATAATGTAAAGTAATAAGTAAGTTAATGATATGGACCACGGATGGCTTGAATAAATACTGGATCGCGGATGATCAGGCCGACAATCGCAGTTAACGTTTAATCAATTATATTACGAATAAAGCTCATTCACTCTCGTTTTCTCTTTCGCGCTTACACTCAGGACTATTGTGCTATATCGATATCCGCGTCCGACTATCGACATGCCTCGGGGAGAACTGCTTCGTTCAAGCTCACATACGAACGAGATGGCCCCGCGAACCGACGCGAACCACGTGACTAGCGCGTACGATTAGTGGTGCCACCTTTCTTTGTAGCTCGATCTCTGGCTACTTTTCGTTACTTTAACGTATAGAAACGTTCGAAAATCGGAAAGCTTGAATTTCGCTGGTTATGTGAACGGCATATTCAAGGAACATCTTCGGTAACAAATTTATACATCAAAATGTCAGTAAGAATATGATGGCATGACTTGGTCAGGCTTGCGCAAGATTTGAGTGAAAATTCAATTATGAGAAAGATGTAGATATTGAATATCCCTTAAATTCTATAGTGTGCATTGTGGTAGAATTTCTATAAATGTTTCTATACAGTATTAACTTTGGCCCTCCGGCAATGTTTATTCTCAGAGAGTAAAAATTCTCATCGATGAAACGCATTAAAAGTTTGTATCAATTTTTTTCCTACATCAAACACACCGCAGGCTGTTGTGAACTATCTTGTGGTTCTTCGCTTTGTCCATTTGGTCTAAATGAAACTGGTGAAGCTGACGCAATTAACCATTCACTATTCTTAATGAATGCATTAAAAATATTTCCTTTATCGCATAAGAGATAATAGTTGGTAGATAAAGTACAACGGCAATGCTGTTTCTTTCTCAAATAATTGTTACCAATTTTCATTGTTTGCTAACAGTACATTTTTATTGTAAATTCTTTGCTAAAGAACAATAGTATATTGGTTCATAAATTGACAAAGATCAAATTACTTTTGCCATTCAATAGTTCAATATGTAAAACTGTATTCTGTGGACAATATACTCTTCACTTTTCCTGAAAAAAAAAAAAAAACAAGGAAACGGACTCGATTCACTTATCATATCAAGAGACTCGGTAGAGTCTCGGGACAAGAACATTTGACAGCTCTGTCTGTCGTCTGCTGGCCCGAGGCCCGCCCGAGTATATTATCTCTGAATAAAACGATTCGCGGTGGTGGGGGTAAAAACTGAAAGTCATTTTCTTGAAGTACGAAGCTCAGGAGACAGATGAGAACTTGAAAATTGAACTGGAGACTAATTAAGAAAAAATCTTTCGATTGAGCCTTAAATCAGCACGATTGATGCCGTATTTGCTGAGAAAAAACTTTGCACAGGCTCAAGATTATGCAAAAAATACCAACACATGGAAGCATTCGACGTGTCCGTATATACGCGCAGACGACACAGTCAATGGCCCCATGTCCCCGGTCAAAACCCGTTTTCACCGAAGCCGGTCTTCGGCGACGAAAGGAATCGGCGACGATTCCGAAATAAAAATCGGTCAAAAGAACAGAGTCGAGAAAAAAATCAAGATAAAACAAAACGTGGGGAAAAAAATTTCAAACGAAAAAAATTAAATTGAAAAATAATTTCGGCCGAAGTACTTGGTGAGTTTTTTGCTTAGCTAGAATCACGTGGTACATTTCTCATGGTGCGAACTCGCCAAGTACTTCGGCCGAAATTATTTTTCAATTTAATTTTTTTCCCCACGTTTTGTTTTATCTTGATTTTTCTCTCGACTCTGTTCTTTTGACCGATTTTTATTTTTGTGCATTGATAAATTTTTTCAATAACCAACTAATTTTTGCTTTTTTTTTAAATACTCCATCCTCAAGCGACAATGAAATACTTGTCCTATTATTGATATTATCATAATATAGCAAATTTTAGTGCTGAATGTAAATCATTCTCGATCTTGCCAATTTTTCAAATTTATTTTCCTTTAACCAAGCTGTAATACTTACTATAATCGAAATTGCTTAGTAAAATAGTATGAACTTTGTTCCTGATCATTCTTCTTATATTTGGAGGCTTCCGAAAATTGCCCAAATGATTCGTAAACGAATTCTTCATCTTTTGTAAAAACGGGTTCGGAGAGGTTAGTCATATAGCTAACTTTGATGAACGAACAATTACCAATTGCTTTCAATCAACGTTGAAGTAACGTGATTACGAATAAAACAATCAAGAGATTCGGTAGAGTCTCGGGACAAGTACATTTGACATCTCTGTCTGTCGTCTGCTGGCCCGAGGCTCGTCCTTTTACATCATGTCTGAACGGAACGATTCGCGGTTGTGGGGGTGAAAACTGAAAGTCATTTTCTGGCATTATGAAAATTAGGAGCATGTGATAATTTCAAAATTGAACTGGAGAGAACTAGATAAGAAATTCCTCTTCGATTAAATAAATTACAGCACGATTTATTGCGTATTTCCGGAGAAAAAACTTTGCACAGGGTCCAGATTATGCGAAAATTCCAACACATTGAAGGATTTGGTGTGTCTGTATACGCGCGCAGACGACACAATCAATGGCCTCATGTCCCCGGTCAAAACCCGTTTTCACCGAAGCCGGTCTTCGGCGACGAAATTGACGAGTTCCTATTGGTCCTTTCTTTTGTGCGATCCAGTGAAAAGTTTGAACGTTTGACGGGTATATCTATATCGCTAATGTGTCAGCTGTCGAAGCGGCATAGTGCGACGTGCGGGCCGGGTCATCACGGATTTTGTATAAATTCGGGAAATTTTTTTTATAAACAATGAATTCGAAGTGTCAGTGAAAATTAATTATCAATATCAAGAGACTCGGCAGAGTCTCGGGATAAGTACATTTGAGAGCTGTGTCGTCTGCTGGCCCAAGGTTCGCCGGAGTATATTATCTCTGAATAAAGCAATTTTCGGTGGTGGGGGTAAAAACTCAAAGTCATTTTCTCGAATTACGAAACTCAGGAGACATGTGATCACTCCAAAATTCAGATCGAGATTTATTGAGAAATTTCCATTCGATTGAGCCTAATTACAGCACGATTGGTTGCGTATTTGCTGATAAAAAACTTTGCACATTGTCAAGATTATGCAAAAATTGTAACACATTGAAATATTTCGTGTGTCTATATATGCGCGCAGACGACACAATGAAAGGCATTTTGATGCCTATCAAAACCCATTTTCACTGAAGCCGGTCTTCGGCGACGAAAGTAACGAGTTCCCATTGGTTCTTCCCTTTGTATCGATCGAGCGGAAAGTTTCAGAGTTAGACCGTTATAACTATATTGCTAATGTGTCAGCTGTTAAAGCGACATAATGCGAAGTGCGGGTCGTGTCGTCACGGATTTTGTATAAATTCGGGAAAAAAATCTTTATTTCGTTATTCGGTTAATAAATAATAAGTTCGAGGTGTCCGTGATTATTAGCTATATCTCTCCATTCGGGAAAAATGCTTTATTTCGGTATTCGGTTAATAAAAAAATACGAATGAAGTCGCGAGTTTGGGTGATTCAATGAGTGATAGGAATTTTGCTGATGTGTCAGCTGCTACAAGTCGCAAGTTTATGTTCAAGTGTCAACAAACGAAAAGTGCTAACACGAGTGCAAAAGCGTAAAAAAAAGTTATTTTGAAGTCCAATGAATAACGAAAAAGTGTTTTATTCACTTATGATTTGTGATAATCTGTGTGATTTGTGATAATAATGTGATAATTTAATTTGTATTTGAAAAAAAAAATTGATCTTTTTTTGTTCATTCTGTTGAAGGTAACGACCCCGCTCCATTCGAGCTCGTAGACATTGAGGTTCCCACGCACGGACTACGCACGAGCGACCCTCTTAATGTGACGCGACCCACGAATGAGCCCTAGCCTCCTAGGCGCATAGGCAACGAATTCAGACGTACATAGAAGCACAGTTCTTATGGCCGGGTTGAAGACAAACTTCCCAAGAAGAAGCGACCCAAACAGCCGCTTGGCGGTGCCGCAGTCGCGCTGCGGTACGGGTCGGGGGAGAATACGGCGGCTATCTCTCTCTTACCCATTGCGGTGCGCCACACGCTCGAGCCTGTCCCGTGGGGTCGAGTGTTCGAAACCTAACAGTTCCATTTTTTTTTTTTCTGATTGATAAAGTTTTTCAACAATTTTCAGCCTTATCACTCTTAACATTTTCAAATTTTCAAATTTTCAAGACAAAAAGTGTGGTAAAAAAAATGAATTGATTCAATTTTTAGCTGATTAAAAATCGATTCCACATTTTATCCAAACAGAATGAGGCCAAATAAATTAAACAATCAGCTTTCAAGATGCACCAAACGTATTCTGATTATTCGCGGGGATGAATAATCGTCTTTTACTTCTCTTCTTACCTGTCAGGGGTTTAAAATAAATCTTTATCTGTTGAAATAAATGAAAGTACAAGAATATTAATAAAGCAATCATAGGATTATTTTGTGGACCCATTCTTGGTTAATTTCAGTTCACGTATACGCTATAGTATAATAGGAATATGAAAAGCCGATTTGAGAGCTTGTGCAAATGAAATTAAGAAACATGCGTGAGCTAAAATCATTCAATGGAAACCACGGGAAGGTGGTGGGTATCTTCCATCAGGAGAGGAAGGATGTTGTGACGAAGGAAGGTGTGATTGAGGAAGTAGTTCAAAACTTCAAACAATGAAAGGTGTTTCTACTATAAAATGAGAAAAAAAATGTACAAAGAAAAGTAGAAAAACATGAAAGACTAGATGACAGCGTTTTTGTCTTTGATAAATATTTGATTATTGATAATTACTACGATTGGACACTGATTATGGTAGGATCACCTTTCAAAGCAGAACGTTTGATAACATTTATAGGAAGCACAGAAAATTCAAATTCAACATGCCTACGACCGACGAAGAGCGTACGTTAGCAGAACAAAATGACAAATACCTAAAGAAAACCTTTTTTTATTTTCAGACTAGACTCATACCAACATGTTAAAACCATTGTAGAATTCAATTTATTCAGATTAGCAAAGCACCTTCGTCAGTTTTAGGGATATAAATTGCACGTTGAATGAGTTAAAATTACGTGAAATTTTAAGCGAATACAAATTTTGAGAATAAAACTTGATTTAAACTTTAAACAAAAAACTTTTTGATAAAAAATTAAAACAAAACAGTTTTCAATGAATAAACTTCAAACTAAAAAACTTTAAAAAGCAACTTTTCGATGAAAAACTTCAAACAAAAAAACTTTAAGAAGAAACTTTTTGATACAAATCTTCAAACTAACATTATGCCTAGATAAATCTTTGAAAATATCGTGATAAACAAAAAGGATTTTTTTTTATATGAACGTGCATATGTAATTACTGAGATCAGGACCCCTCGGCTCGTCACTTCCAAGGTATTTATAGCGACTCCAAACCCTCTCTTTCATATGCACGGACAGATAAAATAATTTGTGGAGAGATCAATCTTTTGGAGTATTGTTTCGGTCTTTAAAAATATCTTTAATCATGAAGTAGTAACTGTAATGGAAGTAATGGAAGCTTGCAATTTTGAAAGGAAATTTGATGGTAGTATGGAAAAAAACAAAAGGTTGATCAACTCGTCACGTGTGCACCACTCATTGATGTGAGACTTTGAGTAATTTCCTGGAAGACTTCCCGTACGGTGTTTTTCGCTTACGATTTGCCGCGTCTCGCATGTCTCGAGATTTCCATTTCAGGTGGTTAAAAAGATGCGTGCGCACAAACTGAGAAATAATATATTCGCGGTGAGATGCGCATTCACCGTCAACTGGCCAAAAATCGACGTGATTTTGCACCACAGCATTGCTGAGGCAGTTAATGAGCAGTTTTGAAATACCTTCCAAGTGCAACAATTTTGGAAGTTTCGTTACAAAGACTTGATATGTCGTTATGATTACTTTAAGATATTCGTCAGTAGGAACTCACAACGAACCGAGTTCTTGATTTTCGCGGTTTTCAAAAGCTCTCCAAAAAATCAAAAGGTCGTTAGATTGCTCAAAATTTTGTCCGGCTCGCGTTAAACTATGCTCGCAAGCTTCACAATCGAATTGGCGTAAGCACTTGTGAGCTAGATAACCAGCTACGTACTTTATCGAACACTCTTGGAAGCGTGAAAATGAAACGTTCTCGTGATCTACCTCAAAAGCTTCTAGTTCATCAATAACTGCTGGTTCATTGACCTCGTCGACGTATGGCCAGTCGTCGAACAAAGCATCGATATCGGTATCGACATTTACCGTTGTACTATCGCGGGATTTCGATTTTTCCATCTGTAAATCAGTGGCTAGAAGCGCGGTTCCGACGTCGTCAGGTTCGCAATTCGCACCTGCTTGTGTTCTCATGAGATGGGCGATCATGTTGTATTGCAAATTCCGACGCAGCGATGAAGATTGAGGATTATCGCAATGCCCGCCTCGACTCCTAAGCACACCGAACGAATTCTCAATCGGGTCTTGATTTAATCTCGATGTTATCAAGTAACGAGTCCCTTCGCGTTTCAAATCCTCCCACAATTGCAGAACACTACTGACAGTTAACCGAAAACCCTCAAAACACGGCGGATTTTTCTGACCACCGGAAATGGTCCAGTTTTCGATCCACGGGAGACAACTCTTGAGAAATTTTTCTACTTGTGGTTGCCACTCGGATAACGCGCGTCGCAATGGATTAGAATCAGAAGGAGAACGGCTATTAAGACAATCGAACATGTCATTTACTTTTTTCACGAAGTTCGCGGTTGCAGCGCAGGCCGGATGTTTTAATTTGCCCGTGATTTTACCCGTGTTTATCGCGGCGGACACGGAGTGGCTAAATACCTGTGTCGCAAGGCTGACCTTCATTTTTTGAAAATTATTCGGCTTCATGTGTCGATCAGTGAGTTTTGGGGCCGCTCTACACGCATGAGAGCTCTCGATGTGCCGGAGTTCACGAAATACGTTTGCCGAGACCAATTCGCCGTTATCACTAATGTCGTAATTAAACCAATTGTTCCGGAGACACTTAATTAAATGAGGAGGATCGAATCCAAAATAAATCTTTTGATCATTTCTTTCAATGAACGGTGTATCTACTGACACCCCGAATGAATTTGCCACTGCACGATTGCTGGATCCCATATCGCAAACTGTGTAACGAACTTCAAGTTTGATTGAATTGAGTGAATCTAGTACTTTCAATCGGGGAAAAACTTTAAAAAAGTAAAAAAAGGGCGCCAAGTATAAAAAGTTGCACCTTAATTTTAACATGATCAGTCTATATTCTTGGTACCCTTCAAAAAAATCAATCAAATTTCAATGAAAAAATGAAATTGAAACAGAGAAGAAAAGAAATATATAGAAAAAAGTTTAACTGAAAAAAATTAAATAGAAATAAATTAAATTGAAAAAGGAAAAAAAAATCGAAAAAAAAGAAAAAAAAAATTTCGAAGCACTTGGCGAGTTTGGAGTAATGGATAATACATAATGTGATTTAAGTTATGCGAACAAACTCGCCAAGTGCTTCGAAATTTTTTTTTTCTTTTTTTTTTCGATTTTTTTTTCCTTTTTCAATTTAATTTATTTCTATTTAATTTTTTCAGTTAAACTTTTTTCTATAAATTTCTTTTCTTCTCTGTTTCAATTTCATTTTTTTCATTGAAATTTGATTGATTTTTTTGAAGGGTACCAAGAATATAGACTGATCATGTTAAAATTAAGGTGCAACTTTTTATACTTGGCGAACTTTTTTTACTTTTTTAAAGTTTTTCCCTGAGATTTCATTGTTTTTTGTAAAAAATATCGGAGGGCGAGCGATGCGCGACAGCTGATCTAAGGATCAGCTTTCAACATGTATATATTGCCCCGTCACGAAGCAGTAGAGTGAGAGAGACAGCGTGAGGCGCGAACGCGCTAGAGGAACAGAGAGAGAGTGAGCGGGGCGTGTCAGCTGAGTCTTACTTTAGACATATATATATCGCCCCATCACGAAGCATTAGAGTGAGAGAGATAGCGCGAGGCGCGAATGCGGTAGAGGGACAGAGAGAGCGTGAGCGGGGCGTGTCAACTCAGTCTTACTTTAGACATATATATATCGCCCCATCACGAAGCATTAGAGTGAGAGAGATAGCGCGAGGCGCGAATGCGGTAGAGGGACAGGGAGAGAGAGCTAGCGACGGGAGGGGGTAGGTGCCTAGCGCGAGCCGCTAGGCCTTACTCTCTACGTGTATGTATGTATGAGTGTGGAATTTTTGCGATACTGAAAATCGTAATATTTCGTCTCGCGTTTCGAGTTCACCCACTTCTAGAGGTCGTAGGAAAAAAATAATGACACCATTGGAATCGGATTGTACGATTTCTATAATTAAAGTGGCGTTAGATTTTCGCTAGGTCCACGCATTTTTAACTGGGATCGAGTTGAAATGTAAGAGGGCCGAATCTCGAGTATAGATACGCGGCGCGACTTGCCTTGCTCGTTTACACTCTTTTTTTCATACTTGGCGTTAAGACGCTGCCGCGTCTCTAGATATCAATTGGGTCAGGTCAGTATGTCTTACATTCCCATGTGAGAGCACGTATGCAATCGGTTGTTTCCAAGCGTGTTTAAAACCATGTAACATAAATACAAGAGCATAATTCGCATACTCAGCTGTTCGACCGAGTTCGCCCAAGTCTTGGAATCCTTCGAACAAATCGGTTTTTGAGTTGTATTCGATAAATTGCTTGATTGATATCTCATCCCACATGAGAATACACTGTCTTTCGTTTTCGTCCATCGTCTCTACTTTCGTCGCAAGTTTCGAGATTATACTTGATTTTATTCCCAGGGCTAATTCCAAGTCGTTTACTCACAATCTAATTAATGAGATGCAGGGTAAAGCAAAATGCTTGTTGTCTCACAAGTGATTGTAGGCGCTTGGTGATTTATAATACAATGACAAAGCAAATTGCTTTTCGTCATCACTCCATTGTCGTTTTTTAGTGTGATTTATCTGCATTTTCACAAAAGCAAGTTGATCGTCATTCAGAGTATACACGGCCTTCGCAAATGCAACGGCACTCGCTTTTTTTTTAATTCAGCTTCTAATCTTTGAATTTTCTGATTTTTTTTCTTTATTTCAGCGCGTAAGACTCTCACCGTTCGTTGCAGCTTCGCTTCACTAGGGGTGAATACTCTAATTTTTTTCTTTCGGCATACGATACTGAACTTCGGCATACGGACTGAAACGATTCGCTTTTCCGGTACATCGGAGCTACTCGCGAATGTCGCGTTTGCAGGTGTTATTGTCGCGGCTTTTAATATCACAGGTGTAGCGGTCAGAGGTGTTGTTGTCGCAGGTGTAGCGGTCGCGGTCGCCATTATCGCGAGTGTCGTTGTCACGGATATCGTTTTCGCGGGTGTTGTCATCTCGGTCGCCGTTATCGCGGGTGTCGTGGTAACGGGTATCGTTTTCGCGGATATTGTCATCGCGGGTGTTGTCATCGCGGGCGTCGTTATCGCGGGCGTCGTTATCGCGGGCGTCGTTATCGCGGGCGTCGTTATCGCGGTTGTTTTATCCGCGATCGAGGAACATGCGAGCGCACTATTTGCTACTACAGAATCCCTAATAGCTGCATCAATGGGTAGCGCACTGGGACATAAAAACCGTTTACCTGTTTTACCACGTTTGTAATCTTCTTCTAAAAAATGTTGACAACACATCCTCACATTTCGCATTTCAGTGGATGTTTTCTTTTCCAAATTGGCATTTCTGGATCTAGTGATCCATATGATGCGACTGTGAGATATGAAGGAAAAGAATTGATGGCTCAAATCAGATGGGAAAACGGTTGAAAAGTTCACACACATATCCAGGATAATAAAAGCAAAAAGTGAGGGAAAGTTGTGAAAAAACCGATTTTTATAGTAAAATGAAAACACTGTGGAACATGCTAAAAAATTATGTGCGTAAAAAACACTGAATCAAAAAAGTAGTTAATGATGCGAATTGGAAATATTTCGGAAGCTCACTTTTCACAAAAAAATAGGTTAATTTCCAGTACGAATCTTCGGACCAAAATGATAGAGAAATATGTAAGACTATTGCAGTCATGCACAAGCGCAAGAAAGAGAGAACCATTCTCAAAATTCCTTATAGAACACGGATGACAGTAGCCGTCTATTTAATAATAATTTAAAAAAAAACACCTTCCCATTCATTATTGTGCAAGTTGTGCAACAAAAATAAGTGTTCGGGTTGTAAGAGATTTAGTGGAGGGGTCGAGGGGTGCGGAATGTTTTCATGTATGTATATTAGGGTGGGCCAAAAATAATTTTTAATTTTTTTTTT
>JACEOJ010004408.1:0-10196 GCA_013761285.1 Campoletis sonorensis | reverse complement strand
TAATCAGCGATCCCTGGACCATAGACAATTCCTTCGGCAGCTGATTGTCAGTCTTGGGCCCTTCTTTGACCGTCCCTTCGCGCTGTTCTTGCGTCCTTAGAATCGTTTTGAGCGCCAATTTCCGCTGTAGCGCAGCGCTGATCGTCTACTGTAGTGCAGAAAGCGGTATGGGCTAATGCGCTCGAGTTTTTGAAGAGAGGTCGCAGCGCGCGGTCGACCGCGCGCAGTGGCGCTCAACCGCTCGTCGCAGTAGCGTAAAACGGCCACAGTAGCACCAAAAAGCCCTCAGTGGGAAATAACCGTCCGCAGAGGTGCTCAAACTTGGCAAATGTGCCGGTAATTGTGCCAATATCGAGTGCTTCCATACGCAACAGGTCTTAAAATGTTCGTTATAGTTAAGGATTCATAAAAAAAAAAAAAAAAAAAAAAATGACAAAAAATAAAAATCCAGGGTGGCCAGACCCCTTAATTCGCATCAACTGACCAGTGTTTACTTGAAAACGATATTTCCAGACGGTTTGCTATGGGTTTTTTTTTTTGCCTCATTTTTAATTTTCTCAAATGGTCTCCTGGGAACGTGTGACGCTTGTGGTGTCTGAAAATTGTGTTCTGAGTATCTAAATTTATCGTTCAACTACATTCTGAAAATCAGACAGATTACTATGAAACAGTTCGGTAAATTTTTTTGACATCTTCGAAAATGCGGTCAGGTCAGACGTGACGCAAAAAATTTCTGAAATTAGTCTTTTTGCAATCAGAATAACCAAATCTATTGATTTTATACAGTTTTGATTGTAAAACGATAAGGCAAAAATTTTGGTCGTGGGCTCTCGTACTATCTGGTATTGGGATTTTTTTTTTTATTCAACCCCTACAACAAGGGTGTTCCGGCACGATTTTTTTGCTCAAATTTTATGTGTCATATTATTTTGATCTTTCGAAGCTTTCTGCTAAATGAAAAACTGGCGAATCAACTTTTTTAATTTTTGTCATTTCGTGGCACAGCATCGATGCAAACTTCACAATCATCCAGACGAAACCACCTACAACGAGCGTTGTTTTGGCAACGAGTTGATCAAAATAATCGCGTGGCAGAGGTTTTTCGGGTGGATACGTCTGGAAACAATTTGAATCGACCGTGGCGTCCTTTCCCGCGATACGCGAGGTTCGAAAGACGAGCTCCTTCTATGAGATATCTCGCCAGACGAAACCACCTACAACGAGCGTTGTTTTGGAAACGAGTTGGTCAAAATAATCGCGTGACAGAGGTTTTTCGGGTGGACACGTCTGGAAACAATTTGAATCGACCGTGGCGTCCTTTGCCGCGAAACGCGAGGCTAACCATGGGCACTCGAACCTCACCTCCGTGAGATTTGCAATTAAATGCAAAAAACAATTTAAAAAAGATTTTTGGCATAAACAACGATTTTTTAGGCGCTGCTCGTATTTTACTCTTTGAATAACAAATTATTATTATTGTTGACATAATTATTGTTACTATTATTATTAATAATTATAATCATTGTACGACAAAACCCAAAAACAACATCAATAATAAATTAATATTAATGACAGAATTGTCTAATACAATTTTGTTGAAATCTCTACAATTCTGAAAAAGAAATATTTGCATCGTTTTAAAATGGTTCATGCCATTCGCTTGAACCGAATCCTTGCGATCGATCCACGAAAGATCGCGAACCGTGGGCAACCAAACCTTACTTTCGTCTGACAGCTGCGAAAGCTGACAGCAGTCGGGACTGCAGACAGCGGCGGCCGATGCTCACCTCACGGTTCGTTCCATTTCATCGTTCCTCCGTTCAGGTTTCGAATCGGACTATTTTTATTCATTTTTTATCATTTTTTTCTCAATGATCAAAAAATCTAAATCAACAAATAAGGGGTGCTCCGTTTTCACAAAAATACGCTCTTTTTTTTGGCCATCTCAGATATCATTTGAAAAAATATTTCAACTTTTTTTTCTTCCCCCGTAAAAACTATGCTTACCATAATTATAGCATATTTTTTTCAAAAAGAGCAAAAAAGTGTTCAAAAATCATCCCCGAAACACCTCGATATCAGCTCGCAAATGGCCGAAAAAATACCTGTCCACCCCCAAATTTTTACCCTGTCACATATATCTACTTATGTGTGTGTTTATCAAGAGACTCGGTAGAGTCTCGGGACAAGTACATTTGACAGCTCTGTCTGTCGTCTGCTTGCCCGAGGCTCACCCGAGTATATTATCTCTGAATAAAACGATTTCAAGGGTGGGGGGAAACTCTTTCTTGAATTACTAAGCCCAGGCGTAATCATATGATTTGAAATTTGAACTGGAGACTAATGAAGTTATCCCCCTTCGTTTGAGCCATAAATCAACCCGATTGATGCCGTAATTGCTGAGAAAAACTTTGCACGGGCAAAATTATGCGATGATCGAAGTATGCGTGCGTGTTTGTATATGACACAGAGAAAGGGCTCAATGTTCCTATCGTGTTTCTGATTGGTCGCGACTGACGACATATCCCTGTGTTCCCATTTGACAAAAAGTTTTGGTTACGAGTAACACGAATATCACTAATACGTCTTCATATGTATGTGTCCTTTGATCTCGCAGATATTCAGAAACGTTCGAAAATCGGGTATCTGGAAAAGAGTTCAAAAGACTCGTCAGAGTCTCGGGTTCAAGTGTCGACAAAAGAAAAGTGCGAAGACGTTAAAAAAAAAGTCAACGTCAGTGGATGACGAAAAAGTGTTAGGTCAAGAACTCGTCAAGAGTGTTGTGATGGTGTGTGTAGTGCGGGGTTAAGTGCGGTTCCTATCTACATCGCTAAAGTGTCAGCTGTCACAACTGCAATATCTATATCTCTAATGTGTCAGCTGTCAAAGCTGCAAATTTATATTCGAGTGTTGACAAACTGAAAATGCGGAAGTACGTACATGAAAAAAAGTTATTTCGACTCAGTGAATGATTAAAATAATACGTAAAAGATCGTGATTTTGGGTGATCCATTTAATAAGTGATAGAAATTTCGGTCATGTGTCAGCTGTACAAGTCGCAAGCTCATATTCAAGTGTCGACAAACAGAAGTGCGAAAACGTAAAAAAAAAAATATTTTAAAGTTAAGTGATTAACATAAAAGTGTTTCAATGAATTGATTTGTGAAAAAATATTAAATAATGTTAAAAAATCCGCGAATTCGTGTAGCTCGATTAAGTGCTATAAAATACATCGAAACATAACCTCAATGATTCAGTGGCAAACGTTTTAAAAATGTGTGAACTCGCAAATCAATGGTGTTGATGTTTAGATCGTGGAACCCAACGAGATTTTTTTTTCAATCATGCCCCTCATATTCTTGTCCCACATCAAGACATATTTTTCGTAAAAGAGAGTGTGTGCGTGATGAGGCCTATAGTGACCATGTATCTTGTTTATTAATAAAAACTTGTAAAAACAAGAAGTGTTGTTAAAATGTTTTTTTTTTTTGAAAAATTTACATGTGACCATTCTTGTGGAATCATGTTTTTCAATACTTTTCAGTTGCAGTCTACGGATCAACCAAAAAACTCTCAATATTCTACACGCTGGGCTACCTTCTTATGCTTTTCCTTTTAGATATTCCAATGCAGCTTTTCTTATCAACTGGAGTTTCGCTGGTTATGTGAACGTTGTATTCAAGGAACATCTTCGCCAAGTTAATACATCAAACTGTCAGCAATAATATGACGACATGACTCGGTCAGGCTTGCGCAAGATTCGAGTGAAACCTCAATTATGACAAAAAAATCAAGATATTGAATATTCCTTCAATTCTGTAGTTTGCATTGTACCAGAATTGCTATGAATGTTTTTATTCAGTTTCAACTTCATTCTCCCGGCAATGTGTCTTTTCATTCCATTTAAATTCTTATCGCTGAGATGCAATAAAAGTTTGTTTCAAAATTTTTCCCTACTCCGAAGACACCGCAGGCTGTAGTAAACTGAATTGAGGTTCTTCGCTTTGTTTATGAGGTCTGAATGAAACTGCCAAAGCTGACGCGATGGACCATTTACTATTCTTAATGAATACATTAAAACTATTGTCTCTCTCGCATAAGAGATAATGGTTGGTATATGAAACTCAACGGCAGGACTGTTTTCTCTGCAAATAATTGATACGAATTTTCATTGTTTGGTAACAGTAAACTCTTTTGGTAAATTCTTTATTCAAGATTAAATTACTTTCGCCGTCAAGTATTTCATTGTGAAAAAGTATTCTGTGGACAATCTACTTTTCTCTTTCCCTTGAAAAAAAAAAAAAAAAAAAAAAAAAACAAGGAGCAGGCTCGTTTCACTCTTACCATAAATTAAATAAAAAACTGAGACAAAATTAAAATCGGATATAAGAATTATGTTTTTAAACAGAAAATATAAAATTATGAATGAAGCGATAATAAGAATTCATACACATGGTACATCAGGTAGCAAAATAGCATAAACCATCATTTTCATCAAACCATCTAATGAATACTTATATTAAAGTTTTGATAAACATGCTCCGTCGCTGTCTTACAGAATGGTATGTTGACTTTCATCCGGTCATCATTTATCCAAGCTGATAAGATACCTTTTTGTTCTTCGATAGAAATGAACCCAAAGTGTTGCTAAGGGTAGCTTGCGTGGAAGCAGAAATTTTGATTTGCTTTAGCCGGTCGAGGCAATTTTATAATCAGTTTGTCTGAAAATGGTTTTACCGCTGTGCTGAATGTCTCTTTTCGCTTGGTTATTTGTAGTCGCGAATTAAAGTTGCATTTTCATTCTGGAAGTGAAATTCAGGGTCAAAATTTTCATACTTAAAAGCAAAATTTAATTTTTTTCCTTCAATTGTAGGAATTACAATTTTCAATATTTTTTGTTTCAATCAGAGAAATGGATATTTTTTTGCAAATTGATTCGCTAATTTAAATTCGAGTATTTTTGAATACTCGAATTGAAATTTGGATTTTTCATTATGGTTAAAATATTAGTAAAATTTGGATTGTTAATTAGTTAGTAAAATTAGTAGTATGTTAAATGAGTGATTTGTTCAGTACTTAATTGGAATCTGCGATTTTTCGTTCGCTACATAATGCAAATACTTGTGATTTCCATTCAGGAATTGAAATTTAGTTAATAATTCGGAATACCCCAAATTTATAAAAACAGAAATCTAAATAAGAAAAATAATTTCAGTACCCCAAATTTCTGTTGGTGAACTGGTATTTGGTATATAATTTGAATTACTTTAAATTCCAATTCGAGATCTGAAATTCAGTACATTATTTCAATCGCAAAATATATTTTGCAAATTTGGCCCATTATTTTAACTATTTTCAATCTTGATTCAGGATCTGAAATTTAGTACATATATTTATGTACCGTAAATTTTGATCCGGAAATGGGAATTTAGTGTACGACTTGAGGTACTTCAATTTGTACAACGGGAAATCGAATTTTGTACATACCTTCAATACCCTGAACTTTATTCGGGAATCAGAATCTGGTACATAATTATAATAACTTGCAGTTCTATATCGATAATTCATATTTAGTACATGATTTTAATACCCCAGATTGTTATTTGCGAGATAAGATTCGGTACATAGTTTTGTTATACGCCATTTTTTTCATTTCGCGTACAATTTTTCCGTCGATGGTCCCTTTTTCGCCAAATAACCAGAAGTAACGAAATTATTCATTTATTTTGGTTAGCCAACCTATAATACTTACAATAATCAAAATTAATTAGTAAAATAGTATTAAGTATGTTCCTAATAATTTTTTTCATTTTTTGAAGGCTTCCTAAAGTTGCCCAAATGATTCGCAAACGAATCCTTAATCTTTTGTAAAAATGGGTTCGAAAGGGTCAGCCATAAAGCTAACTTTCTTTAACAAACAACTACCAATCGAATAAAAAATCAAGACACAATAGAGTTTCGGGACAAGTACATTTGACAGCTCAGTCTGCCGTTTGATGGTCCAAGGCGCATCCGAGGATAATATATCTAAATAAAACGATTCGCGGTGGTGGGGGTAAAAACGAAAAGTCATTTTGTCGAGTTACGATCGAACTTCAGGAGACACGTGATAATTTCAAAAGTGAACTGGAGACAACTAGTTAAGAAATTCCCGTTCGATTGAACCTAACTACACCACGATTGATTGCGTATTTCCTGAGAAAAAACTATGCACAGGGTCCAGATTATGCGAAAATTCCAAACCATTGGAGGGTTTGGTGTGTCTGTATTTGCACGCAGCAGGTCATACAATCGAAGGCGTTTTGATTTCAATCTGTTGAAAAGTAGTTCTCGTACGTAAGAGCAATGCGCATGCGCAGGCGTAGTAACACTACTATCCTCGTGTGCCGGTACGTTAATCTACCGGTACGTTAGTCTTAAGCGAACAAGAGAGCGAAGCGGTCAACGTGAAAGCTCATCAACGTACTTCATTGTAATCCATTGTATCATTAACTCTGTTATTAAACTGAGCATATATTGTTAAAAGGAACGTCTCACTTTCTTACGATACCAAATCAACCCTTCCTCTCAATTATTCAACAGGTTATGGGCCCAGACACTCAGTCTTCCGAAACATAACCTGAGAGAAGGGTTTGGTACGTAAGAAAAATCTCACGTTCGTGTTTTTCGGTTCCCGCGTACTGGCTGACGAGAAGTCGCCATACTTAAAAAACGTTGTAACGTTTTTTTTTCGTAATCGGGAAAGAAAAAGTTATCTCGAATTTTAGCACCGAATAAATCGCCGCGGTACCGGTATTTAGTGCGTGAAAGAAAATTCGAAAGACAATGGCGGAAAGTACGTTAGTAAAAACAGTAGACAAGTTCGACGGCTCGAACTTTCAAGCCTGGAAATTCCAGATGAACGCGGTACTTATCGCGAACGCGATTCAAGACGTTGTCACGGGACAAAGAGTGAAACCGGCAGATGTGAATTCGGCCGACGGTAAAAAGTGGATAAGAGACGATGCTATGGCCACTTGTTACATTTCAACCTCGATCGCACATTCGCAACTCGATTGTTTGTTGAATTGCACGACGGCAAAACAAATGTGGGACAAGTTGGCGACAATCCACGAACAGAAATCAGCATCGAATAAATTGTTGCTATTACAAAAATTCCATAGTTATCGAATGGAACTGAACGAGTCGGTAGTTCAACACGTGTCTCGCGTACAAAATATGGCGGCACAATTAAAAGATGTCGGCGAAGTCGTGTCGAACACGGCGGTAATGGCTAAAGTGCTTGGAAGTCTTCCATCAAAATATAATGCGCTACAAACAGCGTGGGACAGTGTTCCAGAAGCGAATCAAACGCTTGATAACCTCCTTGAGCGGCTAATCAAAGAAGAAAAACGACTCGAAGGGGATGATGACGTCACAAGAGCGTTAGCCGCAGTGAGTCTCGGCGGCGGGAACAAAAACAACAGGTCCACCGGTAAGTCCAACAAACAAAGTGACAAGACAAGTGTTGAGTGTTTTTACTGTAAAAAGAAAGGACATTATGCTCGTGACTGTCGAAAAAAGAAAAGAGACAAACAAGGCAAAGACAGTGAAAATTCGCGCGGTGCGTGTGCCTTCGTTGCGACTTCCAACCAGCGAAACGGTATAACAGAGCCATCGAGCGACGAACTCGAAAAGCTTATGGCCAAAGACACAAGTGAAGTGTGGATTACCGACAGTGGTGCATCGCGACACATCACTTACCGACGGGACTGGTACAGTGAATTTTATCCAAGGAGTGGCGAGTCGATATCGCTCGGTGATAATGGTGTATGTGATGTTACCGGCACAGGAACAATACTTATCGACAGACTTGTTAACGGCGAGTGGTGCGAAGCTCGAATCGAAAACGTGCTCTACGTTCCGAAAATTCGAAAGAACTTGTTTTCAGTCGGTGTATGCACTGAAAAAGGCTTTAACGTGTTGTTTATAGAAAAATACGTAACAGTCAACCGCGACGGTGAAGTTTTCGGTGTCGGTGTCAAACAAGACAATAAAATATACCGTATGTTGTTCAGAGCCCAGAAAAAGAGTGTAAACGACGAAGTAAATATGTCAACAGTGAATTTGCGTACGTGGCACGAGCGTATGGGTCATGTAAATAACAAAGTGTTGCGTGACATGATAAAAAAGGGGCAAATTAGTGGAGTCAAGCCAGCTGACATTGACAATTTCTTCTGTGAGTCGTGTGCGCTTGGAAAATCACACAGACTGGCATTCAAAAAGGCCGAATCAAAGAGAAACACAGTGCCCGGTGAATATATACACTCAGACGTGTGCGGTCCGTTTTCGGTGAAATCGGTAGGCGGATCAAGATACTGCGTAACATTCAAGGACGATGCGTCAAGTTACCGGTATGCTTACTTCATAAAACATAAGTCTGATGTTTTTGACACGTTCAAGCAATTTGAGAGGCTCGTACACAACAAATTTGGCAAAACAATGAGGGTGCTACGCACGGACAATGGTCGCGAATATTGTAATCGTGACATGAAACAGTATTTGGCAAACCGAGGCATCGAGTTTGTACACACAGCACCGTACACTCCTCAACAGAACGGGAAAGCCGAGCGAGACAACAGAACGATTGTCGAGAGCGCTCGCACGATGATAACAGCGAAGGGTCTCCCTCTCTCGCTTTGGGCCGAAGCTATCGCAACGGCAGTTACCGTGTTAAACCGAGTACCATCAACCGGTAATGAAAAATCACCTTACGAAATCTGGACGGGGAAGAAACCGGATGTCCGTCATTTCCGGGTATTTGGATCTGACGCCTATGTGCACATTGACAAACAATTTCGTAAGAAATTAGATCCAAAGGCGACAAAAGTGATTTTTGTTGGATACCAAAACGAGTCAACGAACTACCGGTTGTACAATCCAAAAACGCACAAAGTGTTGGTCTCGAGGGACGTCATCTTCAACGAGACGCCACAACGGAAAACATCCGAAGTCGACGAAGAAGAAGAGGACGAATACGAGTTTCCTGTCAACGGAAACGAACAAAATGAGGTTCATGACCAGGAACAAGTCGATGAACAGGAAGAAGTTCAAGAGATCGAGCCTGAGGTCCAAGTTCACCGAAACGTGGATGCACAACAACAACGCGATGACAGAAGACAACTTCGTGATCGAGCCAACATTCGGCCACCAATTAGGTACGTTGTTGATTTTGCCGAATATAATCCACCTAATACATTCCAGGAGGCAATGAACGCTCCTGATGCTGAGAATTGGGCCGAGGCTATAAAAGAGGAGCTCGATGCTCATGAACAGAACAACACTTGGACGTTAGTACCAAGGGAGAAAAATCGAAAACCCATCGACTCCAAATGGGTATTCAAGGTGAAACAAAACGTATCCGGTGACACCTACCGGTACAAAGCTCGACTATGTGCACGAGGGTTTCAACAAAAAGAGGGACTCGACTACACAGAGACCTTCTCACCAGTCGTGAGATACGACTCGCTAAGGGTTCTATTGGCCATGGTGGCTGAACGGGACTTGGAGCTCACACAGTTCGATGTGAGAACGGCCTTTCTTCACGGGGAACTGAAGGAAGAAATCTTCATGGAAGTTCCTGAGGGGCTCAACATCGCAGAAGGACGAAAACACGACGTCGTCTGCAAGCTAAACAAGTCGTTGTACGGCTTGAAGCAGGCACCCCGGTGCTGGAACGAGAGGTTTCGTCAGTTTTTACGAAAATTCAGTCTTCGTGAAACTGAAGCAGACCAATGTATATATCGTGGTAATGTAAATGGTAGTGAAGTATTTTTAGCATTATTTGTGGATGATGGTCTCATTGCAGCCCAGTCTAGTCAAGTTCTCGAATCTGTGATAAAATCGTTAGAAAAAGAATTCGAAATTACAATCGGTAATGGGGAAATGTTTGTCGGGGTTCAAATCGAACGAGACAGGGTAAACAAAACGATGTTCTTGCATCAAGAATCGTGTACGAATAAGATTTTAAACAAATTTAAAATGAACGAATCAAAAGCTGTAAGCATTCCAGCTGATCCAAATGTAAAGCTAATGCCAAAAGAAAATAACGAAAAAAGAGTCGAGTAATATTCCATTTCGAGAAGCAGTAGGGTCTTTAATGTTTCTTGCAGTTGTGACACGACCGGATATTGCATATTCGGTGAATTCAGTTAGTA
>JACEOJ010004393.1:0-10934 GCA_013761285.1 Campoletis sonorensis | reverse complement strand
TTGTGACGTTGTTATTTTTGAGCAACGTCCCAAACGGTAAAAAGATGAAAAACTCCGGTAAGAACACCGAATTACCGTCTCTCCCGCTCGGTGCTTCGGTCAAGCGACGATCTCACAAGGCTTTCTTAGGGAAAATATTATAATTATCATTAATTGACATCCCGCGAATATTTCTTTGTATTATTTTATGCGAGAGGCAAATCGACGATCCCGAGGGAAAAATCAGCCAAACGACGAAAAGTCTCTAATGACGACAATTAAAGGAAGAAGGAAAAGGAAGGTCAATAATCATCGTAATAATACTGTACTTCGAGCAGGGCTCGTACAGTTGGCCATATCCCGTCGTTGTCGAGCTCAAGGTCGAGCCGAGTTCGAACTCTCCTAGCGAAAACAAAAGGAAGGACGGTTGAACGAAGGAAACATCGAGAAACATCGAGAACGCGAGATTTTCCGTTAGCGCCAGCGATCGCGTTCGTCTCCCCTTCGTAAATCAGGGCAGTATCGTCCCTCATTGTCTCCCGTCATTCGTTCGAATTATTATAATGGAAACACCAGCATCGAAATATCCCGTAAAACATTGGGATCGTCCTATTATTGTTAATATTAAGCGAGCCAGAGGTAAAAAACAGTATAAACAACGCTGGATTGATGTCCCGACAAATTAAATAAAAATAGCAAGAGATCGGTGCCCCGTCTAACGCTCGCATGAATATTAAATGGGACGGACCTGTCAATCATGTGGGGGAAATTTTCGGAATAAGAAGGGCGGAAGGGGGAAGTCGAACGGCTCGCGAAGGACTGTCGATTTCGTCAGATTTTCGTTAAGTACTGGGCGAGACGGACGTGTTAGAAGCTGAGAGAATACCGTGAGAGAATTTTTTTGGTTGGGGAGTTTCCTAAATCGTGTGTTAATAGTTTCCGAACAATTGTGTATTGATAAATCGGAGACAACACGTTTGTCCCGATTAATCCACTCGGGAAATAGGTCGTGGCGGCGACTTTGCCTCGTGAAAGAAGCGGTTGCATTAGATTCTTGTTTCTCTCTTTTATTAAAATTTCGTGTTCGAGATTTCGTGAATCGTATCGTATTGTTTAATGCGGTCAAATTATAGTGAGAATTAACGTCGCGACCGCCAACGGAAATCTCAAACGTTTCGGTAATTGTTCGTGAAAATTTGTGAGAAGAATTCGTCGGGAAGAATCGCGAACGAGAGTGAGAGAGTGTGTGTGCGCGTATGAGTGTGGGCGAGAGAGTGAGAGAGTGCGAAGCGGCCGGTGTAACCGCGAGGCGAAATAGCTCGACCAAGTAACCGATTATCGGGGGCTTGGATTTTTCCATCTTAAAGAATCTCAATAACATCTTCGAGGATTCTTGATTACGAGTAGTCCCGTATCAAGAAACAACGAGCTCGTATTAGAGTGTAAAACGTGTAGGATCCCGGTCGCGATTGAATGCGAGTTGACGTGTGTGAGTGTGTTCGTGCTTTTTCTCGACGAAGGTTTGTAGAGTCCCGCGTTCGTTACGATTTCGCAAAACGTTGACCTTGACCGAAAATTAATCCCGAGCGTGTTTCTTCTTGTATCTCTGATTTTTCTTATATATAATCCCGTGTTGAAAATTGTTATTTCTCAAAATTAAAGTTGTTAATAGTTAAACGGTGACTTCGTATCGAAAAATTATTTCTGGAATTATCTCTGGAATAACCCCCCCATCCGCTGCAGCGAAGCCGGTCAACTACCGGTGTAGATAATTGCTACACGAGTCAGTCTGCTCATTCATATTTATCATAGTAAAACTCATACAGGTAACTCATCATAAGTGAACTCATTGAATCCACATTGTTGTAATTTTAAGTGAATAAAATAAGTGTTACATCGATAATTAACGTCGTCCACGTGTCCATTATTTTGTGTCTCCATCTTTGTCGCTATCATTCCATCCCGGCATTAAAACACGTAATTTCTTAAACACTACTAATAACAACTTTTCTTCATTAACTTATGCCCGCTAACCATTTTGTATAAGGGATAAACTGAAAAACTTTTCGATATGAATGTCACGATAAAACTACCTTAAGACATTTATTTGTCAACATGCAAAAGATATACAAATAAAATTACATTGCAGCTATAAAGAATAGCCAGGAGGAAAATAAACAAATTGAAAAAAATCGAAGAGAAGAGATAAAAAAAATTTCGCGAAGATTAGAGATCTTAGAAACTACTATAGAATGCAATGCAGAAACTAGAAACGCGAAACGTTGCATCGAATCCAGCGATCGATGTCTTTCAAATTCGGTCATCGAAGAACGTCGCTTTGCGAGGCCGCTGTCTGCTTATGAAGTAAGGCTAAGTAATGTTCAATCCTTTCAGCCAAATATTTTCCATTGTATACACTTTACTTCAAATTTTGTACGTGGTAGATTGTAAGATTACTGATTTTGAATTATTGCAACAAAAAAACAGCAGCAACCCAATGCCAATGATTCATTTTTAAAAAATTTACATTACAGATCGAAATTGGTAAACCAGGAAGCAATGTTATCATATCAGAGGACGAGTGGTACGCTGCAAAAAACAAAAAATCATTCACGGCTGCAGGCTTGTTGTTGCTCATGGCCGTTTTTTCACTTCACGTCCTGCTCAAAAGCAATCTCTAAGGGGGCAAGAGTAAAATTGATAATAGGACGGACCCCCTCAAACATAATTATGTACAGGCGATAAAATGTACATAAACATATTCATATCATGACGTGTAATATATAACCGCAAAAACACTCACACATTGTTTTTCTTAGATACTGTGAGAGAATTGTTCAAAGCGGAATACGTCGACAGCTCGATGAACATCGCAATAAATAAAAAATTGTGCAGCTTAAGACGAGAACATAGAAAATCTCCTTCAATCGAAGATCCTCGAAGCGAAGAAAGTTTTGACGATTAAAGATTATTCATAGTTTAAAAAATTAATTTTTAACAAGTTAACAAGTCAATGTTTATTCGTATTAAAGTTTAACAAGGTATCATTTATGCATATAGTTGATAATTCGTATTAATTTATAATGCATTAAAAATTCGTATTAATTCAACCTGTTGTTAAATTCACTTTGGTTTCTACGTAAATCGAACTGCTATTCGTTTTTCATTGATATTCGTCATCGGAAGCATTGTGTATTTGGTGAAAACATTGAAAACTATTTTTTCTGAAATAAAAACATATGTTTAATAAAAAAAAGGCGTCATGTTTATATTTTGCGTAAAATGTATTTAAAATAAATTGGAAAATATTGTAGAATCACAAACGCTACTTTTTGAAATCGATCCGCGGCTAGAACTAAAAATATATTCCGCGCATACAAAAAATATATTTTGCGTATTTGAAAAATATATTCCACGCATAAAAGAAATATATTTTGCGTATACGAAAAATATATTCCGCACATTAAAAAAATATATTTTGCGTATATGAAAAATATATTTCGCGCATAAAGGAAAAATATATTTTGCGTATCGACTTCAGCATCGACTTCAGCCAGTACTTGGTTGGGTGACCGCTTAGCTAAGTATCGGCTGGTGTATCAATCGTTAAGCGGGAGACAGTTTTTGCTGAGTTTCTGATGGTGTTGACCACCTGAATAGCTAACTGTATTGGCCAACATTTTCCACAGGTTCCCTTGGTCCTCGTGCGAATGCGATCCAGTAATGCATCAGAAAAGAGTGGCTATGGGCAACACTCTCGGGAGGAACTCGAGGAACTCAGGAACTCAGGAAAAGTTTAGTGGGGGTAGAAGTGAGGGTAGGGATCGTAAAAACCCACAAAGGTATACCAAAGAATAATAATAACCTAAATAAAAAAATATATTTTTATAAACCTGAAAATAAAATTACATTGATAACAAAATGATAAAAGAAGCAATGAAAAATTATAAGGAATCTTTATTAATCCATATTTAACGGAGTAAATTATTTATTTCATGTTTGTTCGAATAAGTTTCCAAAATCCGAAAACACAACCTGCAATCATTTGATTTTTTTTCTTTTAATTCGCGGGAACAGACCAAAGTGACAAGAAAACCTCGATGTCACGTCAAAATATTTCATTCATATGACAGCGATGGCAACCGAGGCTAATGTCACTCGGGACGGAACGGTCTTTCCCGCGAACACAGGCTTCGCACGAAAACAAACGAAGCAGCTGCTGTTCGTTCAGTGCCTGCCTCAACGCCTTAGGCCCACTAATTCTACGGCACTGAGGCGTCGTGCATCATGGCTACAAGTGGCCTTCGGATTGGCTGAGATCACCCGAATTCTATTGCCTGCTATTTAAAATCTATTGCACCGAAAAAAAAACGTCTTTGCAGATTTGCTTAAAATTGCGTCCTGAACACGCCATTCACGGGTTTATATGTTATTGTGAATCACCCTGTATAGCATTTTTAAATGGTATCGAGTTGAAATTGAAGAGGGCCGAATCTCGAGTCTAGATACGCGGCGCGACGGCCGTTTACACTCTTTTCTTTTTATGCTCGGCGTCAAGACGCTGCCGCGTCTCTAGAAAAGTCAACTGGAATTGCATATTTGAAGATTATTCCACAATAAAGAGAATGAGCGGTGACTGGGGTCCCAGCTTCGAATGGAAAAAAAGTTACAGCAGTTTTCGTGAATTTCTTTAAATTTTGTAGGTTTTAATTTTTTTGTCATTTCTCATCTCTAAAGAAAAAAGCTAGCCTTATGTCACGTGTTCCAATTGGACGGAGATTCAAGACTAATGTAAGGAAAAAAGTATCGGTCGTTTTTATTAACAAATATTCATATAAAAATTAAATAATTGAAGAAGTGATTCAATTTTTCTTTCAATTTGGCAATACAGGTAATTAAAACAATCATTTCAATTAACATTTATCCTACATTTAATTGACATTACTGTGGTCTTTTTAAGTTGAAGCTGATAAGGCGTGGTGGGAATCATTGATGACGGAACTAAATTTTCCTCAAAATAAATCAGCTCTGAATGCCATTCTGAGAAACTATCAATATTGATAAACGAGGGAAATATTTTATTTTTTTATTTGTGGTTTTATTGGTCACTTAAATGGTTACTCCCGTTGGGTCCATTTGACCCGGGGCAAACACCGCTACTGTTATTGTTAGTCGAATAACGGGTGATAACTGATATTGGGTCAAATTGACCCGAGGCAAACGTCTTTATCCCTCTTAGTGGCCGAGGAACACGCAGTTACTTCTATTGGGTCATGTAGACCCGGAGCAAGCTGCACTTTTTTTGCTGGTAGCTGAATAGCGTGTGTTTGATACGATTGGCTCCATTTGACCCAGGGCAAACACCGCTACCACTATTGATAGCCGAATAACGGGCGGTAACTGCTATCGGGTCAAATTGACCCAGGACAAACATCACTACTCTCGCTGGTAGCTCACTAAAGCGCGGTTACTCTCATTGGGTTCATTTGACCCGGGGCAAACGTCTTTATCCCTCTTGGTGGCCGAGGAACCTGCAGTTACTACTATTGGGTCATGTGGACCCGGAGCAAGCTGCTCTTCTCTTGCTGGTAGCTGAGTACCGTGTGTTTGATACGGTTAAGTCCTTATGACCCGAAGCAAACCCCGTTACCGCTATTGATAGCCGAATAACGAGCGGTAACTGCTATCGGGTCAAATTAATCAATGGCAAACATCACTACTCTCGGTGGTAGCCGAGTAAACCGTGGTTACTCCCATTGAGTCCGTTTGAACCAAGGCCAGCGTCTTTACCCCTCTTCGTAGCCGAGGAACGAGCGGTTATTACTATTGGGTCATTTTGACCCGGGGCGAATCGCACGCGACCTATTGGTACTGTTTGGGAATGAGGCTTTTAAATGGCCCGCTCGAACTCGCGCTCTTAGCGCGTCTCCACCGTCGCTCTCTAGCATGCATGGCTGGACGGCGGTTACCCGGTCGGTGGCGCCGCCAGAATGAAGAACGCGACAACAAGGTCACGGCTATCTTGGACACTTGTTCACCGGCTCTCAACACGAGAAAAAGTGCGCGCTCTTAATTATCAGTTTATTTGGCTTTCTCTACTTAAATCTCCTTTCGTTTGTGACACAATTGTTCGGAGTGTTTTTACGAAGCGAACTCTCACTTCAGAATATCTCAAAACAGTGTACTCTCATCGGACTTCTCATTTAAAACCATGCGGCCTGCTCATCAAAGAAATCGACTCGATCGAACACGTGTCGACGCACTCATCGGTGCACGTGAGCGCTCAATTAGGCAATTAAAAGAATTGTACTCAGGTAAAATCAACCAGTAAAATAATTAAACAAAGTGTACTCTCAACGAATTTCTCGTGTTGAACTTTATTTTTCCACCCTGAATCTCCCGCACGAGTCCAACCTGCCCTCGATCACATTAAAGCGGCAAAATCCGGTGCAATTCCGGAACAGGTACATACATCGATACATTTCGATTGATACATTTTCTCGTTACATTCGTATCCGTTAACGTTGCGTATCCGCAACGTTATGTAACGCAAGCGTTACGTATCCAGTAACGCAACAAATTACACTATTCGTTACTTTTGTAGCGAAGAGAGCAAAAAATTTCGCTACTCGCTACTTTCGGAGCGAGGAGCGAGTAGCGATCGCTACAAATTTTGGACATCTTTGATTTAATGATTGACAAGAGAATGGCAGATTTCTCGAAGCTTCTGCAATTCTTATTGGAGGGGGTGTCAACTATAAAGGGTGGAAGTTTCGTTTCTTGAAACATTCAAGTGATGCCAAGCTTTCTAAAAAAAAAGGTTTGAATAAAATGTTCGATTAGCGCTCCTATTGCAAGATATTGAAGAATAGCAAAACTTGATTGAAGCGAGATCATGACTGGATCATATGATGAAAAAAGTGAAAAATTCGAATTTAACACCGAAGTAACATGGATTTCTTAAAAGTCAACAAAGTCGGTCGATTGGACGATCTTCTTTTAGCCAGGGAGATGTGTGAGCTGAAGGTTAGCGAGAAGTATAGAGTCAACGATCTATGCATCGTGCCAACCAAATACGGAACCAGAGTTGTCGCTGATTTAAATGAGAAATTCTGTGTACTGTAACGTGACATTTTTGGCCACGTTACCCGCACGGATTGGTCGACCAGTGGACCGGGGGTCCGGTCCATTTGACGCCGCCCCGTGACTCGTCGTTCGCCATAATTGGAGAATATTTGTCGTAATTTTCTTTGTATTTTAGCGATTACCTGGACTCGTCCTTCGGGTCCCACATTACCTGCCATAGCTGCCTGTTACTACCTGCGTTGATCGCTAAAATGATTGTTTGAGTGAGAGCGAGTGAGAGAAAAGATAATTGTAGTGTCGTGTTTGTTTATCGTTTTTGCATCGCCCTCGAACGACGTTTCGGGCATCGCCCTTGCGCCTCAGTTTTTTTTCGTTTTAGCGGTTCCTGTGCAAGGATTTCACCCTCTGGTTGTTGGAGCTCGACCATCGGAGCCCAACAAGCGAAGGGTCGAAAGACCACGCTGGATATCGGCCATTTATGAACGCCGCCCGTGGCTTTCTCACCGTCGCAACGGAGAGTTGCCCCGTTCACCCCCACGCTTGCAGGAGCTGCAGTCCGTGTGTAACGGCGCCTCGTCGATTGGGATCCGGGTTTTTCGTGGGGTAGAGGTGTCGTTTCGCCTGGTGGCATTGTGGGCCCACCGCAACGAGACGGGACGCCGAGCGTTGCGATCGAGGTCTCCCCTCCACCCTTCAGTGCAAATTCGGCCGGATCCCTAAGAGGAAAAGCTCCTGCAGCAGGGAAAGTTCACCGGAGGTGAGATGCGAGCCACGACATCGTTTAAAACTCCCGCGTATCTAGTCCACGCAACGCCGAGTAATTTACATTATTTCGGCAAAGTCGCAATAGAGGCGTAAGAGCGAGGTCCGGCGGTCCTCGAGTGGTGAGGAGAGAGAACGAGAGCGCGGTGTCTTGCCGAGGCGCGAGAACAATCATTCTTCGTAATTGTGTGTCTCCGACGAGTCGCTGTACTTTGGAGCTCCTGAGCCCTCTCAACACCACGTGAGCAGAGATTTTCGCCTCGGTAAGCCCGTTCCTCTATTTTCTCCGATTCGTCGGATTATTGAGTATCACTTTTGTTTTATTAATTTTGAGTTTTGCCATTTTTCGATGGCGAGGAAAAGCGAAGATGTATTAGAGCGGGAATGTGGCTTTTTTCTCTTCGTTCTTTCCTAATAATTGCGTTTTTGTAGAATGCTCAATTTTCCGACGAGTCCCCCTAGGTGACTCACGACGTTCGTCATTCTTTTGTGAGATGTTTTATTGATTATTTAATCGAGTTATGAATTTCTCAAATTGTGAATTATAATGTGTAATATTGGCCAGCATAGGCCACCGTGTTTCGTCGTAATTTCGTTGTGTCGCGTTCAAGGCCGGCCGCGACCGAGCCGCGCCGGTTTGTTTTCGTGCTATCTCTCTCTTACTCGGCCTCGAGTACGTTCGTTATTGTTTCGCTCTTTGGCCTCGAATTCCTTCGCAATTTTGTTCTCGCATTTATTCTTTTTCGATTTTCGTATCCCTTATTTTCGTAATATTATTTCATATATGCTTTTCCATGTTAAATTGCCTAACTACCGGCCTTCGGGCTTTCGCTACTGTTGTTTCGTTTAGATTGTTGCGAATATTGTCGCGTGTATTAATTTCGTCCTGATTATTGTTTTTCATGAAGTTCTTTGATTTATTATGTTTGATTCGACTATTACCTGCCTCCGGGCTCTAGCTACCTAAATTACGGTTGGCCTACCTGAGTTAGTGACGTAGTCGCTAACTCTAATAATAGTACTTTATTTATGTCGTTTCTCGTTATTTTCGCCATCATTACCTGCCTACGTGCCTCAATTACTTGGATTACGATTGAATTACCTGAGTTAGTAACGTAGTCGCTAACTCGATATTCCGTCTAATTAGTTTACTTTTCGATATTTCCGCGATGATTCCCTGCCTTCGGGCCTTGACTACCTGAATTTCGATCGAACTACCTGAGTTAGTGACTTGTTTGCTAACTCCGCTAATATTCCAGCTAGTTGTGTTATTTTTCGTTAGTTACGCTACTATTACCTGCCTGCGGGCCTTGATTACCTGCATCTCGACGGGACTACCTGAGTTAGTGACTTGCTCGCTAACTTCACTAATATTCCGGCTCTTCAGTTTACCTTTCGTTATTTCCTCGATGATTACCTGCCTTCGGGCCTTGACTACCTGAATCGCCACGTGACTACCTGAGTTAGCGACGTGTTCGCTAACTCCCGCGATTTCGCGAGTATTACCTGCCTTTGGGCCCGAACTACCTGGCCTTCGGCCATATTACCTTAGTTAGCGATGATAATGCTAACTCCGTCGCGATTTAGTTCTCTCAAGGCCATTTCTCCGTCATATCATCTACTATTACCTGCTTTCGAGCAAACGTGTCGTTCCTTTCGGATTTTGTTATTGTTCGCTTTACTTTCGTGTTTTACCTGAATAAATCATTGTTAGATCAAGATTTAACGTCTTTGGCTCTCTTTCATTTATATTCCCGAATCTTTACTCTCGACCCGAACTCGCCCCTCTACCCTGAAGTATCTCAGTTGAGCTGAGTAGTCGGACCACCCTGAATCCCCGTGACCCCTCGGACCAACTCGTCCACCGTATCCGCGCCAGAGTGGGCGAACTTAAAGTCAGCTGGACCGGCGGTACTTTGTACCTGGCGCCCAGTCCACCCGAGCCGGATCAAGTTGGTTCGAGAGGAACTTCCGGTGGAGTTCGGAAGGGACAGAACGACCCGAGATGGGAAAGTCCTGTTACAGTATTCCGGGGAAAAAAAACCCTGTGCAAGTACATTTGTTGGTGACCCTCGTTTCCATCCGTTTTCACAAAAAAATCTACCCTCCACGAAAAATTCAAGGTAGAAAAATCTTATGAGAAATAAAAATAAAAAGAAAAACTAAAGAAAAGAGTAAAGGAACATAAAAAAAAACACCGCAGAACAACTACCCTCAAAAAATCAAAAACCCTGAAAAAAAGGTCAGAGAAAAACCACAGCAAAAATTCTTCCAAAAAAAATTCTAGCAGATTGAAGAAAATACGAGACAATATGAATCACCTAAAAAGAAAACTCTCCAGAACGACTCCCGTCAAAAAACTTGGAAAACCTTAAAAAATTAGAGAATAGAAAAGAATACCAGAAAATGTCCTCTTGAAAAAAAATCGGAAAAAAATTTGACGAAAATACAAGAAAACGTAGAAATGGTGCAAAAATGATAATAATAATGATGAAAATCCGTGATATTCGTTCTTCACCAAAATGTTTTATATCAATGAACGGATAAGTATTCTATTAATGTCTGAAAATCGATTAATGAGAAAAAAGAAAAAACCTTCGAAAAGACACGTCTCAAAAAAAAAATTGATAAAAGTCTGTGATCTTTGTTCAGCACTAAAATTTCTCGTATCAATAAAAAGACAAGTATTCCATCGATTCTTGAGAATTAAGTAACGAGAAATAAGAAGAAATCAGTTGCTGTTTATAAAGAGTTGTTGAGTTACAAAAATAGATTTAAAACGAAAAAAGTCAACATTTAATTTACGTACAGGATTGAAATTTACAATATCAATATTCGGACAAGAATTTCAATGGTATTTATTAAAACTTACAACGTTAAACTTGGATATTTAATTTGTTATCCATGCCTCCCGAATTTCCGGACACGTGATTCTCCTACTTTGTTCCCACGATTGAAATATAGAAGTTTTAGCCCGTTTCCCTTCCTCTCAAAGGAAGCTTTGTGACGGTGAATTTTTTTTTTCAGTTTTCAATGTCAATCTGCTTAATATATCCCAGATGTTGCGCCCGAATCGCAACCAATTCTATAAAAATCATATATCGATC
>JACEOJ010004375.1:0-22087 GCA_013761285.1 Campoletis sonorensis | reverse complement strand
AAAAAAATCGGAGTGAGAATAAACTTGAAAAAAAAATTCAAACGAAAAGAAAATGGATTTAAAAAAAAATTCGGAGTAAGTACTTGGCGAGCCCGTAACCATGAGAAATACATTATGTGATCCAAGCTATGCAAAAAAACTCGTCAAGTACTTCGACCGAAAGGTTTTTTTCAATCTTTTTTTTCGTTTGAATTTTTTTTAAAAGTTTATTATCATTTCGATTTTCTTCCTGGACTCTGTTCTTCTGCCCGATATTTATATTTGTACATTTTGGTGACTTTTTTAATGCACAACTATATAAATATATTTTTCTAAATACTCGATCCTTAAGTGACAATAAAATACTGGATCTGCTATTGATATTATAAATTTTAGTGCTGAACTTAAATTACAGGCGTTTCCATTCGATGTTTGTAACGCGATTTTTTTTTTAATACGCAAATTGATCATTTACTTGCAGACTTTATTCTTTGACCGGACACTCACGATGGGAATTGTTGCTATTTTTCTTGGGATTTTGAAAAAATATATAAAGTTTTTCATTTGTATTTGTCATTTGGAGTGAAGTTCCAAAGAATTTTATAGAATCAATCTTGTTTTTTCTCGCTCGATCGTGCCAAAATTTAAAAATTTTTGCCCTGTTTTGGGAAGTTCTTTACTGTGAGAACAAATGGGAAAAGGGGTCAACAAAAGTACTTGTCCAAGGTTTTTCCCCCGGGGAAAGGATTTTTGGCCATAACTTCTTTTTCTGAACAGATCCGAATCCCACGATTTTTACATGATTACAGATCATTTTCGAATATCTACGGTTACATAATCAGCAAAACCCCAGCTCAATATAGAATATAAAATGCGATGCTATGAAGAAAAAAAGAACGAACTTGGTACAGCTTTTACAAAAAAAAGCGCATAAATTCATTCCAGTTTAATACCTTGCGTCTCCTGCAGTATACTAAGAAATTCGATACATTTTTGACAAACTATTCAATTCTTAGTGCCACAGAAACGAAAAGTGAAAATACTTTGCACACAAGTCACTTTACGAAGTTGTATAATTGTAGCTTGCAGTCATGCTAGAGGAATAAGAAATCTTATGTATCTTCAAAGAATTGTAAGAGAAATAAGAAATCGATGAAAAATAAAATAAAGCTGTAATTGAAAAATAAGAGACATTCTGCGCTGCGGTTAACCATTTTTAGCCAAACTGATTATAAAATTTCGATGACCAGCTGCAGCAAATCAAGATTTCGGCTTTCACGCATGCTACCTTTTGCAATACTTTGGGTTCATTTATAGTGAATAACCCGAAGTTTCCATATCAGCTTGAATAAATGATGACCGGATGAAAGTGCACATTCCATTCTGTAAGACAGCCATGAAGATTGTTTTTCAAAAACTTTGATATAAGAATTCATTCATTGGTCTGAAGGAAATTATGGATTCTGCTATTAAGCTACCTGATATACCTATACCATGAATGAATTTTCATTTTATGCTTAATTCATCATTTTCAGCTTAAAAGCATAATTCTAATGTCCAATTCTAATTTTGACTCTGTTCTTTATTCAATTTATGGCAAGATTGAATCGAGTCTGTTTCCTTGTTCTTTTTTCTAGGATAAGTGAACTGTATATTGTCCACAGAATACATTTTTACATTGAAATATTTAATGGCAAAGGTTATTTGATTTTTGAAAACTTTGACAACCAATATACTATTGAACTTGAGCAAAGAATATACAAAAAGATATACTCACACTAAACAATGAAAATTCGTGACAATCATTTGCGCAGAAAATAGCATCGCCGTTGCACTTCATCAACCAACTATTATCTCCTATGTTGAAGAGAAAATAGTTTTTATTTATTCATTAAGAATAGTAAATGGCCCACTGCGTCAGCTTTGGCAGTTTCTGACAGACCATGTGGACAAAGCGAAGAAACTCAATATAGTTTACTACACCCTGCGGTGCCTTCGATATAGTGAAAAATGGCATAAACTTTTGTTGCGTCTCAGCGATGAGAATCTTAACATTATTAGAAAAAACATGCCCGAAAGGCTCAGATTGAAACTGTGGAGAAACATTTATAGTTATTCTGCCACAATGCGCAGTGGAGAATTTAAGGAATATTCAATATCCACAATTTTCTCTCATAATTGAATTTTCACCAAAATCTTGCGCAGGCCTGACCACGTAATCCCATGACATTTTTTGATATTTTGATCTATAAACTTGTTGGTGAAGATGATTCATAATATAATGCTCATATATAATCAGCGGAACCTCAGCTCATTGCAAAAAGCTGCAGTGAAATGCTTAAAAGAAAAAGTAATATGCGAAAGAGACAATAGTTCTGATGTATTCATTAAGAATAGTAAATGGTCCATTGCGTCAGCCTTGGCAGTTTCATTCAAACCTAATGGACAAGACGAAGAACCTCAATTCAGTTGACTACAGCCTGCGGTGTCTTCGGAGTAGAGAAAAATTTTGACACAATCTTTTGTTGCATCTTAGCGATAAGAATTTTAATGCTATGAGAAGAAACATTGCCAGGAAAATGAAGTTGATACTGTATAAAAAAATTTATAGCAATTCTGCTACAATAATGCACACACTACAGAATTGAAGAAATATTCAATGTCTTGATTTTTTTGTCATTATTGAGGTTTCACTCGAATCTTGCGCAAGCCTGACCGAGTCATGTCGTCATATTACTCGATCATATTATTCGATCGTCATATTAATCGAATACAACGTTTATATCACCAGCGAAACTTCAGTTGATGAGAAAAGCTGCATTGGAATGCCTAGAAGGAAAAGCGTAAGAAGATAGCCCAGCGAGTAGAATATTGGGAGTTTGCTGGTTGGTTCGTAGACCGCAACTGCGAAAAGTATTGAAAATCATGATTCCACAAGCATAGTCACATGTAAATTTTTAAAAATAAACATTTCATCAACACTCCTTCTTTTAACAAGTTTTTATTAATGAACAAGATACATTTTGGTAACTACTCTCATCACGCACATGATCACTTATGAGAAAAAAATGTGTCTTGATTATTTGGGACACAAATATGAGGAACATGCTTGAAAAAAAACTCGTCGCAACAGAGCTGTCAAATGTACTTGTCCCGAGACTCTGCCGATTCTCTTCATAACCGTCCAACGTTCAAACTTTCCAATGGATCGGTACAGAGTGAAGATGACGAGGCAATTGTGACCAATCGGAACTCGATGCTTTTGTCGCCGACGAACGGCTTTGGTGGGAATGGGTTTTGAATAAATGGACATCTTAACGCCTTTGATTGTGTCGTCTGCGGGCAAATACAAATACACGAAATCCCTTAACGTGTTGGGATTTCTGCATAATCTTGACCCTTTGCAAAGTTTTTTTGCAGAAAATACGACTTCAATCGTGCCGATTTAAGGCTCAATCGAATTTTTTTTTCATAATTAGTATCCAGTTCAATTTTTAAGTTATCGTCTGTCTCCTAAGCTTCGTAATTCGAGAAACTTATTTCCAGTTTTTACCCCCACCACCTGCTGATGCTATTATTGCCGGGAACGGCTTTGGTGAAACTGGGTTTCGATGGAAATCAAAACGCCTTGGATTGTATGATCCGCTGCGTGCAAGTACAGACACACCAAATCCTTCAATGGTTTGGAATTTTCGCATAATCTGGACCCTGTGCATAGTTTTTTCTCAGGAAATACGCAATCAATCGTGCTGTAGTTAGGTTCAATCGAACGGGAATTTCTTAACTAGTTGTCTCCAGTTTACTTTTGAAATTATCACATGTCTCCTGAAATTCGTAATTCGACAAAATGACTTTCAGTTTTCACCCCCACCACCGCGAATCATTTTATTTAGAGATATTATACTCGGATGAGCCTTGGACCAGCAAACGGCAGACTGAGCTGTCAAATATACTTGTCCCGAGACTCTATTGTGTCTTGATTTTTTATTCGATTGGTAATTGTTTGTTAACGAAAGTTAGCTATATGGCTGACCCTTTCGAACCCATTTTTACAAAAAATTAAGGATTCGTTTTCGAATCATTCGGGCAACTTTAGAAAGCCTTAAAAAAATGAAAAGAATGATTAGAAACATACTTAATACTATTTTACTAATTAATTCCGATTATTGTAAGTATTCTAGCTTGGCTAAAGCAAAATAAATGAACTATTCCGTTACAGCTGGTTATTTGGGGAAAAAGAGACCATCAATGGAAAAACTGTATGCGAAATGAAAAAAATGGCGCACTATGTACCGAATCTTATTTCGCAAATAACAGTCTGGGCTATTAAAATTATGTACTAAATTTCAATTATCGATATAGAACTGCAAGTGATTCCAATTATGTGCCAGATTCCGATTCCCGAATAAATTTCAGGGTATTGAAAGTATGTACAAAATTCGATTTCCCGTTGTACAAATTCAAGTACCTGAAATCGTTTACTAAATTCCCATTTCCGAATCAAAATTTACGGTACTTAAAGATATGTACTAAATTTCAGTTCCTGAATCAAGATTTGAAATAGTCAAAATAATAGGCCAAATTTGCAAAATACATTTTGCGATTGAAATTATGTACTGCATTTTACATCTCGAATTGGAATTTGAAGTCATTCAAATTATATACCAAATACCAATTCACCAACGGAAATTTGGGGTACTGAAATTATTTTTCTTATTTAGATTTCTGTTTTTATTAATTTAGGGTATTCCGAATGATCAACTAAATTTCAATTCCTGAATAGGAATCACAAGTATTTAAATTATGAACTGAATAAAAAATCGCAAATTCCAATTGAGTACCAAACTAATCACTCATTTTAAATACTTCTAATTTTACTAACTAATTAAAAATGCAAATTTTACTAATACTTTCATTTAAATTATGTACCGAATAAAAAATCGCAAATTCCAATTGAGTACCAAACTAATCACTCATTTTAAATACTTCTAATTTTACTAACTAATTAAAAATCCAAATTCGAGTATTCAAAAATACTCGGATCGAAATTAGCGAATCAATTTGCGAAAAAATATCCATTCCCCTAGGACTTCCGGTTTGGGCCGAGCTGTGAGTAGACGTGTCGTGAGTGAAAGCAGTTAGAAAAGGCGAGAAAACGGATAACGGCACGGAAAAAGTGGAAATAAAGTGTCAGAGCGAGAGTGTAAGAGATAAGGGAAGTGAGGGAGCAGATAATATAAGAGGAAAAATAGGAAACGTGGCCGTATCGGTACGTAATTAGGACGGCAAGAAGTGAGGTTAGGAAAGCGTGGCGATGCCGGGAGGACAGGCGAAAGGCAGGAACGAAGGAAGCGCCGGAAACGGGCAGGGAGAAGCAAAGGGAACTAATGTAGACACAGAGATGACGGAGTCGACGGTCGGTAAAAGGAAAAGAGGCAGACCGATCGGGTCGAGAACAACAACAGCAACAATAACCAAGAAGAAAGAGATGATGGCGTCAGGAAGCCTCCAGAAATTGTGGGAGAAAAAGAAAGTAGAGGACGTAGGAACGAACACGGACGAAGAAGACGAGAGGGGGCTGTTTATAGACGACGGGGAAGAAGCTTTCCGGAGAAGTGATAGAATACCGACAACGCCGATAGGAAGAGAAAGAACGAACCAGGAAAGGGCGGAGAGCAGAAAATACAGTGAGGAGGACGAAAGTGAAGAGGAACAGGGATGGATCGCACAGAGAGAAGAGGAAACAGAAGAGAGGAACGTGGGAGAGAGCGGAACGAGGTCAACAGAGGAACAGGAAGGAGCAAGAAAAAATCAAAGGGAAGAGAGGAACGGGGAATATGAGGAGGATAGTGACCGGGTGAGTATTCGAGTAAAGAACAGCTCGGGCGGTACGAACAAAAGTGAGGGGGACGGGTACATCACACAGGCAGTGAAACTGTTATTTGACGAGTGGAGCAGACGCTGGGAAGGAAAATGGCGGGAGACATTGAAAATGGAACTTGGTCAAATAATAGGAGAAATAAGACAGGTACTAGACGAAAAGGATAAACAGAAAGAAGAAATGGAAGGAGAAATAGTACAACTACAAGCTAAACTCTGGTTGGAGAAGAACAAGGTGGACGCAACACAGGTGGAACAGGAAATAATGATACAGACACTGAGAGCAAGAAATGACGAAATACAACGAGAATTAGAGACAATCAGGAGAATAAGGGAGGAAGGCGGAGAAAGGAACAGAGTTGGAAACATAGAAACAGAGGAAGAGCGGGGTGTTGAAACGAAAACGGATGAGAACGGAAATGAAGCAGGTGTTGGGGCATGGATAGTTGATGCGAGCAGCATAAGCGACACAGCTCTAACCTCGTACGAGACAAAGCAAAGAAAGAAGAAAGAGAAAGGGGGGGGGAAAAAGAAAAGAAGTCACGACACGGACTACAGCAGAGCGAGAACACCGGAGAAACTAACAACAAGAGAGTGGGAGAACGAAAGAGAGGAAAGAAGGAAAAGGAGAACAAATATAGTAGTGAGAGGAGTGAGGCAAACTGGAAGAGGAGTGAAAAGAGACCTAGAAGCAGCAATTGAAAGGCAAACGGCGATAACACCACAGATATGGAAATGGGAAGAAATAAGCGAAGGCACCCTAGTCAAACTTACATCGCTCAGGAACAAAATAGAGATAATGAAGAACAACTACAGGAGAGGTGGAGGAAGCATGGCAATAACTGATGACTGGACTAGAAGGGAAAGAGAGAGGTACAAAGATGGATTGAAAAGCAGGCCGAAGAACTGAGAAGAGGAGGATGGAGGATGGGAAAGAGACCACAGGAACGAAGGAAACCACCATGGAAGAAGAGGCAGGGCAAGAAGCAGAGAGGGGTTTCGCACCTTTCGACGGAATTAGGAGAGATAGGGAACAGAAAAAACGGACAAAAATAGTAACTTGGAACATTGCTGGTATAAGAAAGATCAAAGAGGCATGGGAGTGGTTAAAAAAGTTTGATATCATTGCATTACAAGAAACGTGGCTAGAAAAAAAAGACGAAGAGAAAATGTTGAGATCACTAGATAAAGATTACAAATGGGTGACGAAAGCGGCAGAAAGGAAAAATAGAAAGGGGAGGGCAATAGGAGGACAGTTGGTGGGAATAAGAAAATCAGAAAAAAAATCAGTAAGAATAGAGAAGTGGGAACAAGGATTGATATTAAAGGGGGTAGAGTTGGGCTGTGAGAAAGAAAATTTCACCATTGCAACGGTATACAACAATTGCGGCATTCGTAAATGGGAAAGGAAACTGTTGGAAATTTGGGAGGAAGCTGAAATGGACGGAGACGGATTTAGGATAATAGGCGATTTAAATGCTAGAACAGGAGAGGCTCGGGGAGCGGAGGGGGATGAAGGGCAGGGGGGGAGGCGATCGAGGGATGAGAAACTGAATGCAGAGGGTAAGAGGCTGTTGGGGATGTGTAACCAGATGGGATTAGTAATAATGAATGGAAGTTGTGAAGGGGACCGTGAAGGAAATTGTACGTATGTGGGAGAGAGAGAGGGAGAAGGTTCAGTCATAGATTATGTGTTAATAAGCGAGAACAAAGAATGTATTATCAAAGAAATGGAAATAGTAGTTAGAATAGAGTCAGACCATCTACCAATTGCAGTTACAGTAGAAAAAGAGCGGGAACGGGACAACATAGACGATGGAGGAAGAGGACATGAGGAAGGTGGAGTACCACAGACAATCATAACATGGAAAAAGGAACTGGCAGCAGAATACGAAAAAGAATTTAAAAAGAAGTGGGAAGGAGAGGAGAAAACACAGGAAACGGAGACAGCACAAAGCAAATGGGAAAGACTGAGCAAATGCATAAGAGAAGCAGCACAGGACATAGGGATGACCAGGACGCTAAGACAGAAATCACGGAAGGGACAAGGGATATGCAAGAAAATAAAGGAACAAAGGAAAATAGTATGGACGAAACTGAAGCAGTTCTTAGAGAATAGGGGAGAAGATGAAAGACAGGGACTAGTAACTCCAAGACGAGCACTGAAAAGAATAAAAAAAGAGAAATTCAAGGAAAAGTGGGAAGATAAATGGGCAAAAGTCGAAAATAGTAGAAATATGGGTGAAATTTGGGAAGCCTTGAAACCATTTAAACCGAAAAGAACGAGGGGGGGAGAGCAAATAGGAGAAGAAGAGTGGGTAAGATATTTCAAAAACTTGTTGGGGGGGCAAGAAGGGGAAGCAATACAGCTGGAAATGGAGGCCACGGGAAATGAGGAGGAACGGGAAATCAACGAAAGTAGGGTAAACCGGGAAATTGGGGTACAGGAAGTGGAAAAAGCGCTGAAAAACATGAAAAACGGAAAGGCTCCAGGAGAAGATGGCATCACAGTGGAGTTTTTGAAAGGGATGACGAAAGAAGGGATAGAAGGACTAACAGAGATAATGAACAGATTTTGGAAAGACGGGGAGATTGCTGAGGGATGGCAGACAGGTAGAATTTTTCCGATACACAAAGCGGGCGACACAAACAAAGCAGGGAACTACAGGGGAATCACTTTGTTGGACATAGGATACAAACTACTGACCAACATCGCGGCAGGACGATTGAGACTATGGTTGGAAGGGGAAGGATTAATAAAAGAGAGCCAAGCAGGATTTAGAAGTGGGAGAGGAACTAGAGAACACATATTCGTACTAAACGCGATAATTAATAACAAATTGGAGCAGAAAGGAGGTAAGTTATTTACAGCTTTCGTCGACTTTAAGGCGGCTTTCGATACAGTAGACAGGGGCTTGTTAATGGAAAAAATAAGAAAGATTGGAGTCAACGGAAGATTGGAAAAAATAATAAGGAAGGTGTACGAAAAGACAGAAAACGAAGTGATAACAGGAGAGGGAGTATCGGAAAAATTCTACACAACGAGAGGGGTCAGGCGAGGATGTCCGCTTAGTCCAACATTATTCAGTGTCTTCATCGAGGATATGGATAAAATATGGAGGAGGAAGAACGAAGGAGGGACAGTGGTAGGAAATGAGAAGATTTACGCCCTTAAGTTTGCGGACGATATAATAGTGGTGGCAGAAAGCGAGGAAGAACTAGGCAGCATGCTTCGGTCCCTGGAAAAATACGTGGAAAAAAACCGACTAATGGTCAATATAGAAAAAACAAAAATCATGGTGTTTCAAAAAGGGGGGAGAATGAAGAAAGGTATGATATGGAAATATAACGGAAAGAAACTAGAAAGAGTGAAAGAATACAAGTATTTAGGAATCTGGTTCTCGCAAGGAAACACTTTTGAGAAACATACCAGGATAGTCACAGCCAAGATACAAAAGGCCATTAACGCATCATGGGGAATAGCGAAGAGAGCGCGGATAAATAGTTTGAAGAGGAAGTTGGCATTGATGGACGCGATAGCGAAAAGCGGAATGATGTATGGTGTGGAGACATGGGGATGGAAGAAGAGGGAACGGATTGAGGTATTGCAAGGAAGGTATGTAAAAATGGCCATGGGGATAAGTCGGAACACGCCGAGCTACATTTGGAAGATGGAGGCGGGAGTGCAGGGAATAGGAGTGGAAACATGGAAAAAAGCAGCGGAATACCTGGTAAAAGTCATGAAAATGCGGGATGAGAGGTGGCCGAAAAAATGCCTAAAGGAAGAAGTCAGAGCGATTCTCAACGGGAATCCTTCGAAGTGGGGATTGGAAATGAAGACAACAATGGAGGAGGTGGGAGAGGGTCAGATATGGCAGAAAATTAGGGATGATGATGTAGCGGCAGTAGAGAGAATAATAAGGAGAGTGACACAAATAAAAACGGACCAAGAACTACAATTGAATTGGGAGGGCATAACACAATCCAGATACTGTAAGGAATACGTAAACAGGAAACAGACAATGGGGATAGAAGGATATTGGGAAAAAAAGGATTTAAAAATGGAACTGAAAGAAACATGGGCAAGGATGAGATGTGGGAACATAGGGAGGGAAAAACAAAAAGGGTACAATGACAATAAATGTAGAACATGTGGAGAAGAAGAGGAAAACTTGAAGCATGTAGTGGAGTGTGGGGAGATAAGAAGCAAAATACAGAGCGAATTGGTAGATGGTCTGGAAAAATGGATTGAACAGAATAGGAACGAGGAGCTGGAAAATGCAATAAACAAGGCATTAATGAATGAACCAGTAAAGGAAATTTGTGAGTATATAAGAGCATACGAATGGATGATGAGGAGAGATACGGGTAGAAGAAGTGAGTGATGGAAATGGGTGACGAAGGAAGTGATTGATAGGAATGGGTGATGAGAAAGGAATGGAAGGATGAAGGAGAACTAGCTGATAAGAGGGGAATGTAATAAGGGGGGAACTGTGTAAAAGCCCGAGAGGGCATACCTGTGGAAATAAACTACACTATCCATTCCCCTAATGGGAACAAAAAAAAATTGAAAATTGTAATTCCTAGAATTGAAGGGGAAAAATTCGATTTTGCTTTCACGAATGAAAATTTTGACCCTGAATTTCACTTTCAGAATGAAAATGCAACTTTAATTCGCGAATATAAATAACCAAAAGAAAATAAAACTGCACGTAAAAAATAAGAGACATTCAGCCCAGCGGTAATCCATTTTCAGACAAAGTGATTATAAAATTGCCTCGACCGGCTAAAGCAATTTAAAATTTCTGCTTCCACGCAAGCTACCTTTTGCGACACTCTGGGTTCATCTACACTCCCGCTCAAAAGTATGGGTTCACTTATCAAAATTTTTAGCCTCAGTATAAGTTTGATATCTTAGTGGATAAAGGTCGCAAGAAGATTTAATGAACACCGTTTTGAAGGGGACAGTTTCAGCTTCAATTTGACGTTTGGAAATTTTTTTTACAATTTGTTTTTCAGCTGGTACATGCGTTTGAACAGGGCAGTTTTTCGACAAATTTTTGGGCTTCGGAAATGGGCTGCCGATCTACTAGACAATTTTCTACACAATTTTATCAATAACAGTCTCAAAGAGAATGACAAACGCTTCATTTTCGTTTTTGAAAAAGTACGGTACGATTTTTTTTCGCAAAAATATTCCGATTATTGCCGAAAATTTAAGTTTTCACTAAATGCAACGTATCTCAAAAACGATGGGGCTTCATAAAAAATATGAAGGGGGTGGAAAGTTGCATAAGGTCATGATGGACCTGCTGGAATGATTCCACAACCCTTTGGCGAATTTTTTTTCCTACTTTTCTAATAAATGATATTTCAATGTTCTGATGATTTTTTTTTTTTTTACAGGAGCAAGACATTTTTTCATTTATTTTAGCACCATCTTCGCGTCATTTTAATTAAAATTAAAATCTCTTACCTTTTTTATATTTGGTTTTATATTTTAGGTTTTTTCGACGAAAAAAATATATAAAAAAGGTAAAAGATTTTAATTTTAATTGAAATGACGCGAAGATGGTGCTAAAATAAATGAAAAAATGTGTCGCTCCTGTAAAAAAAAAAAAAATCATGAAACATTAAAATATCATTTATTAGAAAAGGAGGAATAAAAAAATTTCGCCAAAGAGTTGTAAAATCATTCCAGCAGGTTCATCATGACCTTATGCAATTTTCCACTCCCTTCATATTTTTTCTAAAGCCCCGCCGTTTTTGAGATACGTTGCATTTAGTGAAAACTTAAATTTTCGGCAATAATCGGAATATTTTTGCGAGAAAAAATCGTACGGTACTTTTTCAAAAACGAAAATGAAGCGTTTGATATTCTCTTCGAGACTGTTATGGATAGAATTGTGTAGAAAATTTCCTTGTAGACCGGCAGCCCATTTCCGAAGCCCAAAAATTTGTCGAAAAACTGCCCTGTTCAAACGCGTGTACCGGCTGAAAAAAAAATTGTAAAAAAATTTCCCAAACGTCAAATTGAAGCTGAAACTATTCCCTTCAAAACGGTGTTTATTAAATCTTCTTCCGACCTTTATCCACTGAGATATCAAACTTATACTAAGGCTAAAAATTTCGATAAGTGAACGCATACTTTTGAGCGGGAGTGTATATCGAATAACATAAAGTTATCTTCTCAGCTTGGATAAATGATGACTGGATGAAAGTGCACATTCCATTCTGAAAGACAGCGACGGACCATGTTTATCAAAACTTTAATATATGAATTCATTAATAGGTCTCATGAGAATGATGGTTTCTGCTCTTATGCTACCTGATGTACCATGTGTATGAATTCTTATTTTCACTTTATTTATAATTTAAAAAAAACTACCCAAAAAAGTACAAAATTCTCAAAAAATTGGCAAGATCGAAAATGATTTACCTTCCGCACTAAAATTTATAATATCAATAATAGGACAAGTGTTTCGTTGTAGCTTGAGGATGGAGTATTAAAAAAAAAAAGCAAAAAATAGTTGGGCATTGAAAAAAGTCACAATAAAAATAGGTCAGAAGAACAGGGTCCAGAAATAAAAATCGGAATGAGAAAAAACTGGAAAAAAAAATTTCGAACGAAAAAAATTTAATTGAAAAAAAAAAATTCGGACGAAGTACTTGGCGAGTTCGTACCATGAGAAATATATTACGTGATCCTAGCTAAGCAAAAAAACTCGCCAAGTACTTCGGCCGAAATTTTTTTTTTTCAATTAAATTTTTTTCGTTCGAAATTTTTTTTTCCAGTTTTTTCTCATTCCGATTTTTATTTCTGGACTGTGTTCTTCTGACCTATTTTTATTGTGACTTTTTTCAATGCCCAACTATTTTTTGCTTTGTTTTTAATACTCCATCCTCAAGCTACATTGAAACACTTGTCCTATTATTGATATTATAAATTTTAGTGCTGAAGGTAAATCATTTTCGATCTTGCCAATTTTTTGAGAATTTTGTACTTTTTTGGGTAGTTTTTTTTTGTGAAAACAGAAGGAAACGGGGGTCAACAAATGTACTTGTCCAAGGTTTTTTTCCTCGTCGAGGGGATTTTTGGCCCGGATATCATTTCTTTTTTCTGAACCTTTCACTTTCATCAATAAATTTTTGCATTTATGGTCCGCCATATTGGATCTGCCATTTTGAATTCCGAAATTTTGGGTGCAGATTTGTATTCGGCGACCCCGAATCCCCCGAGTACCAACTTTCGCTTTTATATCAAACGAATTTCGCAGTTATCGCTCGCCATATAGTATCCGCCATCTTGAATTTCCACATTTTGATAGTAGATTTCTGATTAGCGACCCCTAAAACCCCCGAGTACCAACTTTCGCTTCCATAAAAAAACTTTTGAATTTATGGTCCGCCATTTTGAATTTCAAAAGTTTGGATAAATTTCGAAATTTTGGGTGCAGATTTGTAATCAGCGACCCCGAAAACCCCCGAGTACCATATTTTGCTTTCATCAAACAATTTTTGCATTTGTGGTCCGCCATATTGGATCCGCCATCTTGAATTTATAACTTTTGGGTGCAGATTTGTAATTAGCGACCCCGAAAACCCCCGAGTACCATGTTTTGCTTTCATCAAACAATTTTTGCATTTGTGGTCCGCCATATTGTATTCGCCATCTTGAATTTCTAAATTTTAAGTGCAGATTGGTAATCAGCGAACCCGAAAACCCCCGAGTACAAAGTTTTCAGCTAATTGCACGAAAGAAAAAATGTGTGTTTCAAAGGGTCAAATTGATATTTTTTTTGCGTGAATTATTCCGGCCTTACCATCTGTTAACACTCGGATACAATTTGCGACTGTGATTTACAAATTAGTTCAAATTTTATCCACTACGGATCTACGAGAGTCCACAAAAAACACGCTGTTTACGCGTCTCGCACTTCACACCGTAAAAACTACCGTCAAACTTTTCGTGGTTTGGGTACAGAGGAAAGGACCAATGGGAACTCGTTATACTTTCGTCGCCGAAGACCGGCTTCGGTGGAAACGGGTTTTGATGGGCATCAAAACGCCTTTGATTGTGTCGTCTGCGCGCATATACAGACACGTCAAATTCTTCGATGTGTTGGAATTTTTGCATAATCTTGAGCCTGTGCAAAGTTTTTTCTCAGCAAATACGGCATCAATCGTGCTGATTTAAGGCTCAATCGAAATATTTTTTCTCAATTAGTCTCGAAACCAATTTTCAAGTCATCATCTTTCTCCTGAGCTTCGTAATTCGAGAAAATGACTTTCAGTTTTTACCCCCACCACCGAAATTTACTTTATTCAGAGATAATATACTCTGGTGAGCCTCGGGCCAGCAGACGACAGACAGAGCTGTCAAATGTACTTGTCCCGAGACTCTACCGAGTCTCTTGATAATTATCATTAATTGACATCCCGCAAATATTTCTTTGTATTATTTCATGCGAGAGGCAAATCGACGATCCCGAGGAAAAAAATCAGCCAAACGACGAAAAGCAAATACTGTCGATTAAAGGAAAAAGGAAAAGAGAGGTCAAAACATCGTAATAATACTGTATTTCGAGCAGGGCTCGTACAGTTGGCCATATCCCGTCGTTGCTAAGCTCAAGGTCGAGCTGAGTTCAAATTCTTCTAGCGAAAACAAAAGGAAGGACGGTTGAACGAAGGAAACATCGAGAAACATCGAGAAACATCGAGAACACGAGATTTTCCGTTAGCGCCAGCGATCGCGTTCACCTCCCCTTCGTAAATCAGGGCAGTATCGTCCCTCATTGTCTCCCGTCATTCGTTCGAATTATTATAATGGAAACACCAGCATCGAAATATCCCGTAAAACATTGGGATCGTCCTATTATTGTTAATATTAAGCGAGCCAGGGGTAAAGAACAGTGTAAACAACGTTGAATTAATGTCCCGACAAATTAAATAAAAATATCAAGAGATCGGTGCCCCGTCTAACGCTCGCATGAATGTTTAATGGGACGGACCTGTCAATCATGTGGGGGAAAATTTTGGGATAAGAAGGGCGGAAGGGGGAAGTCGGACGGCTCGCGAAGGACTGTCGATTTCGTCAGATTTTCGTTAAGTACTGGGCGAGACGGACGTGTTAGAAGCTGAGAAAATATCGTGAGTTGTCTCCTTTGGCGCTTTCCGTTTTTGGTTGGCGAGTTTCTTAAATCGTGTGTTAATAGTTTCCGAACAATCGCGTATTGATAAATCGGAGACGACACGTTTGTCCCGATTAATCCACTCGGGAAATAGGTCGCGGCTGCGATTTTGCCTCGTGAAAGAAGCGGTTGCATTAGATTCTTGTTTCTCTCTTTTGTTAATCTTTCGTGTTCGAGATTTCGCGAATCGTATCGTATTGTTTAACGTAGTCAAATTATAGTGAGAATTAACGTCGCGACCGCCAACGGAAATCTCAAACGTTTCGGTACTTGTTCGTGTAAAATTTGTGAGAATAATTCGTCGGGAAAAATCGCGAACGAGAGTGAGAGTGTGTGTGCGCGTATGAGTGTGAGCGAGAGAGTGAGAGAGTGTGAAGCGGCCGGTGTAACCGCGAAACGAAAAAGCTCGACCAAGTAACCGATTATCGGGGGCTTGGATTTTTTCCATCTTAAAGAATCTTTTCTCAGTAACATCTTTGAGAATTCTTGATTACGAGTAGTTCCGTATCAAGAAATAACGAGCTCGTATTAGAGTGTAAAACGTGTAGGATCCCGGTCGCGATTGAATGCGAGTTGACGTGTGTGAGTGTGTTCGTATTTTTTCTCGACGAAGGTTTGTAGAGTCCCGCGTTCGTTACGGTTTCGCAAAACGTCGACCTTGATTGAAAATTAATCCCGAGCGTGTTTTCTTCTTGTATTACTGATTTCCAGTTGTATAATCCCGTGTTAAAAAAAAACATTGTTATTGATCAAATTTAAATATTAAAAATTGTTAATGGTTAACCGGTGACTTCGTATCGGAAAATTATTTCTGGAATTATCTCTGGAATAACCCCTCCCATCCGCTGCAGCGAAGCCGGTCAACTATCTTTTCTTCTTTTGGTCGTGTCGCTCTCGCGACTGGCGCCCAACAAATTTAATAACAACCAAATTAAACAAGCGGCCAAAAGAGGAAAAGTTTTGTGACATTAAGTCGGCAAAAATTATTGAGTGAAATTCCCGTCACAGTATATAGGTATATATATATAGGTATATGGGTATATATACAAGTATATGGGTATATATACCTTATATGCTTATATATGTCGCATCGCAGTCGAAGACGAAGTCCAGACGACGCACTCGACCTTTTTTTTATGATGTTTATGGAGGGTCAAATGTCGAACGTCGAGTGACGAGATGTCGTCAAGAAGTTTAGAAAATACTTACCCTGTTGGTGGTGCGTGGTGCATGTACCACGAGTGGGTTGTATCGCGTAGAGGCCCAGGACAAAGAGATTAGAGACGGACTAAGAGGTCTTACGTTTTTGGAGGGCATTCTCTCTCGGGTCATCGAGTCGGAAAAAGCATATTTTTGAAAGGGCTCTGCGCGATACACTCCGCTAGCACCACTATCAAATTCTTTTATTGTAACATTGATTTTGTATCTTTTAATAATTGTATCGCCTCATTTAATAAATCTTGTACGCTGTGTCACTGCGGCCGTCAGTGAGGAAATATTTGTGTGTATCTGACATATATATACTGTGACGTTGCACAATTTTTCCCAACACTTACCTCGTCGATCGTGGGGTGGTCAACCACGATATTTGTCCGTCCTAGAATATTTTTAGTTCATATTTCCAATTTAGTATAATTTATCCGTCGTAAAATATTGTTCAGGGAATTTTTCCCCTCGTCAAGCCTTAGAAATAATTTTGAAGTCCACGAATACTTCCTACGCTAGCCAGCGAAGGAAAACCACCATCAAGATCCTTCGCCGACAAGACCACAAGGATCTCTGGCCGCAGTAACGGCACCTGCAATATATCGAAGAAGAATAAGACGAGGAATATTACAAGAACATCCAACCCCAATCACAAGTAGAGTCCAACGACCAATAATTTTTCCCTCCCCGATTCCTCTCAAAAACAACAAATTCCCCTCAACGACAATCCTTCCCACAACTTTTCCCTGTCAAAAACCCCGAAAACGAGTCGAGCCCCACGATACAAGAAAAAGGAACAACTCACCAGTAAGGGAAAGTTTTCCCTTACCAAACGAAGAATCCAACGAAGTCCCACGATGACAGCTGAAGTGTCGAGTCGACGGGCCTAACCTCAAAATAACATCGCTACTTCGAGGCCGGAGGTTAAATCGAGCGGCCCGGAGAAAATCCACAAGTCCCGCGACGTCGAGATGCTTCGAAATAAATCCCTCAACACGGCAAATTCCTTTTTCCGGAGTCGAAAATTACGAAGACCACTTTTTCGACCAAATCCGCGAGAAGATCACAACACTTCGTTCCAACAACGTGATGACGTCACGACACTACAAATTTGAGACCAACTTCCCTTAGCGATTTCAAAAGTCGCGCGTCGAATTTCCAAACACCAAGACCACTCAGCGTTCGATCAAGAGCAACAGGTGGCGGCACAAGCGCCCCCTCCGTCCCCGGGCAGTGCAAGACAAAGCTCGACTCGCAAGCCCCTCCATTCCCCCCTATACCCTTCACCATCGAACGAGACCACGTGTGAACTAACTCCACTTGTGATTGGTTGGTTGTTGCCGGGCCGGCAAAGGCAACCAATGAGCATCGAGGAAGCAGGTCCACGCGTGCGAGGGCCTTGTTACCGAGTCACTTCACCACGATCCAGCGAGAGCAACAGACGTGTTGGCGATTTTAAGTTTCTTTTCTTTGTTCGACAATCTTTGTTAAAAATTATTAGTTTCTTTGAGTGTGCAACGATCCGGCTTCTTTTGAAGGAAAGGCGTTTGAGAATTGACGAGGCGAAATTTTCAACAGTTCCGAGAAAAAGTAAGTCGTTTTTCGTATTTTTGTGGTCGCGACTTCGCGAGGCGTCGTTTCGACGAGCCATTTTTGTACGCCCGATTTTTCACCCTTTTTTGTATTTTTCCCTCCCTATTTTCAATATTTGTGAGCCCCTCTGGCCAATATTAATCATATTGTGCGAGATACGAGTAATTGTTTGACTGTGAAAGAAAGGACGCGACGAATATCGTGGTGGAAGTCATTAGGATTAAGAAAACGACCAAATTGCCCCACCTACCCCTTTTCAGATCATTGTTCGTTCGAGCGTCGTTCGACCAATTTCCCCATTATTTTTGTAATATTTTTGGCCTCTCGCAATATTTTTCTTCGCCGATTAACATCGCTCAATATTGCGAGAGAGAATAAGGCGAATTAATTATTGTTATTGTTTTTTTTTTTATCCTATTGCGTCATTTTTCGTTTCATCATTGTCGCGCTCGTTACGGGCCGAATAAACGATATTTCTACGTTATTTTTATTATAAATTTGCAAAGAATTATTCAATTGATTATCACCTTATTTATTTTTGTATTTTTCATAATTTTTGTACGACGAAACTCTTTGGTTGTACCAAGAGCGTCATTGTTCGGACTTCGAACGACTCGAGTCCAAGTTTCTTCCCCCACCACCGTTTTTTCGTTCACGGGTATAATAAGACGCCTGAGTTGTCAGGGACCCGCTTTCCACTTGAGATTAAAATTGTATTTTCGTTGTTATCCCATGCTTAGAGCTAGTCCCCCTTTTGTATTATTTTTGTGAATTATTATTAATATTATTGTTAATATTTTGGAGATCGGAAATTTGATTATTATTTTTTTTTTTGATTGTTAATTTTCAAAGAATTAACTGGCGCCCACATTTATCAATTTTTGTTTTGTTTTTGGCTTAATAAATTTGTTATCTCGATCTTCCCATTTAATTTTTTTTTTTGTATTTGTTTTATTTTATTTTCCCATATTTTCAGTGTCTCTTTTAGCCAGGAATAATAATAATTATTATTATTCCTGAATAATAATAATAATTATTATTCCTGGTGAATTTGTGGCAAAACCGTCACAATACCTAAATGTTACCTATATACCTATATACTGTGACGTAACTTTTGGCCACGTCACTCGTACGAATGGTTGTCGACCAGTGGACCGGGTTTACGGTCCTGTATCGGTCTCCACTCGTCGCTACTTCGGCTGGTGCCTTTTCGGAGACTCATTTGGCGTAGATATAATTACATTTTATTTATTTTACTATTACTATTTGTAAGCGCCAATTTCGTTATTTATGTTTTATTGTAACGAACCCCGCTCGAGCCTAGAAATACCGTAGCCGTCCGCGAATTAGTTTATTTTAAGTTATTATTAAGTTGACTGCCTTTTGAGATGCCGAGAAACAAACTACCTTTTTCCGTTTCCTTCATTATTTGTCGTGGAGTTATTCCGTACTTCGCGCGGCCACACATCGCTCGTTTCTTGCGAGGAAACATCTGTGCCTTTTGCCTTATTTTGCCGCTTCGTCCTTTGGATGGTTTCCGGCCCCGTCACAACGTTCAAGCCGAGTTCATCGCGGCTTGCTGGTGGACGGCCGGAGGACCACGCTGGTAATGTGGCCATTCGTTGATGCCCCCCGTGGCCTCCTCACTGTAGCAACCTAGAGTTGCACCGTCCATGGCCGTACCCTCCGATGTCACGGTCCGCTTACCCGGCGCCTCGTTCAGGTGGGATTCGGGAATACTCTAGGGGCGGAGGTGCAGTTTTGCCTGGTGGTGTGTGGGCCCACCGCGGCTCGTACTAATCCACGAGTCGCGAGGGAGGCCTCCCCTCCGTCCCGTCATGGACATCGCCCGGATCCCCAAGAGGAAGACATTGGAGGTACGACCCAAAACGTTGGGGTCGAGAATCGGAAGAGGGACGATCAGCGGTAGAACAGAGGAGTTCATTAATTGAGTCGCGTGTCGTCGATCCGATCAATCGGCGTCGCGCGACATTCAAACTCGCCGCGTAACACACGTGTCGCGCCGACAGCCTAGTTCGCGCCTAGAGCGTGCTAGCGCTGCCTCGCATGGGACTTGAGGTGGTGGGGGTAGCGCGAGGACGAGAGTCGAGTGATTTGCGAGCTACGCAAATTCAGTCTTCGTGGGACACCTGACTGGAGTGGTGACGACAATCCTTCTGCCTGCCTGATTGCCTTTGTTTCTTCTGCCTTTTATCGACCACTTCTGCCTGCTGCCATTATTGCCTTGCTGCCTTTGTCAACGTTTTCCTTGCTGCCATCTTCTTCAGGACTTCAAGTTTCTCGGTAAGCCCGTTCCATCTCTTCCGACCACGATTCGATCGCTTCTTCGACCATTAATTTTATGTTATCGCGATGTGCGATAATTTCGTTTAATTACGAGAGGAAAGCGGGTTGACACTTTTCGGGCGTACGGCCAACCGTCCCCGGTCTTTCCTTCTCGTTTTGTTAGAGTCCTTTTTTTTGTCTTAGTCGAAGGAAGCGATCGTTTCGTGATTACGCTGCGTCTCAAGTCAATTTTCCTTGCATCATTTTGTTCGCGTTATTTTAACGGATTCATTCCGACTCATGAAAATCGTGTTTAGTTTATTAATATTCAAGTTCGATCTCGATCCCCCTTTTCTAATTTTTCGTGCGGTTCCCGATTGTTTGCGTGTGCCTTTGTCCACGCTCGGGAAGCCGCTTTGCCGCGTGGCCTCGAGAGCCAGCTTGCGCGCGTTTGTTGTTGTTGTATCTCTCTCGCTCTCGCCACTTGGCCGCGAAGGCTACGGCGAGGCGTAGAGCCTTTGTTTTTGTACGGATGGTCGTCGTTATTTCGAAGACTCGAGCTCGGTTCGCGTATTATTATTTTCTGTTCGCACTTGTCATGCTATTTCATATATTATTCTGTTGACCTCTTAAATGATTGTGACGTATTACGCAATTCGTGGTAATGCCTTCGACCGGCTACCTTCACCGCGACTGACGATGCTTAATTATGTTTGATTTTGTTGTTTTACGATTTTGCTTTCTTTTGCCTTCTTTTGAGTTTCGAGACCATACGATTATTGCCTCGCGATAGGGTGAATTACCTTTTGCCTTTTCGACGCGTTCTGAACTGCTTACCTTAGCCTCGGCGATCTGTTAGCCTGATGACGTATTGCCTTTGCCTTTCGGCGGCTGCGTCACAAGCGAGTCAGTCACCGGGCCACAGTCAGAACGACGTTCGATTTAGTTACCTTCGCAAATTACCTTTTGTCTTTTGGGGGAAGTCGTTTTCGGACTTACCCGTTGTTAGCTTATGGTCTCGAATACCGGGGCTGGCTGCCTTGGTAGCGACCGATCTGGTGTGTTGACGTATTACCTTTGGCCTTACCTTGTTGGCCGTTACGTCGGACACTGTGCGATCGTCGTTATTGCAGCCCCGATATTTTCCTTTTGTCTCATTTATTGCATCGTCAGGCGTGGTATCGGTCGATGTTATTGCTCGCGAAATTATTATTATCTTTTGTACCGGGTCGGCGATAGACCGCCCCGATTTTATTATTAAAACTGCTTTGTAAAATCTAATTTCCTTTGTTCTCAATAAATTCCGATTGTTAAACCTTATTTCGTGGTTTCGCGTAAATTGATTTTGTTTCGTATTCGTTGTTACTCGCTCCCTTAAAGGATCACCCCCTCTACCTTTTGTATCTCAGTTGAGCTGAGTAGCCGGACCGCCTCGGTCATCATTGTCTCTCGCATGTCCCGTCCTACCTGCATCAGCGAGGGTGGCGAATCAAAAATCGGCTTTGGCCGGTGGTACTTGGTACCTGGCGCCCAGCCACTCTCGCGGCCGAGGGACATGCGAGGGATGATATGAGCCGAGAAGGGACCCGATGGACCCTTCTGGGAAAATCGACGTTACAATACATACATATATATTAGGGTGTCCCGAAAAAACTCGATATTTTTCTTTTTTTGTTTACCGTCCCTTAAATCTTGATATATGGTGAAAGAAAAAACCTCGTGAAAAGAAGGCCCCGTGACTCAATTTTGAAAGGTGGCGCAAGCCATTTTTGTTTTTTTTTCACAATTTTATTTAAAAAATGGGGTTTCCAGAGAAAAATAATACTATAAATCATTGCATGAGTGTTTTACATTATCGTGGTTCTATACACAAGTATTTGTGGATGTAGGAAAAAGTTTTTTCCAATTAGATGTGAAAAAACTGAACATTTTAAGTTACGTGGAAAAATAAT
>JACEOJ010004374.1:3097-16373 GCA_013761285.1 Campoletis sonorensis | reverse complement strand
AGATAGTTTCGGTTATCGCGGTTTATAATGACGTATTTTTTTGATGTTTCAATAAACTGGAATTTACTGCCGTTTGTTCTTACGGGTAAAGGGTATACTTTGTTGATTGTGAATTCATTGTTTTCTATCAATGGAATTTTTATTACAATTACTAGTCTGGATTCTTTGGTATATGAACCTATTTCTGTTGTTTTAAGTAATTTTTGCATTTCGTTACGTCTTATTTTTGTGGGGAAGCTTAAACCTGTAGGAATGTGGGCTAAAGCTTCTGTTAAGTATTCACTTAGTTTTCGCGGTGAAATAATTATTGGGTCTATTATTCCTTTGGGGATTTCTGATAAGAAATTTGTTAATTGCTGTACATCGTTAAGTAACGATGTTAATATTAAACTGATTGCGTCTATTTTTTCATCTATCGTTTCTCTTGCTAGCGTTACTGTTGCCTGTTCATTGACAACGTGTTCTATGTTGTTTATCGTTTTTCCTAATTTTTCTGCAGTTGCTATGTATTTATTAGTATTGTAGTTGAACATTGCTGCTGTTGATTTTAATATTTGTAGATTTTCTTTTATGATTTTTTCGTCTTTTCCCTGTCTTGCTTCTAATTCGTTCATTCTTTTGTCTATTTCTTGAGCATCATCGTCATCTAGATTTCCTGTTATTGCTTTTATTACCGTTCCCAATCCATTTATTAATCCTCTTTTCAGTTTCTTATTTGTGTTTGTATTTACCATGTCGTGTATTGTTTCTAATTCCTGATGTAATTTTTCCATCATTGGCTCCAATATTTCCCTGACCATTGGACATAAGTAATCGTGTGCGGTTTCTTCGCATATTTTTTGTAGGGCTTGTAATGATTGTTGCAGTGGTATTTCTCTCGTTTGCATTGGTCTTAGGTCCATGTTAATGGCTAATTTCCATACTTCCTTTATGATTCTAAGTTTTCCGGTTTCTTCGTAGTAAATTCCTGGTGTGTTTGACAATGGCTTGATTGAAAATTTTCTCTGTTTTCCTGGATCTCCTTTTATTGATCCTAGTAGTATCGCGCACCTGAAAAGGTGTAGTTTGTTAGCTTTTATTGTTTTCGTGTTGCAAATTAAAATTTAGCTAATTATATCTGTATTGGTTAACTGTTGGGTATCTTAATTCATTTCCTTTCTCACGCCTAGCTTTTTGCTGACATTATGTCTGCTTGACCGTGTGATCTTCTTAATCTTTCGCTTTTTCTCTCTTTCTGGTGCATGAAGGGTTCTCGCACGTGCTTTTAGTTTTGCTGATATGATATTCTCTCGTGGTGTTTCTGTGAGTTTGTCTGTCTCTATCTTTATGCAGGTAAGTATTAGGATGTCTTTATTCTTTTCGTTTGTCTTTGTTTCCTGCTGTTTTCTATATATTCTCGTGGACTGTCATTTTTTGATTATTCACGAGACTTTCTTTGCAGCAGTCACGTCTACGTAATTTTTAACAGTAAGTGTGATCTTTGTTTTCATAATGAAGTACAATCGTTACTTCATTATTCTTTACTTGTTTATTTTGTGACGGTTTTGCCACAAATTCACCAGGAATAATAATTATTATTATTATTCCTGGCTAAAAGAGACACTGAAAATATGGGAAAATAAAATAAAACAAATACAAAAAAAAAATTAAATGGGAAGATCGAAATAACAAATTTATTAAGCCAAAAACAAAACAAAATTTGATAAATGTGGGCGCCAGTTAATTCCTTGAAAATTAACAATAAAAAAAAAATAATAATCAAATTTCCGATCTCCAAAATATTAACAATAATATTAACAACAATTCACAAAAATAATACAAAAGGGGAACTAGCTCTAAGCATGGGAAAATATCAAAGATACAATTTTAATCTCAAGTGAAAAGCGGGTCCCTGACAACTCAGGCGTCTTATTATACCCGTGAACGAAAAAGCGGTGGTGGGGGAAGAAACTTGGACTCGAATCGTTCGAAGTCCGAACAATGACGCTCTTGGTACAACCAAAGAGTTTGTCGTACAAAAATGATGAAAAATACAAAAATAAATAACGTGGCAAATAATTGGATGATTTTCTCCAAATTATCACCAAAAATAAGGGAAAAATATCGTTTGTTCGTCTCGTAAACGAGCTCGACAACGATGGGACAAAAGATGACGCAATGGGACTGAAAAACGGTGAACTCGAAAAATAACAATAATTAATTCGCCTTATTCTCTCTCGCAATATTGAGCGATGTTAATCGGCGAAGAAAAATATTGCGAGAGGCTAAAAAGGATACAAAAATAATGGGGAAATTGGTCGAACGACGCTCGAACGAACAATGGACTAAAAAGGGGTAGATGGGGCAAAATGGGTCGTTTTCTTAATTCTAATGACTATCACCACGATATTCGTCGCGTCCTTTCTCTCGCGGTTAAACAATCATTTGTTATCGCACAATATTTAATATTGGCCAGAGGGGCTCACAAATATCGAAAATGGGGAGGGGAAAATACAAAAAGGGGGTGAAAAATCGGGCGTACAAAGTGGCTTGTCGAAACGACGCCTCGCGAAGTCGCGACCACAAAAATACGAAAAACAACTTACTTTTACTCGGAACTTGTTGAAAGATCGCCTCGTCAAATCAAACACGTCCTCGTACGAAGCAAAGCCGGTGAAACACAAATGAAAAACTAATAATTTAACAATAAATCGCGAAAGAAAAAGACGGAGAATTGCAACACGTCTGGTACGCTCGCTGGGTCGTGGTGAAGTGACTCGGTAACAAGGCCCTCGCACGCGTGGACCTGCTTCCTCGATGCTCATTGGTTGCCTTTGCCGGCCCGGCAACAACCAACCAATCACAAGTGGAGTTGGTTCACACGTGGTCTCGTTTGATGGTGAAGGGTATAGGGGGGAATGGAGGGGCTTGCGAGTCGAGCTTTGTCTTGCACTGCCCGGGGACGGAGGGGGCGCTTGTGCCGCCACCTGTTGCTCTTGATCGAACGCTGAGTGGTCTTGGTGTTCGGAAATTCGACGCGCGACTTTTAAAATCGCTAAGGGAAGTCGATCACCAATTCGTAGTGTCGTGACGTCATCACGTCATTGTTTACGAAGTGTCGTGGTCTTCGCGTTGATTCGGCCGAAAAAGTGGTCTTCGTAATTTTCGACTCCGGAAAAAGGAATTTGCCGTGTTGAGGGATTTATTTCGAAGCATCTCGACGTCGCGGGACTTGTGGATTTTCTTCGGGCCGCTCGATATAACCTCCGGCCTCGAAGTAGCGATGTTATTTTGAGGTTAGGCCCGTCGACTCGACACTTCAGCTGTCATCGTGGGACTTCGTTGAATTCTTCGTTTGGTAAGGGAAAACTTTCCCTTACTGGTGAGTTGTTCCTTTTTTCCTTTTTCTTGTATCGTGGGGCTCGACTCGTTTTCGGGATTTTGACAGGGAAAAGTTGTGGGAAGGATTGTCGTTGAGGGGAATTTGTTGTCTTTGAGAGGAATCGGGGAGGGAAAAATTATTGGTCGTTGGACTCTGCCTGTGATTGGGGTTGGATGATCTCGTTGTATTCCTCTTCTTATTCCTCTTCAATATATTTCAGGTGCCGTCACTGCGGCTAGAGATCCTTGTGGTCTTGTCGGCGAAGGATCTTGATGGTGGTTTTCCTTCGCTGGCTAGCGTAGGAAGTATTCGTGGACTTCTAAATTATTTCTAAGGCTTGACGAGGGGAAAAATTCCCTAAACAATATTTTATGACGGATAAATTATACTAAATTGGAAATATGAACTAAAAATATTCTAGGACGGACAAATATCGTGGTTGACCACCCCACGATCAACGAGGTAAGTATTTTATAAAATTGTGCAACGTCACAATTTATTTATTTATTTATTTATTTATCTATTTATTAATTTGTGTTTTTTGTTTTTATTTTTCAGAAAATCATCATGGTTGGAGAAAAACGAAATTCAAAGGTCGCCTTTGGGCCGGTGGCCCATTGCTGGTCGGGTCACAAATTTTATTTTATGGTGAGTACTTTTTGTTATAATGTTTTTTTTTTTTTTTATTTATGAAGTTTTACTTTTTTAATAATAATTATTATTAATGTTAATTTTTTATTTTCTTTTTCTGTTTTTTGTATTTTCAGAAAATTCGTCGGACCTGCTACCGTGGTCCGATAGGAACCGTGTGGTTGGCCCCGTTTGTGGCGAATGCAAAAGTTGTTCGGGCTGAAAGGCGAGACCGGGCCATGAATTTGGCCCGTCTCTGGCGGGAGGATCCTCTCTCGGAGGAGTATGATCAGTGGTGTCCCGACGAGGTCCCGGGGGATATTTTGGGTTTGCGCCGTCTTTTCGGTATGGGCGTATTCCCGGGGGTCTTGGAGGACCCTGGTTTTGACGCGTGGTGGGAACTGTTCGGACCCTCACGCTGGCGTCATCAGAAAAAATAATAAAATTCAACAAATCCTTGTTATTTGTCAATATTCGATTTTTTTTTTATAGCAATAAATTTCGAAAATTTTAATTCTTCGTTTCTAATAATTTATTTTCCTTCCCTTGATCCTTAGGCCCAAATTTACTTCTCTAATCTTCGTTTGGTTTTTTCGTTCCATCGTTGTTTCTTCTATCGTTTTTTCAACTTCCATCGTTGTTTCTTTTTTTGGTCTTCGTTTTTTTTTTTCATCGTCGCCACTTCTCTTTTCGTAATTTTATTCCTTTTGGATCTCGTTTCCGACGTTGGGTTGCGCTGTCAGCTGTTTCCATGTGGCACTTTTTATGGTAGGTATTGGTATATGTATATATACATATTTTATTTTTTATTATTTCTTTTCTCATTTTTTATTATTTCTTTTCTCATTTTTTATTATTTCTTTCATTATTCTTTTATTATTTTGTCTATTCATTTTTTTTTTTTTTTTTTTTTGAATTTTGAATCTAATATTTATTTTCTTTATTATAATTTTAATTTTATTTATTACTCATTTTTTTTTACTTTATTTTTGTTTTCTTTCTATTTTTCAACTTTATTTAATTATTTTATTATTTTATATTTCAATTCTTTTTGTTTATTTTACTATTTTTTATTTCAATTCTTTTTATTATATTTTAGTCCTTCTTTGAATTCAAGTTTTCATTCAATTTTATTATTTTTGAATTTATTATTATTATTATTCTTATTATTTTCTGCATTTTTTTAATGTGCTCGGGGTTGGGCGGGTGTGGTCCATCATGGCCACGCTTGCGTGTTAATGGCGCCCCGAGTACCACGTGGGCCTTGCTCCCGGCTGTTCGGCCGGCGGGGCCTCCGTGTGTATCGGTTAGTGGGTAACGTAGGGCTTTAGTCGCTCTACGTGTACGCGGATCGTCCGCCGCCCACGGCCGATACTGTAGTTTACTGCCGAATCTTTACTTTTCACTGTGTAGGGCCCCGTCCATTTTGGGGTCAGCTTGGCTGATCTGCCTCGCCTCACAGTGGGATCGTGCAGTAGGACTTTGTCGCCAACTCGGTACTCTGTGTTACCGGCGACTTTGTCTTCTCTCTCTTTTACCTTTTCCTTCCCCTTTATTAATTGTTCTCTCGCGACCTGCCAGGTCGCTCGCAACCGTTCCCTTAATTCGGCGACGTAATCGTCGTATGAATACGTTGTTCTTGGGGGTTGCTTGAGCGCGGTCGGTAATACGGCTTGTTTTCCATATACAAGTTCGTATGGAGAGAATCCTGTTGCGGTATGGGGGGTTGTATTGTACGTAAACATAGCGTACGGCAACCATTCGTCCCAATCCTTTTGATCCTCATTTATGAAATTTTTTAGGTATTCAGCGAGAGTACGATGGGACCTTTCGAGGGCTCCATTCGACTCAGGGTGATATGCTGTGGTTTGAATCTTTTTTATTCGTAATAGCTTGCACATCTCTTTGAATAATACACTTAGAAAATTGGTTCCTTGATCGGATAAAATTTTTTCGGGTATTCCATATTTGCAAACGATTTCTGTTGTCAAGGCTTTCGCAATTTCTTTCGCTTCCTGATTTTCTAGCGGTATCGCGACGCTATACTTGGTTAACGCGTCTTGAAATGTGAGAATGTATTTATTTCCTTTTTCCGTTTCTGGCAGTGGTCCTACTATGTCCACCGCGCATTTTTCGAATGCTCTTTCTGGCGTGTCGGTAATTATCATCGGTGCATTTTTAATTCTCGTGACTTTGTTGCGTTGACATTTATCGCACGATGATACATACTCTTTCACTTCTTTTATCATACCAGGCCAGTTATATTTTTCTTTTATTCTTTGCGTCATTCTTTTTGTTCCAGGGTGTCCGCCGAGAGGAATGTCGTGGTATTCTCGTAGTATCGCTTTTCTCTCTCTCTCGCTCGGGCACTCTCGCTCGGAGTCGGAGTCGGGTGACTCGTCTTCGCTCTCGCTCGCTCCTTCGCTGTCTCTCTCTGCGTTCTCTGGGTCTTTTGATGACGTTTGATTTCTCTGTTTGTTTTCGTTCTTTCTCTTTCTAGACATGTGCTTGTCTGCTTCTTTTACTTGTGGCTTATCTCCAACCACTGGTGTCTGTTTCTCTGGTCGGCCATTATGATTAGGGCTGGACCGTTTGTCTTTTGAGGCGGAGTCTGTTACGGGAGATGATGCCCGTGCTCGCGCGTCCTTGCGCGGCCTTCCCCGTCCTCTTTTCTTTATCGGCTCACTGTCTGCGGCCTGACTCAGCATGACAGCGTACATTCTGCTTAACGCATCTGCATTTGTGTTTTTCTTTCCTGCTTTATACTCGATGGTGTAAGTGTATTCTTCCAGCTTTATTCTCCATCTCATTAACCTTGAACCTGGGTCTTTTACGTTAAAGAGCCACGTAAGAGGTTTGTGATCGGTGACGATGATGAATTTCGTACCGTAAATGTATGGACGAAATTGTGCGACGGCCCACACAATTGCTAGCATTTCTTTTTCTGTTGTTGAATAATTTGTCTCTGCTTTATTGAGAGTTCGGCTTGCGTAGCAAATTGGTAGATCTTCGCCAATTTTCCCTTGGGATAAAATAGCTCCGATTGCTTTATCCGATGCGTCTGTTGTGATGACGAACGGTTTTGTAAAATCGGGGTATTGCAGAATAGGTGCAGTGCTTAACGTGTTTTTTAGACGATCAAACGCTGCTTGTGTTTCGTCTGTCCATTCGAATTTTTTGTCCTTTTTTATTAATTCAGTTAGAGGTTTTGCTAATTTTGAGAAGTCCTGTATGAACTTCCTGTAATAACCTGCGAGACCTAAAAACGATTGTATGTCTTTTACGTTTTTTGGTATTGGAAATTTGTGAATGGCCTCTATTTTACTAGGATCTGGTTTCACTCCCACTTCGGTGATCACGTGTCCTAGGTATTGTGTTTCTTTTCGTAGGAATTGACATTTTCTCGGCTGCACTTTTAATTTGGCTTCCCTTAGACGGTCGAAAACTTCTCTTAGTCTTTCATTGTGTTCCTTAAATGATGATCCGTGTATCACGATGTCGTCTAGGTACACATAACATTTGAGCCCTTGTAATCCTGCAAGGACCGCATCCATCAACCTTTGGAAAGTCGGTGGGGCGTTTTTTAAACCAAAAGGCATTCGATTGTATTCGTAGTGTCCCATTGGTGTTGAAAAAGCTGTCTTCTGCTTATCCTTTTCCGCCATTGGAATTTGGTGGAAACCGGAAGCGAGATCGAGTGTTGTGAAGTATTTGGCACGACCCAACTGGTCCAATATTTCGGTAATATTGGGCAGTGGATACGAGTCTCCTTCTGTCACCTCGTTCAGTTTTCGGAAATCCACTACGACTCTTTTACGAACGTTGCCCTCCGCATCAGCCTTTTTTGGAACGACCAGTAGCGGTGCATTCCACGGACTTCTGCTTGGTCTTATGATTCCGTCTTTCAGCATTTCTTGTGCTTGCTTCATCACTTCTGATTTGTGCGCCTCTGGTAATCTGTACGGTTTAATGTTCACAGGAACAGTTCCTTCTTTCGTGTGTATCTGGTGTTCCACAAGATCTGTATTTCCGAGTAATTCTCCTTCGAGGTGGAAAACATCAGCGTATTCTTCCAAAAACTCTCTGAGGAATTTTTGTTCTTCTTTATTCAAATGATTATTGTTTCCAATTTCTTCCCAGATTTTTTCTTCTCTGTCTTTTTGATTTGCCTTGTTTACCGTATTTATTTCTCCTCGGTTTTCCGATTCCTTTTCTTGTTGCGTCTCCTCTATTTCCACGGTCGGTCTATCTATTTCGACCTCGTGATCTGTAGAGTTTCTGATTATTATAGGACATGCGAGTCCTTTTTCATCGGTAATTCCTTCGCCCATTGTGATTCCAGGCATTATTTCTGTTGCGGATATACAACCCACTTTCATTTGTAGCGTTTTTGCGTACAATATATTTTCTGAACGGGCGGGTAATTTTATTTTTCCCGAGCCATTTATGAATGGTTCGACGTGGCCGTAAATTTTGATATAACGACCACTGAGGATGTCGACCTTGTGTTTCCTGATGAAATCCATTCCCAAAATCCCGTCTACATTTATTGGGACTGAGTCTTCGACCACGTAAAATTCATGGCGAACATTTACGGCTGGCGTTTCGATTTCCAAATTTATTTTACATATTGCGTGGAAAATTTCTCCTCCTATTCCTTTCAGTTCAACTGTTTCTTCTATTGCCTCTGTGTCTTCATGAATAGCACCCTTTTTTATCAGGCAGCATTGCGCTCCTGTATCTCCTTTTAAAGTGAGGACTTCATTTTTTGCTTGGGCAGAGTTGACGTAAAAGTCACTTGCCGTATCTCTTGGATTTACGACGCTTATATTGTAAGATGTCAGGTTTTTGGATGAGCCTGTAGCTCGCTCCACTTCAATTTTGCTGATAGTTGTAATCTGCAACCCAGCTGTGAGCGTGTTGAGTGCGAATGACCCGACAGTCTTTTTTCCTGCACTCTCCTTTTTTCCTTCGTCGGTCGACGTTTGGTCTCCTTTTTCTTTTTGTTGTCCGTTATAGTTTCGTTGTTGACCTCTGTATCCTCCTCTGGAATTTCCGCGGTAATTTCCGGTTCCTCGGTTGGAATTATTATTTCCCCTGTAATTATTATTTCCTTGGCCTCCTGACCCGTTATTCGACTGGGTGGGCCTGTTTCGACAGTCGCGATATAAGTGTCCCGGTTTTTTGCAGTAATTGCAAAAAATTGAATTGACATTTCTCGTGGGAGTTGGAAGTTGTTGTCGTCCGTTTGATGAATTGTTACTCCGACAGTCCCGCGCCCAATGTCCGGCTTTTCCGCATTTTTTACATGAATTATTTCGTTTGTCCCCGTTTGCTGGTTTCGGTCCGGAATCGTTGCCCTGGTGGGTTTTTTCCTCATCTATTGCCGCTCTTATCGCAGCCTTGAGCGTTTTATAACCCTTGGCTTTGATAAGTACTTGATAGTCTTTTTTAAGGCCTCTTTCGAAACTTGCTAATCCTAGGTCTCGGACGTATTCTTCGATAGCTTTTTTCTCTACGATCGTTGATTTCGTACGCGTGCTGGCTTCTACTAGTTCCATCATGAGTGCTTCTAGTCGTTGACCGTATTCTTGCACTCCTTCATTGTGTTTTTGTCGACAGGCGTGCATTTCCATATGCAAGGCTCCTACAGTTCGACGTTCTCCGTATAATTCGGTCATTATATCTTTGAATGTTTCGAAATCTTCGATGTCTTTGTAGCGGACATCTTCTCGCGCTTTTCCGGCTAACTTTGTCGTTAAAACGGTTTCTAGCAAAAGGGGTTTGTCTATTTCTTCGATATGTTTATTTGCTAACCCGAATGAATCGATTAAATCACGAATTTCTTCCGGTTTTGAACCGTCGAAACGCGGAATGAGGCTTCGTGCCTCTTTAAGGGACATAGAACCTCGTAATCTTCGCGAGGGGGTGCCTGGTGCAATTCTGCTAGGTCCAGCACCTCCCAGGGTGTCTTCTAAATTTACCGTTTCAGGCATCGCGACGTTTATTTGGGCTTCTATTAAGTCTGAAAAATCTGGCTCGGCAAGACTTGAAAAGCTTGGATCGAGCTTGGGTTTTGAGCGTCTCTTAAGTTTCTTTGGTGTCTCTACGGTTACAAAGTCTCCGTGAGATGTAGATGTTTGATCTGACCTAGATGGGCTTTCTGAACTAGAGATGCTACTAGAATCGTCTGATTCTGGGTCTAATTTGAATTCTTTTAAAGTTAATCTTCTTTTAACCGGTTGCAATTGTTCTTGCGACGTGGATTTGACAAATTTTAATCTTTTGTTAAAAAATGAATCGAGGGAACGAGAAAGTGTACGCACACCCGGTAATCTCAACCGATTTATCAGTTCGTCGTCGGACATATATTCAATCGCATTGGCTTTAGAGGGTTACAAAAATTTGTTCCGTCACTTACAGTACGATGATCTGGTAGATATGCATGATGTTGGTTGTAGTCGTGATGATTTCTTCCGTCGGCTGCTTGGCTCTTTACTCTTCCTTCGATTGCGAATCTGCGATGTCGATTGGTCGCTCCTTCACGAAACGATGATCTGACGTCCGGATTGTCGACTCGAACTGCTCGTGGGGCTGTCCTTGTCCGGATTGTTGTTCAGATAACGAAATTGTTTCGTCTCGTTTTGGCACTTTGTGGACTTTTATTCGGTTCACCGTGTAGATCTCTTGGTTTTCTTGAGTTGTGGCAATCCCACCGCTGCCACCAATGTTATGCCCGCGAATTTCGTCAGCGTAGGGACGAGTTGTCGAGGACAGGTAATTCGAGGATTGCCAAAATGAGTCAATCTCCAACTCAATATTATACAAAAGTACTATTAGGTTTATTGAGAATAATGTGATTTTACAAAGTCGAGGTGTATTTGCCTCGAGACCAATTTCTAGTTAGAATGTCGTAGACTTCTGACTTGTAAACGCAGACTGCCTTTTTTGGGCGTTGTCACTACTTTTAATGATTTACGTATTTCCCCCAGATTATGGATAATTTACCCCTTCTATTAATTATTCCTTCTCGAACGCTCGGTGGCGTGATGCACCGTCAGCGATTCGGGATTTCCGGCGTTCAGGGTCGAAAGGAACCTGAGAACGCGCTCGTGATCGAGGAATGTGCTCGATTCTTACTTTATCGTGTGAAAACTATATTCTTAAATTGTGGTTGCTATCCAGGGCATAACATAACACTATGACACGAAGCTCCTCGATTTTTTTCTACACTGTAGGCCTCCGTCGGGAAATTCCATTGAAGGTCACAGTTTTTTCGATTATCGCAGATTGTTGCTAAACTATATGTCGGAGATCGAAAACCTTGCATGAGTCTCTTACGGTTCGATCGTTAAACAAACGATAAAACGATCGTTAAACAAACAATAAACTAAAAATAGATCGTTAAACAATCAATTGCGGTTACAACAAGAAATCGCGATTCCCGAATTTTAATTGCAATTAACGGCTTAATTAACAATGTTAGCTGATTTTTCATAAGACTTTTTTTGTAGCGGACGTTTAGATGAACAACTTTTATTGGAAACTTTTTTCGATAAAACGCGTTTCTAAAAAAATAACTGAAAAATTTAATTGCTAAAATGCAACTCGGATTTTTACGAAAACTCAGGACTACGTTCCTATAGGTCGTAACTACCTATAAAAAAATTAGCGAGTGGGTGGCCCATTTGAATAGAACTTATTCCAATTTGACTGGACTATTGGACGTTTGGAGTATGTGCCGGTTCTCGTTGTCGTTCCTTTGCTCTCCTTCTCATTGCTGCAATTTTCAATTAACATTATTATACTTTCTGAGCAAATCGTTTCTCTCAGTTCCAATATCCCACCTTTCTGGCGTTGGTTTCTTCTGCGATTTTTCGATAATGTCAATGGTGTAGGAGATGAGGGGGATTCGGGAACGTTTTCCCGTCTTCGCTGCCGGATGGGACCTGTAATATTTTTACGGTACGGTTTACAATACGCGGATATATAAAATAATTTTGTCATGAGCCTTACAGATTAAGAGACGCGGTAGCGGCTCGGCGTCAAGTATTAAAAAGAAAGCGTAGCACGAGAGCGGCCGTACTCTTATATACAGTAAAATAGGGGTTTTATGACGTCACAGAAACTTTAAATCGTCTTCACAAGGAAACGGGTTGAGGGAAAAATCTCATATTAGATGTGAATTTTCTATGATTTTTTACCTTTCGAATGGTCCTTGGCGGAAAAGAATTCGTTGAGCCAATCCAAAGAAATCTGATATTGAAAATTTTGGTCGCGAGGTTTGGGACGTTTTCTGTTCCTCACAGTTTCTTGGAGTCGGAAGGGTGTAAGTCGCGCTTGTTTACGTTCGGACATACGTCCTTTGCGAGACTGGTGGACATTTTCGGCCTGTGACGTCACGGCCTGTAAGCGCGTGCGCTCTACTGAACGCGGCTACCCGCACTCTCCGCGCGCCGCGGAGCGAGAGAGACAGACTATTTCGGGTTTCTCTTTCCCTCTACCGCCGGCGCGCCTATGGCGCTGTCTCTCTCGCTCTACCGCGCTCACTCTATTTCTTTAGATTTACTTGGATCTCTTGATTTAATTCAATTAAAATTAATAAAAAATTATATTCATTCAGTAGCGCCGTGATTTTATTTAGCGGATTGACCCAGAATCTCACCGGACCTTTTTTAAGGGATTGACCAAGAGTATGGAAGGGATTCTTTAAGGGGTTGATCGGGGGTCATAGCGTAATGTAACGTGGGGTCATAAATGACCCCAATATTGAACAATTCATATTTCTGGTAAAATTTAGCGAAAAGAGTTAAACTTGTTCAACTTGGACTCATTCTTTTCGTTTTTTAATGCAGAAATCACGTGAGCCTGGGACAACAGATTGGCTGAGAGTCCGGACGGGATTTTTTAAGGGGTAGAGTAAGAGTTTCACCGCCGTTTTATTAACAGATTGGCCAAGAGTCTGGACGGGATTTTTTAAGGGGTTAATCATGACTCTCGCCGCGATATTTTGAAGTGATTGACGGAAGGGGTATCGACAAAAGTTTTCTAAGAGAAAAAGTGGGAGCGTCACGCAGATGTTTTTCATGGGATTCCTAAAAAACGTCACCACGGCATTTCAAGAGATTCATCCAAACTTTTCGTCGAAACTCGTTTCAACGGATCGACTAAAAATCGTGCCGAGACTTTTTTAAAGGATTGGCCAAGAGTCTGGACGGGATTTTTTAAGGGGTCGACTATGAGTCTCGACTAGGTTTTTTTAACAGATTGGCCAAGAGTCTGGAC
>JACEOJ010004369.1:0-34353 GCA_013761285.1 Campoletis sonorensis | reverse complement strand
ATGGACGTCGAAACCATTGACACGTTGATCTCGACCCCATTAACTATGACGGCGTCGACCTAGAGACCAAAAACCATGAAACTGTAGTTCAAGACACCAAAGATTATCAGGGCGATCGCCTGGACACCATAGCTCATGATAGTATCGATATAGACGACAAATTGTTTGAGAAATCGGTCGAGCTGCGAGATATTGGATCCTGGGCGATTTTGCTTTCGCACCTCATGGATCACTTTTCTCTTGGTCCTTCCTAGCGAATTCTATTTTATTTTATTTCTTTTTAGAGCATTTAAATCTGTTTATACGAAAAAGAACTGATTTTCAGAGTAATTGTACGATTAATCCGATGAACTTTGAGAAAACTCAAGAATTAAAAATACTCTGCATTTTAATTTGATTTCGAAATAAATTACAATTTGGAAAAGAATGACGCGTAAAAATATATTTTGCCCTTCAAGCATCATAGACTTTTAATTTAAAAAAACATTTAACAATCCCAAAAAATATTTCAAAAAGTGGGAACTGATGAATCAGCCCTCATTCCTTTTCGAATTGATTCGATCTTGCGAATCGATGATGTGCTTGGATAATTTATTTTCATTATATTGCTGCTATAGCCGTGTCGTTATAGCCATGATCGAACGTGAGAAAGAACATGGCCATGAGTCCTTACGCAATTGTTCTTCCGTTACCATGGTAGCAAATTTTCAATCGACGGTTTAACCATAACGATTTACGCCGTCAAAGAAGAAGGACGCGAATAAATCATTAGTGGTATTCGTGCGTGTTTTGATTAATATAAAAAAAAAAAGTGCGTAACATGGCGCCGAAGAAAACGGGAACGGAAAAAACATCGACACCAATAAAAGCTGCTGCTACCACCGTGCGATTCACCAGCAGTGCAACGATTGATGCGATCGTGTGTCCGGACGATACGATGTAAGTTTTCATTCAGTTATCAAATTCATTCAGTTATCAAGTTCATTCAGTTATCAAATTCGATTTGATAACATTATTCAATTTTTTATAATCAAGTTTTTGTAATTTTTTTTTTTTTTCATTGCAGCGAAGTATTGGGCTACGTTGATGCCCTAACAGCACCGAGGGTTGTTGGTGCCAAAGGCAATTTTCGTTTATTCAAATTCGTGCTCAACAACGACGCGGGAAAACGAATCCAATGCCTTGCTTGGCAAAACGAAATTGATCGGGTTGCGTCGGTCGTCGAAATGAATAAAGTGAGTAGACAAAAATTGTTGTTTTATTTATTCATATTGTCTCTAGCAATTTTAATAATGTTTTTCAATAATGTCAATAAAAAGAAATTTCATTTATATGTGTTTATTTTCAGATAATTCATTTGAACGGAGCCGTGGCAAAGGAAATCGCCAAGCCAATGTATAATACAGGCAACGTTCCGTTTGAACTTTCGATTCAGCAGCAAACATCGATCGACGGAGAACGAGGCTTCTTTCGAGTAGACCCGAAAATTGAAAAGCAGTCGACGCCCGTACAATGGTCGGAGCTTGGGGACATGGAAGGACGGAAGATTGGTAAATATTTTTATTATTCATGTATATTCAAAAAATGTATTTTTTTATCAAAATAGTAATTAATAAAATATTACAACAGATACAACCCCCAATAAAAATATTTCACTGTACTGTCATTCCAGAAATATCGGGATGGCTCAAAATGGCAGTTAAAATGACGAATCACAAAAATGGCGATTCGGCGTACGGAGTTGGAGCCATTACCGATGGGACGACAAAACTGGCTATACGTGTAGCCAGTTTCGATGACATTCCATCGGGACTGCGAATAGGCTGCTCCGTCAAAGTTGTCGGTGTGATGAACTTTGAGAAAATACCGTTCCTTCAAGTTGCATCACTAAAACTCAGCGATAACGACCCTATGGATACAGAATCGATGCATGAAATAACGTGCACCCCTAAAAAGGTAAATATTCGAATTAAAATTCCTTGAAAATATATATAAACTCAATGAATTTAGAATTCACATGTAAAATTTTTTTTAAATTTATTTCAGAAAGCGCGGAGAGAGTAGAAGAATCCCGAGAAGTTTTGGTGCCACATCGGTGTCCAGTCGACAAATAATTGTTCAATAATTTGTTAAAAAAATGATTTGTTCACGAACAAAGTGTAATCTATATAGTTACGTTGTTAAAAAATTAATTATCATGAAAACATTAATATAATGTGAAAAATTATAAAAAATTATGTATTGGTAAAAAATATATTGTTGGCTTTGGTGCTTCGGTTTCCGTTCTCACGGAGAAAGCATATTGTGTTAATTTTATTCTCGATTGAAAGAAATAATGTATACACTTTTTATTACGAAATATTGTTCGAAGCAAAAGTGCAAAAAAAGGAAAAAAAAGTGAAAGAAGCAAAAGTGTAGGCGGACGATCCGCGTACACGTAGAGCGACTAAAGCCCTACGTTACCCACTAACCGATACACACGGAGGCCCCGCCGGCTGAACAGCCGGGCGCGAGGCCCACGTGTTACTCGGGACCGCCATTCATACGCAAGCGTGGCCATGATAGACCACACCCGCCCGACCCCGAGCACATTGAAAAATTCAATAATAATAATAATCATTTCAAAAAATAATAAAATTGAATGGAATGAATTCAAAGATTAAAAAATTGAAAAAAAAAATGAAATGAAACAAACAAATCGAAAACCATGAAAAAAAAAATGGAAATAACTAATAAAAATGATTTATATTAAAAAAGAAATCTTTAACAAAAAATTGAATAATAAAATAGACTAAAACATACTAACATATTAGAAACATTTTATTTGATGGATTTGATTTGATATGATTAAAACAACATAAAATCAATAAAATATGGAAAAGAAAAAACGTTTACAAATAAGATTATAAATAATTAATAAAAAAAAAAAAATGAATAGACGAAGTGGAAAGAAAAAATATATATATACCTACCATAAATACTGCAACACGGAAAACGCTGACAAAGCAGCGTAACCCAACGTCGAAAACGAAACCCAAGAGAAATAAAATTACGACGGAAAGAATAGCAACGATGAAACGCAGAAAAACGACGAGAAATAGAGGACTAAATCCCGAAAAAGTAGAACGAAGCGGAGAAACAACAAACAAAAAACATAGTCGAGAGAATGAATAAATGAATTTGGGGGCCAAAAGGATCAAGGGAAGGAAGATAAATTATTACAAAACGAAGAATTAAAATTTTCGAAATTTATTGTTAAAAAGGAAAAATTGAATATTGCCAAATAACATCAGAATGGATTTGTTGAGTTTTATTATTTTTTTTGATGACGCCAGCGTGAGGGTCCGAACAGGTCCCACCACGCGTCAAAACCAGGGTCCTCCAAGACCCCCGGGAATACGCCCATACCAAAAAGACGGCGTAAACCCAAAATATCCCCCGGGACCTCGTCGGGACACCACTCGTCATACTCCTCCGAGAGAGGATCCTCCCGCCAGAGACGAGCCAAATTCATGGCCCGGTCTCGCCGTTCAGCCCGAACAACCTTCGCATTTGCCACGAACGGGGCCAACCACACGGTTCCTATCGGACCGCGGTAGCACGTCCGACGGATTTTCTAGAAACAGAAAATTTAATAGAAATGATAAATATTAGGAAATATGAATACAAATAAATAAAAATAAAAATAAAATAAAAATAGGTAAAACAAAACTTACCATGAAGTAAAATTTGCCGGACCCCCAGCAGTGGGCCACCGGCCCAAAGGCAACTTTTGAATTTCTTTTTCTCCAACCATGATGATTTTCTGAAAAATAAAAACAAAAAACACAAATTAATAAATAGATAAATAAATAAATAAATAAATAAACAAGTAAAGAATAATGAAGTAACGATTGTACTCCATTATGAAAACAAAGATCACACTTACTGTTAAAAGTTGCGTAGATGCGACTGCAGCAAAGAAAGTCTCGTGAATAATCAAAAAATGACAGTCCACGAGAATATATAGAAAACAGCAGGAAACAAAGACAAACGAAAAGAATAAAGACATCCTAATACTTACCTGCATAAAAATAGAGACAGACAAACTCACAGAAACACCACGAGAAAATATCATATCAGCAAAACTAAAAAGCAGACATAATGTCAGCAAAAAGCTAGGCGTGAGAAAGGAAATGAATTAAGATATCCAACAGTTAACCAATACAGATATAATTAGCTAAATTTTAATTTGCAACACGAAAGCAATAAAAGCTAACAAACTACACCTTTTCAGGTGCGCGATACTACTAGGATCAATAAAAAGAGATCCAGGAAAACAGAGAAAATTTTCAATCAAGCCATTGTCAAACACACCAGGAATTTACTACGAAGAAACCGGAAAACTTAGAATCATAAAGGAAGTATGGAAATTAGCCATTAACATGGACCTAAGACCATTGCAAACGAGAGAAATACCATTGCAACAATCATTACAAGCCCTACAAAAAATATGCGAAGAAACCGCACACGATTACCTATGTCCAATGGTCAGGGAAATATTGGAGCCAATGATGGAAAAATTACATCAGGAAATAGAAACAATACACGACATGGTAAATACAAACACAAATAAGAAACTGAAAAGAGGATTAATAAATGGATTGGGAACGGTAATAAAAGCAATAACAGGAAATCTAGATGACGATGATGCTCAAGAAATAGACAAAAGAATGAACGAATTAGAAGCAAGACAGGGAAAAGACGAAAAAATCATAAAAGAAAATCTACAAATATTAAAATCAACAGCAGCAATGTTCAACTACAATACTAATAAATACATAGCAACTGCAGAAAAATTAGGAAAAGCGATAAACAACATAGAACACGTTGTCAATGAACAGGCAACAGCAACACTAGCAAGAGAAACGATAGATGAAAAAATAGACGCAATCAGTTTAATATTAACATCGTTACTTAACGATGTACAGCAATTAACAAATTTCTTATCAGAAATCCCCAAAGAAATAATAGACCCAATAATTATTTCACCGCGAAAACTAAACGAATACTTAACAGAAGCTTTAGCCCACATTCCTACAGGCTTAAGTTTCCCCACAAAAATAAGACGTAACGAAATGCAAAAACTACTTAAAACAGCAGAAATAGGTTCATATACCAAAGAATCTAGATTAGTAATTGTAATGAAAATTCCATTGATAGAAAACAACGAATTCACAACCAACAAAGTATACCCTTTACCCGTAAGAACAAACGGCAGTAAATTCCAGTTTATTGAAACATCAAAAAGATACGTCATTATAAATCTCGATAACCGAAACTATCTCACGTTAAGAGAAAAAGAGTTAGAAAACTGCAAGCAAGTAGAAAACCAACACTACTGCCAACCGAGATACGCAATACAAACACTACACGACACAGCTCCCTGCGAAATATTACTCTATTTAGGAAAAGATCCAACCAAAAATAACTGCATACAAAAAATAGTGAAACTAGAAAAAACAATAATTATCACATTGGAACAAAATGGAAGGTGGCTATATGTAGCACCGACAAAAGAAATGTTAACTATTAAATGTAACAACGAACAAAGTGTACATACTACGATAATGGACACAGGAATTTTGGCTTTAGATGGGAAATGTTCCGTCACCACCGCCGATTACCGATTAGAAACCGTAATGGAAAATACACAAAAAGAATTTATAACATTCTTACCCCAACATAACTTAACGTACGAAATCGATAAACCAATTCCAGAAGTAAAACTGTTCAATTATACAATCCCACATAAAATAATAACCAATGCTTTTGAAATCAACAATTTGGGAGAAAGAATCGAAAATTTAAAAAATAAATTAGAAGACGAACCACAGATATGGTCACACAATTATCACACAATTGGTACATACTCTCTAAGTACGATTAGCATAATATTTTCAATAACTGCAATAATTGTATACATCATTTACAAGAAAAAGCCATGTCATCAAACACCACAGGTCAACAGCATCGAGATACCTCTCGAGAACAGACCTACATCAACCAAGCGATCCACTCGAGACGCGAGTATCAAAATACAATACTTACCGCCTTAAAAATCACCGGAAACAGAATCATTGTAAAAAACAAACGAAAAATACATTTGTAAGCCGAGAGACCAAAACACGATAGGATAATATCGCAATTTTAATTAAAAAATGGGAAATTAACAAAAAGGTAATAATAAGTACTAAATAAATTGGGTTGCTATGAGTAGCCGAAACTAGGTTTCGTCTCCTTAAGGGGGGAGGGATGTTATGCCCCGGATAGCAACCACAATTTAAGAATATAGTTTTCACACGATAAAGTAAGAATCGAGCACATTCCTCGATCACGAGCGCGTTCTCAGGTTCCTTTCGACCCTGAACGCCGGAAACCCCGAATCGCTGACGGTGCATCACGCCACCGAGCGTTCGAGAAGGAATAATTAATAGAAGGGGTAAATTATCCATAATCTGGGGGAAATACGTAAATCATTAAAAGTAGTGACAGCGCCCAAAAAAAGCAGTCTGCGTTTACAAGTCAGAAGTCTACGACATTCTAACTAGAAATTGGTCTCGAGGCAAATACACCTCGACTTTGTAAAATCACATTATTCTCAATAAACCTAATAGTACTTTTGTATAATATTGAGTTGGAGATTGACTCATTTTGGCAATCCTCGAATTACCTGTCCTCGACAACTCGTCCCTACGCTGACGAAATTCGCGGGCATAACAGAGTAAAGACATTGCTTACAAAAAATGTGAGACATATTTAATTACGCGATGAGAGAACTTAAAATTATCTAATGGTATTTTTGCCATGTATGGCATTACATTTGTTGTAACCGGGTGTTTTGCTGCAATTGCTGCGAATCAATTTCAATCATTTTCTATTATTCATATTCTTTTCATATTTCACCTGGTATTTTCAGTTCTACCCTTAAAACTCCTTCACATCCGCCTTGAGCACACTTCCGGTCATTTCCGACAAGTGTTAACTCTTCTTCAACCCGTTGATTGAACAAGTCCGTCAATAACGCACCGGTGCTGATCGTTGGGGTTGACAATTTGATGATCAGTGGACTGCAACCTCGGTTTCAGGAACACGTTTCCTCGAAACTTCCAGCAGATTCCAACAATTTTGCGCATAAGCTCGTTACCGTCGTCTCACACGATATCTGATAACAGCCTAGATCTTGACGTCCATGCTTTTCAAAAATATTGCATAAAATTTCGTTTCGCGACTGATATGCCGCGCTCGTGATTCCAGACGTTTTTACGCGTCCAACTAGAGCAAATAACTCGATGGATGAGCTATTTTTCTCAATTACGTTTTGAAAAAAAACGTCAGAGTCAATTGCAGCTGTCAAAAATAATTGAAAGATCGAGTCAAATGCGCACGTATTTTATAAATCGATTTTTTGATTGCCTTTCCGAACAGGTTTGCGTTCCTTTTTGTCGCCGTTCTTGAACCGAGGGACCTTAGACAATTTTTCTTTGATGAGAAACTCATTGGATGCATATTTTTCACGTAAATATCTACTCAATCTTTGAAATTTAGTCGCCAGGCCACCCCAGTCTCCCACGATCTTAGATTCTATTACTCTTGGACCATTACTTGTAGCCTTCGGCGTCGGTATCACATGGAACCGACGCCGACACCGTACAGCACATGTCCAGTGCATGTACTGATATTCCGCATAGCTAAAATTCATGGTGCCAACGTCATAAATACAATAAAAAATTTCAAAAATTGCACACACTGTGGGAATAAAAATTCAAAGATCACCCTTACAGGAATAGATAGGGAAGATAATCTTACATTGATTGGTTTCCATTCTCCAAAATGTAATTATTTATGAAAAGAACAGGGAATTTTGTATAGTTGCATAAAAATGTATGATTCATACAGTAAAAATCGCCCCAAATTAAGGGTTGTTTCCCATTTCTATTGCTTTGATGGTGATTCGCTCACTTTTACTTTCTTCGTGGATCGATAGAACCTAATACTCACAATGCAATTGTGTGCACCATTTGGCATATCATCATCACTGCACGCTAAACATTGCATATTTTTTTGTGGCATTTTATCATTGTCGGTTGATACCGTATCGTTGGTAGTACGTGGCACCTCATTTAATATTTCTTTGTCGTGATGGGACTGTGGCTCATCATCTGCTCGATTCTCCCAGTAAGCCGAGTCTCGCTTGTCATTCGCCATGGATGGATTTCCCTTGTCGGTCAGACAATCGTCGCTCAGTTCCGGCTCAGTTTCGTGGACTCCGGCTGCCGATCGTACTATAGGGTCTTTAAGTTTCGTAACTCCTTTCAAACTGTCCAGATGAATGGATCCGAACTCATCGACCCACATCGGAGTTGTTTTGTCCTTCAAAAAGAGATATTTAATATTCTTGAACTCCGATACTACGCAAGCACTGGAAGCCGGGATCCTTCCATAACCGAAACGGTAACGCACTACACACGGCCACAGTGATAGCCATTGACAGTCGTTCACGAGCCGTTCTGAAAGCTTTGCCCAAAAGTACGCGTTCACTCTTGAAACCTCTTGGTGTGAAATTTCTTGTTTGACGGTATTGAGAATGTCATTCCCCCACTGATAGCATTTATTTTTATTCGATGGATGAAAACATTCATCGTCTTCTTATTCTTCCATTGAATCTTTTTCAGGTTCGTTTACCTCGATGTTGCTGTCAGCCGTGGTGAGTATCTTGGAAATGACCTAAGCAGAAAAAAGAAAATGTGAAATGCGGCTGTTGCGGAGGGCGGAATCATAGTTCGCCTATATGCAGGTACAAAACTTACAAATGTAACACGTGTAAATAAAAAGGACATTTATCGCGCGTTTGCAAAAGTCGTAAAAATAATAAAAATAGTAATGTAAAAAAATCGTATCGAGTTGATAACAGGCAAAATTTTTTGACCGAAGACAATGCAGAGCGCAAAGAATTTGATAATCTTTTCCATTTAGAAGAAAGTGATGAAAGCAATGTTCAGAAAAAAAAATTGAAAGTGAGCCTGCATATGTAATTAAATTAGAAATATTGGGAGAGAAAATAGATTTTGTAATTGACACTGGATCGGATGTAGCAGCAATTTCAGAAATTTATTTTAAACAGCAAAAGGCGTTTCAATTCTTAACGTTAGAAAAAACACAGCGTCAATTCAAATCACACCCTGGTCAACAAATCGTTCCGTTGGGTTCAGTAGAAGTCGAGGTCAAGTATCAAAATAAAAGTAAGAGATTAACTTTGTTTGTGTTGCCGGGTGATGGTCCGCCTATTATGGGACGTACTTGGATGCGTGCTTTTTCTATTCGTGTGTCAGAAGTAAATAGAGAAAAAGAAAATATACATTGGGTCGAGAATAAACAGAACAATGACATTAACGACATAATCCACGAATTCAATACAGTCTTCCCTTCAGAACTGGGCAAATATTTTTAAAAAAATTCCATTTATATTTGAAAAAAGACAGTAAACCAGTTTTCTGTGAACCAAGACCTTTACCTTATGCGATGAGAGAGAAAGTGGAAAAAGAAATTGAACGCCTTGTAAAAGAAAACATTATTGAGCCCGTAGAGCATAGTGTCTGGGCGACCCCGATAGTACCTGTTTTGAAAAGCAACGGTCAAATAAGATTATGTGGAGATTTTAAAATTACAATAAATCCTCACATAGTAATCGATCGTTATCTAATACCGAGAGTTCAAGATCTCTTAACGAAATTAAACGGAGGAAAAGTTTACACGAAAATCGATCTTTCGCATGCCTATCAACAGATTGAATTGGACGAGGAATCGCAGAAACTGGTCACTATCTCTACACACAAAGGCTTATTTAAATAGAAACGTCTATGTTATGGAGTTTCATCCGCTTCAGGTATGTTTCAAAGAGAAATGGAAAAAATTCTTAACGGGATAGAAGGAGTCGTATGCTTTTTCGACGATATCCTCATTTCGGGTCGATCGCAAACTGAGCATAATGAAAGACTGAGAATAGTATTAAATAAACTGAGAAATTGCGGTTTGACAGTAAAAGAAAATAAGTGTGAATGTGGAAAAGACAAAGTACAGTTTCTGGGCTATGTGCTCGATAGCCAAGGAACTCACGTATCGCCAGATAAAGTTAAAGCCTTAAGAGACGCGCCTAGACCCAAAAACGTGACTCAATTAAGGGCCTTTTTAGGAATGGTTAACTATTACTCCAAATTTATCAAAAGTTTCTCGAAAGTTGTCGGTCCTTTGTATGCATTGCTCCAAAAAAATGTAGTATGGCAATGGAGTAGTTTGTGTGAGCGTGCTTTTCATGATGTAAAACGCTGTTTGGTCGAATCGGATGTGCTAGTGCACTATAATCCAAAATTGCCCGTGAAAATGTCATGTGATGCTTCACCATTCGGTCTCGCAGCAGTTTTGTCTCATGTTTTCGCCGATGGGTCGGAAAGGCCAATAGCTTTTGCGTCACGAACGTTAAGCAGCGCAGAAAAGAATTACTCACAATTAGACAAAGAGGCTCTGAGCCTTATTTTCGGAGTCACAAAGTTCCACCAATATGTTTTTGGTCGACCTTTTACAATTGAAACCGATCACAAACCACTCATTTGTATTTTCGGATCAAAGAAAGGATTGCCTCAAATGGCAGCAAGCAGAGTACAACGTTGGGCAGTCTTGTTATCCGCTTACGATTTTCAAATAAAGTATATTAAAGGTAGCGACAACGTTCGAGCGGATGCGTTATCAAGAGTGCCATTAGACGACAACGAAATCGAGGGAGGAAAAGAAGAATATCCGTACCTAAATTTTATTTCCGAACAAGTCCCATCGATTAATGTTGACTATGTTCGTGAGTTAACGGAAAAGGACCCAGTATTGAGTCGCATAAAAAACTATATAGAAACGGGTTGGCCAGAAATAGTCGACGAAAAGTACAAAATCTACAAAAATAAGGAACCAGAGCTCACCGTTGAACAGGGGTGCGTGCTGTGGGGATATAGAATGGTGATTCCCAATGAGTTACGTAGTGAAATATTGAGCGAATTGCATAACGAACACGACGGTGTAGTGCGAATGAAAGCAGTGGCGAGAGCTCACGTTTGGTGGCCTAAACTAGATCAGGATATTGAAAATATTGGGAAATCTTGTGAATTGTGTTTAAAATCAGCGGAAAACCCCCCAAGAGCTAAATTGCATTGTTGGAAATGGCCAGATGGCCCAAATCTCCGTTTACATGCGGATTTTCTTGGTCCAGTAGAGGGGAGAATGTATATTGTCATTATCGACGCCTTCTCGAAATGGATCGATATTAAAGAGATGAGCGATATCACTAGTGAAACGACGATCAAAGTTTTCAAAGAATATTTTGCCACGTGGGGTCTTCCTCTGAAGCTAGTCACGGACAACGGTCCAAGCTTTAGCTCTAAAGAATTCAGTAGTTTTTTGCGAACTTATGGTGTAACTCACATCCACACAGCACCGTATCACCCTGCGTCAAACGATGCAGCAGAAAATTTAGTGCGTACATTTAAACATAAATACAAATTATTGATTAAGGCTGGAAATTCGAGGCATGACGCGCTTAACAAGTTTTTGTTCCATTATCGAGTGACTCCACACTGCAGTACACGCTGTAGTCCGGCAGAATTACAAATGGGCAGGCCGTTTAGAACAAAATTAGATCTTTTAAGGCCCATGTTACGCGATAATGTGCAAAAGCAGCAGGCTAGTCAACAAAAATATTTCAAAGGCAATCGCCAGGCGGATTTGCAACAAAACAAAGTAGTAATGGTCAAAGACTTTTGCTCAAATGAGTGGAGAAAATCATTAATTAAAGATAAAATATCACCTGTAACGTATACGGTTGATACAGATAATAATAAAGTATGGAAACGTCACGTCGATCAAATTAAAGGCTGTAATCTAAAAACGAATAATAATGAGAACGAACAAGCTGTAACTAATTCTGAAGTAATCAATCCAAGTGTGAATGAGAAAGGCGTGGAGCAACCAGCTCAGAATGTAAAATCCGATAACGAACAAAAAGCGAACGTCGTTCCAAATGAAGCTCCGACATTGCGTCGTTCAACGCGAATAATCAAACCGAGACAGATTCTCGATTTGTAACATCACTGTGATCGAAAATGTATATAAATACAATGAATCAATGTACCGCATAATTATAAGAACGATTAATCGTTCGAATATTAATAATTATTACTGTAATCGATCAAATGCATATACATGCAAGGAATTAGTGAAGAGGGAATTGTAATGTCTCATATATATATATATATATATATATATATGTATAATTTCTGGAAGCGCTATCGTCGCCGCGTATGAAATTCAACGCCATCTGAAATGTAAATGGCTCTCACGGAGCTTCCGGAATAATCATTCTCGCTCTGGCCATTGACTCGCCATGATCTCTCTCTTACATTAATAATCAAAATCGTTAGGCAGTGACACATTAATAAATATAATTCTTAAAGTATTTGTACAACGAAACTATGTGTTTTTATTGACCCAAAAACACTACATTGCGATACTGAAAATCGTAATATTTCGTATATTCTTTTTTCGTCGAAAAAGCCTAAAATATAAAACCAAATATAAAAAAGGTAAGAGATTTTAATTTTAATTAAAATGACGCGAAGATGGTGCTGAATTAAATGAAAAAATGTCTCGCTCCTGTAAAGAAAAATCATGAGAAAATTAAAATATCATTTATTAAAAACCTGTCGATTACACGTCAGCGCTGCCTTCAATGTCCTATGCTATCTTTCAATAATCCCGTTCGAGGCCGAGTGGTACGCTGTCGTACGCATTTTTTTGCCCCTATCAGTCGGCTTAGAGACGAAAATAGATATCAATATCGATATCCGTCTACCGTCGGCAGTTCGATTATATCCTGTAACGTCGATTTTCCCAGAAGGGTCCATCGGGTCCCTTCTCGGCTCATATCACCCCTCGTATATCCCTCGGCCGCGAGAGTGGCTGGGCGCCAGGTAACATGTACCACCGGCAGGAGCCGATTTTTGATTTGCCACCCTCGCTAATTTAATTTGGCCGGGACACACAAGAGACGATGATGACCGAGGCGGTCCGGCTACTCAGCTCAAACTGAGATACAAAAAGGTAGAGGGGTTGGTTCTTTAGGAAAGTGAGTAACAAAGGGGAAAAGATAACGAAACAAAATAACTTTACGCGACACCACAAAAATAAAATTTAACCATCGGGGTTTATTAAGAACAACTAATGTAAAGGCCTCCCATCTGACGACAGGCGGACCTGTGCTACCTCGCCATTAAGGCATACGCAACGGGCTTCAGTCCACTGACTAGCGAGGGGCCACACCTCCGGAGGGGCAATAGAAAAATCCTTTGACTTCCGCTGGCGAGTTAGCGGAGGGAGCAGTTTGGCTACGCGAAGGAGCGTGCGTTCACACCACGAAGGGTCTGACCGGACGCTCCTCCGCGCACTCACGGGGAACCTCGGGAAGGCCTGCTCCCGTGTCCCGCCCGGACACAGCCCAGAAAATGACATGAATTGGGATTTGGATAGGGGGGTTTTGTGTATGAGTGTATTTTTGTGTTGGGGTGTGTGTGTTGTGTATGTGTTAACTTGTTCGTGTTCCCTATCCGTCCTGTTTTGCTTTATTCGCGCTTGCCTGGATTTCCCGGATGACCCACGAAGTAATGCGGATCCGGTAGTCCATCACCGGGAGTGCTCGACTAACACCCCCGGCTAGGCTCGCTTCGAACGCAGCTGACGACCCTTATAACTCGTCTCTACTGTGACCTATCCATACTACTTCTACTTTTATATTATAAAACCTATAGGATACAATGAGATCAGAAGAATAAAATGATGTAAGATAAGTTTAAGTTTACCTGTTATCCTGTCGTCGTTCCCTGATCAGCTCCTCCCGTGTCGATCCCCGCTCACGTTCCCGCTGTTAGTTTCACGATTTCCGCGTCCCATCATTTCCCTTGGTCGATTCCTTGGTTAAGTGTTAGTACCCGTTTTCACTTATATTTGAATTATTTACTATATTTACCTAATAATTACACGTGTAAGAATGACAAGAAGTCATCCCCAGCCGAAGTTAAGTCTATTTCTACCCGAAGTTTTTCGATTTCCGAATTTTGTTATCCTGATCGTTTTAATGATTCTTCGTTAGTGTGGGTTAGTCTTGTTAGTCGTTTGTTCCCATTTCCGCGTAATTACCAACCCCACACAACGCACAGCCACACACACAGAACCAGGCGCTTGTAGAGCTACTTTATGGAGGAGCTGTCAGTCCTACACTCGGTGACTGTCTGTCCATACAGCCAGGCACCAAGTGGTCCCTGCCTACCTATCTACTCAAGAATATTCAGACCCCCCTTGATCCACAAGGCCTCACGACAGAAGGCGGAGAAGACAGAGAAGGCCTCAGCATTGGACACCAATTGGCGAGCCGCCGCAGGCCATTCCCGGTCGCCGAGATGTTCCCGCAGAGCGACTCTCTGCGGTTCGAACTCGGGACATTCGAGAAGGAAGTGCTGAGCTGTCTCCGGACGCCCACACGCGCATTCATCTCCGTTGGCGAGTCCCAGTGACGCGAGGCGCGCTCTGAAATCACCGTGTCCGGACACGACCTGCGTCGTATAGTAGTTTGGCCGGAACCAACTAGCGTTCATCCTTTCACGAACGTTTTCGAAAAAGGCGTAAGTGGTTCGACCTTTTGTTGAGGAGTCCCATTCGGTCTGCCACATGTTAAGTGCCTCACCCTTGATGGTTTCCACGGCGTCTGGTGCGCCCGCTGGAACCAACACATTGTTTATCCTGGTGTCCCAACCAGTTCGGATATCGAAGCGGGCTCTGCTTTGCTGCAAAAGTATCTCCACGGGGAGAGCACCGGCGATCACACACAAGCCTGCGCATGATGCCGTCCTATAGGCAGAGGTTGTCGCAATAAGTGCGAGCCTCTGAGTAGTCCTCAAAACCCTAAGGTCAGCCGCCTTGCAGAGGTCTGACCATCCCGCAGCAGCATATGCCACTGTCGGGACAAACACCCCCTTGTAAATTTTGTCTAGTGCTCTGTAACGAAGACCCCATCCCGTTCCTGCCAATCTAGCTAATTTCTGAAACAGAGCCACGCATTTCGCCTTGAGGTTAGCACAGTGCGTGCTAACACCCAACTCTTTGTCGAAGTGTACCCCGAGGTACCTAACGCTGTTTTTAAAGTTAATTCTTGTATTCCCTATACGTATTATCGGGTATCTATTTGCCAAGTTCGGTCTGACGTTCGCCCTACGTGCGCGATCGGGACGGTCTCCTCCCCGTCTCCCAACGGGAGCCCTACGTATCCAACTACTCTTAAGGAGAATGGCTTCAGTTTTCCGTTCCGACAGTTCGAGCTTGGCGTTCCGGCACCATTCTACTATTCGGTCAACAATGGCTTGTGCCCTATTCTCGAGTTGAGTTCGCGAGTTTCCCTGCACCGACACGAGAAGATCGTCGGCGTAAGCTACAAAATTGTTCGGGGCAATTTCCTCAAGCACTCGAAGAAGCCCATCGAACATAAGGTTCCAACAAGTTGGCCCAAGGACAGAACCCTGGGGACAACCTCTCGTAGCCCTCTTGGTAACCTTATTTTCCCCCCATGAAATCCCTACTACTCTATCACTGAAATAATTCTGAATAACCTGGAAGAGGTTTCGCGGACAAGCTCTTTCTTTCAATCCCGTTAGTACAAGGGGCCACCATACATTATCAAAAGCCCCGGAAATATCGAAGAGCAAACCGATCGTATATGTTTCCCTCGAGTCCCCTACCATCCTACGCATCTCGACTATCGCGTTTTCGGTGCTCTTCGCTTTCGTAAAACCGTATTGCCTACCCGAAGTTTTCCCATCCGCGAATACCGTTTTTTCTAGGCGTCCCTTGATTAATTTTTCGAAAAGTTTACCGATAACGGAGAGGAGACAAATGGGCCTATACGACTTTGGGTCCTTCTCGTCCTTGTCCTCGCCCTTCAGGAGTACTTGGAGAGAGCCCTCCTTCCAGGCTGAGGGAAAGACACCTACTTGAAGGCACCCGTTGAACAAACGAACCAGTTGACCAGGGATAGCGGCGAAGGCAGCCTTGAGAGTCACGACCTCTACTAGATCGAGTCCCAGCGCCTTCCCGTTCTTCAGCGTTTTGACGGCCGCAGAAAGCTCGTCGATGGTAAATTGAGGATCGTCAGGGGTGTCCGGCGCGCCGACCGATCCCTCTCTGACTTCTCGCTGTTGTGGAGTGTCATCCTCCACCCGGTCATCGGGCAGCTGGCGGTCTCTTCCATGTTGCTCGTGTGTCCTTCGCCTTGCCGGATGGTGCTAAGCACCTTCTGAACACGGAGCTTATTTGCCTGTTGCTTGTATACGAAGCCCCAGGGCTCCGTGTTCCCGTACGACGAGACGAAGTTTCTCCAGCTCTCAAGCTTGGTCCTTTTCACCTCCCGGCTGTATTCCCGCAAAGAAGTACGGTACTCTAGCCGGAGTTCGAGGCGTCGAGGGCCATCTTGTTCTCCTTGGAATGCCCTACGTTTCTGGTAAACACCTTTCTTAAGATTGGTCAAAGCTACTGTCCACCACGGATTGGACCTTCTATAAAACTTGTTTATTAAGAACAATTGAAATTAGATTTTACAGAGCGGTTTTAATAATAAAATCGGGGCGGTCTATCTATAATAATAATATCGGGGCTGCAGCAACAACGATCATAAGGTGTTCGACGTAACGACCAACAAGGTAAGGCCAAAGGTAATACGCCAACACACAAGATCAGTCGTTAGCCAGGCAGCCAGCCCCGGTATTCGAGACCATAAGCGAACAACGGGTAAGTCCGAAAGCGACTTCGCCCGAAAGACAAAAGGTAATTACGAAGGTAACTAGATCGCACGTCATTCTGACTGTGGCCCGGCGACTGACTCGCTTGTGACGCAGCCGCCGAAAGCCAAAGGCAATACGTCATCAGGCTAACAGATCGCCGTGGCTAAGGTAAGTAGTTCAGAACACGTCGAAAGGCAAAAGGTAATTCACCCTATCGCGAGGCAATAATCGTATGGTCTCGAAAGGCGAAAGAAAGCGAAATAACAAGGCAAACAAAAAAACCTAATTAAACATCGTCAGCCGTGGTGAAGATAGGCGGTCGAAGGTATTACCACGAATTGCATGACACGTCACAATAATTTACGAGATCAAAAATAATATAGGAAACAACACGACAAGTGCTAACAGAAAATAATAATACGCGAACCGAGCTCGAGTCTTCGAAACATCGACAACCATCCGTACAAAAAAAAAGCACCCCGAAACGTGAGAGGCAAGGGGACGCACAAAAAAAGCACCCCGAAACGTGAGAGGCAAGGGGACTCACGAAAAAAAGCACCCCGAAACGTGAGAGGCAAGGGGACTCACGAAAAAAAAGCACCCCAAAGGAGACAAAGTTCTACCATGTCCACGCCGTTGTCTCTGGGTAACGCTAAGAGTAGAAAAAACAATGTATATACACAAAATCAGAGAAGAAGTAGTCAAGGAATCCTTGAAGGAAATTTTTTCAAAAATTTTCAGGTATTTTTGACAAATTGGATTTTTTTAAACTTTCGAAAATTAAAAATTAGTTTCAAAAATTCTGAAAAAATTTGAGAGTGTTCTTCGATTAATTTTAAGCCATTTTTGTTCTTAGATTTTTTTTCTTAAGTTTATAGTTTTGAAGAAACCGATAGATTAAGATTTTTATAACATATTTTCATTCTCGCTGCCATTTTGAAAAAACGCGTTGATGAATTTTTCTGAAAAAAATTCCTTTCAATGTTCGAGTGCCATGATCACCTCTGATCATTGTAAAAAGTTAATAGCTTTGCGGTATCATTGTGAAAAAAAATGCGAAAAAATTTTTTTTCGTAAATTTTCACGTTTTCTACGTTCAAATCGGCGAAATTTTTTTTTTCTCGGTGTCTAATCGAAATTTTGAGCTCAGATTCCGAAAGAGCATCGAATTCCGCGTGGGAATAAAGGTATTGCATTATTTTTTTGGTCCGATAACATAATAAATAAACACGTTGAAAAGTTAGTACAAATTCTGATCACCTCGGCGTTAATGGGTTAAGTGAAATATAATACGTCGTGAAAACACAAAAAAAAAATAGTCGAAGAAACGATAGAATCGCGATCGAAAGAGATGGAACGGGCTTACCGAGAAACTTGAAGTCCTGGAGAAGATGGCAGCAAGGAAGAAGTTGAAGAAAAGGCAAAATAGAACAAGGCAGTAATGGCAGCAGGCAGAAGGGAGGTTGCTGGATCCGGTCGTTGTCACCACTCCAGTCAGGCGTCCCACGAAGACTGCATTTGCGTAGCTCGCAAATCACTCGACTCCCGTCCTCGCGCTACCCCCACCACCGCAAGTCCCATGCGAGGCAGCGCTAGCACGCTCCAGGCGCGAACTAGGCTGTAGGCGCGACACGTGTGTTACGCGGCAAATTTGAATGTCGCGCACCGCCGACTGATCAGATCGACGACACGCGACTCGATTTATTCATTCCTCCGTTCTACCGCTAATCGTTCTTCGTTTGGTCCTCAACCCCAACGTTTTGGGTCGCACCTCCGATATCTTCCTCTTGAGGATCCGGGCGACGTCCACGATGGGATGGTGGGGAGGCCCTCCTCGCGACTCGTGGATCAGTACGAGTCGCGGTGAGCCCACACGCCACCAGGCAAATCAGCACTTCCGCCCCTGGAGTAATCCCGAATCCCATCTGGACGAGGCGCCGGGTAAGCGGACCGTGACATCAGAGGTTACGTCCGTGGACGGTGCAACTACTCGGTTGCTACAGTGAGGAGGCCACGGGGGGCATCAACGAATGGCCACATTACCAGCGTGGTCCTCCGGCCGTCCACCAGCAAGCCGCGATGAACTCGGCTTGAACGTTGTGACGGGGCCGAAAATCAGCAAAAGAACGAAGCGGCAGAACAAGGCAAGAGGCACGGATGTTTCCTCGCAAGAAACGAGCGATGTTGCGGCCGCGCGAGATACGGAATAAACTCCACGACAAGTAATTAAGGAAAAGGGAAAAGGTAGTCCAAGTTTCTCGGCACCTCTAAAGGCAGTCAACTTAATGATAACTTAAAATTAATCAATTCGCGAACGGCTACGGTATTTCTCGGCTCGAGCGGGGTTCGTTACAAATAATTTGATAATGAATAGAACCTAAATATGAAAATTGGCGCTTAAAAATAATAATAATAAAAGAAATAAAAGGTAATTATAAATACGCCAAGTGAGTCTCCAAAAACACCAGTCCGGAGTAGCGACGAGTGGCGACCGATGCTGGACCGTAAACCCGGTCCACTGGTCGACAACCATTCGTGCGCGTGACGTGGCCGAAAGTTACGTCACAATCCATATTGACGTGTGCAAATCGTCCGTCAGGTACTTCGATGTGATGCGGTTCGAATCGATTGTGGCGGTGTATTTTTGATCTCTGGCACGCGTCGCATGTCCTTACCCATTCAAGTGCATCTTTTTTAATTCCCGGCCAGATATATTCTTGTTTCAGGATTCGGCAAGTGTTCCGTCCACTGGGGTGCGACAGTCCATGAATGGAGTCGAACGCTTTTCGACGCAATACTTTCGGTATGTAGAAGCGAACAGTTCCCTCGTATATGTTGCAAAAGATCTTCACCTCGGGTTCGACGGACAAAAGTTGTAAATTCAAGGTTGTTTGTTTTTCTAAAAGTTCGTTTTCCATTTGGGCTTCGGGTATCGTTTGAGCAGAGAGGATTTTCGGCATGTCAATTTTATTTATCTCTTCGATTCGCGACAGTGCATCCGCGACTACATTTTCGCCACCTTTTATGTACGTTATTTCAGATGTAAACTGCGATATGTAATCAAGTTGTCGGCGAGCAATCGTTGTGAAGTTTTTTCTGTCTTTTGTCTGAATGCGTAGATTAATGGCTTGTGATCGGTCCGGGCAACGAAATGTCTACCATCAAGAATGTGATGAAAGAATTCGATGGACTCGTAAATCGCCAACAATTCTCTGTCGTACGTACTATAGTTCCGTTGAGCTGGGTTGAGTTTTTTTTTAAAAGAATCCGACTGGGGTCCATTTATTGTTTTCCATTTGTTCCAACGGTGCGTCAATTGCGGAATCAGAAGCATCGGTTGTCAACGAGAGAGGAGCATCAGCTGACAGAAATCGAGTTGAAGTAGCCGTGATTATGCTTTGTTTGCATTTCTCGGAAGCTTCTTCTGTTTCTTCTGTCCACCGAATTTTTCGTTAGTCGTTATTCCGTGAGTCTTTCAAAAATTCATTTAACGGAGCTTGTATTTGTGCTGCGTTCGGAATACACCGTCGGAAATAATTGATAAGACCCAGAAATCTGTGGAGTTCCATGATTGTTTCAGGCTTCGGAAATTCGACAATTGCTGTGACTCGATCCTTTGGGGGTTTGTATCCTTCTTTGCTTATTTCGTATCCTAGAAAAGTCAATTCTGACTTGCCTAAGACACATTTGTCGAAATTCAGCGTTAGATTGTGTTTTTGAAGTCTTTCGAATACCGTTTCTAGGCGACGAAGATGCTCTTCCTGATTTCGCGAAAATACCCAAATGTCGTCTATGTAGACGATGGCGAAGTCGATACCCCGGAAGATGGTATCCATATGGCGTTAAAAGGTCTGTGACGCGTTGCGCAGACCAAATGGCATCACGAGGAATTCGAATGATCCAATCCGAGTTATTATTGCTGTTTTTTCGATATCCTCGCTGGCCATGGGTGATAAGGGGTGATAAGCTCTCGTGAGGTCAAGTTTTGAAAAGACGGTTTTTCCATATAGGGCTTGAAACAGGTCATGACTATGTCCAGTAGGGTAGCGATCAGGAACGGTAATGGCGTTTACACCACGGAAATCGCCACATAATCTCCAACCAATAGAAGTTTTCGCTTGCAGATGAACCGGACTGGCCCATGGGCTGCTGGAAGGACGAATCATATTTTGTTTGAGTAGATAAGTGATCTCTTCCCGGAGGACTTTGAGCTTTTCACCGACTACCCTCCTTGGGCGTTAAGCGACCGGTGGACCCGTTGTTTGGATGTATAATGTTTTACGTTACTTACGTTTTTTTCTTTGCAGGTACTTTTTTCTTGTTTTGTTGTGTTAAAGTACGCGTGCGACAAACCTGTGTACTCACCCTCCTTGTTGACCGTAGAAATATTGTAAATTGAGGTGGCAGCGATGGTTCCTTGAGATGTTAGCGATGTCATCGGATCCAAAAGTCTCTTATTTTTGAGATCAATCAGTATTCCGAAGTGTGCGATGAAATTAGCTCCGATTATTGCTGACGAGGTGTCTGCGATGATAAATGGCCACCGAAATTCCCTTCTCAGCCCGAGATTGACTACGATCACTTGTTCTCCGTATGTTTTGATTACTGTGTTGTTTGCTGCGAAGAGGTCGTTTCCACTTTTGGAACGTTTTTGTTTGAAAACTCTGGTAGGAATCACGGATACAGACGATCCCGAATCGATCAGGAACGTCATGTTAGCGATATTGTCGTAGATGTTGAGACCAAATTCAGGCGGTGTACAGTTGTCGCAGTAGAACTGGCTGTCACCGAGTGCCTGTACTGGTGACAGCTCCGCTAGTTTCCCTGGTTGGGCTCCTTAGGATAAGTGCACTGCGGAGAACACTTGTACGCTGCGTCACCAAATTTTTTATGATAAAAACAGATTCCTGGCCGATTCTGTGACGTGGACCTGGATCTCGATCGTCTGTGGCTTGGCTGGTTATTGTTATTGTTATTTCGCTCAACAGGCTATGACGTCTTCAGAAACTGCGTAAACATGAGTCGTAGCTCACGCAACTCTTCCGCGAGCTTCGTGCAGTCGTTGCAATCAGAAGAATTTAAAATGCGATTTTGTTCACGTACGACCAATTTCTTTCGGTTCAATAGCAAGTAGATTAATTTTATTCGTCGTTTCAACTTCAAGGACAGCGGATTTATCCGGCGATGATTCAAAACCCGTCAAGAAATCGGAGTTGTTCGCAATCACGCCATCATCGTCCGCAAAAACTTCCACGTCGTCTTCTGTATCGGTGCGTTGTGATATCAAGTTAAAAATTCGCGAAAGTCCTAAAAAAATAAATCCTCTAATAAAAAGTTCATCAGCTCGGATATCGAAATATCGAATTTTTGAAGCCTATTTATTCGTGCTGTGATTGGTCGGTCGCTCGGTTGGTTATGTAGCGTGTTTCAAGTCGCGCTTTTAGTTTGGCATTCGCGGTTCCGCTGTCATTTTGACATTTGCGTGAATACGCCCGCGGTTATATGTTCCTCTCAGAATAAAACTTTCTTTCACATGTATGAGAGTAGTAGTAGTAGTAGTTAATATGGTAGTAGTTCACAACAGTAGTATATTTTTGAATTATGAATAAATTTTAAGACGAATTAGATCACGTCTATTTTTATCAACAGCGGTTAATGATATAGCCCAGAGATAAGCAGCACATTCGGATAAAAAAGAATCTGTATTTGTGTATAAAATAATATAACGAAGAGTTTTTCAGTCTCCACTTTTTTTAACTCGAAATAAAAAAGAATTTTCCGTACATTTCAGCTTGAAATGCAATATTATGTTTGTGGCGTCATTCACATTCCAAATTGAAAATTTTAAAATATTTTTTCATCATTTTCGAATAATAACAGATTCATCGTAGGGTAATTTTGAAAATACACGGATATTACAAGGAATTGAATTATAAATCGTCAGAATGGAGCAAGAGGAAAACTATTCATAAGGTGCGAGGTGAGATCGAAGAATCAAAAATTTTGTGGTCGAGGTTGATTTTTCCCAAATTTCAGTGATTAGGTCGACGGTTCTTAGTTGTAGAAATCCAGATGGACTTTGTCGTGGTTTTTGATGACCACGTCGACAACTGCGTGGTTTGCGTTGTCTAGGTCACCGACTTTATGGTTTTTGTTGTCGAGGACGACGTATCCACAGTTTTTGCTGTCTAGGTAGACGTCTCCCATAGTTTTCGATGTTTATATCTCCATGGTTTCCCATGTCTAGGTATATTTCTCCATAGTTTTCGCTGTCCAGGTTAACAGCTCCATAATTTTCGATGTCCAGGTACGTTTTCCCATGGTTGTTGGGGTCTAGGGATATTTCTCTACAGTTTTCGTTGCCCAGGCCAACAGCTCCATACTTTTCGCGGTCCAGGCAAATTTCTCTGTGGTTTTCGATGTCTAGATCGACGGCTCCATAGCTTTCGATGTCTAGGTATATTTCTCTACGGTTTTTGATGTCCGGGTATATTACTCCATAGTTTTCACTACCTAGGTCGACGGCTCCATAGTTTTCGATGTCCAGGCATATTTCTCCGTGGTTTTCGATGTCCAGATGGACGGCTCCATAGCTTTCGCTGTCCAGGTATGTTTCTCCGTGGTTTTCGATGTCTCGGTATATTTCTCTCCAGTTTTCGCTGTCCAGGTTGACAGCTCCATACTTTCCGATGCCCAGGCATATTTCTCCGTGGTTTTCGATTACTAGATCGACGACTCCATAGCTTTCGATGTCTAGGTTTATTTCTCTATGGTTTTTGATGTCCGGGTATATTTCTCCATAGTTTTCGCTACGTAGGTCGACGGCTCCATAGTTTTCGGTGTCTTGATCGACGGCTCCATAGCTTTCGATGTCTAGGAATATTTCCCTATGGTTTTCAATGTCCAGGTATGTTTCTCCATAGTTTTCGCTATCTATAGGTCGACGGCTCCATGGTTTTTGATGTTTAGGTCAACGGCTCAATAGTTTGCGATGTCTAGGTATATTTCATCCTAGTCTTCGATATCCAAAACGACGACTCTATGGGTTTTAAGGACACAGAAGATGTCGAGGTCACGGAAGACCATGAACAAATATCAACAGACGCCGATGACTATGAAAATGTCGACCTAATCATCGAATACCATGAAAACACCCCCTGGACATCGGACACCTGTGACAGCGACACGTTGATCTCGACCCCATAAACTATGACGGCGTCGATCTAGACACAGAAAACCATGAAGCTGTCGATCGGAACACCAAAGACTATGGAGACGATCGACCATGATAAAATCAACATAGAAAAAAAATTCTTGAGAAATTGGTTAAGCCACGAGATGTTCAACCCCGTGCGAATTTGCTTCCATGGATTCACACCTTGGAGATCGCTTTCCTCTTGCTCCTACCTAGCAAATTTTAATCTATTCGTTGCTTAGTGAATTTAAACTCAATCATAGGAAAATACTTTAATCTTAAAAGTAATTGTGCTATCCACCCAATGTGCTTCCGGAAAATTCTGGAACGAAAAACACTTTAATTTTAATTTGATTTGAACATAAAGTTAAATCAGAAAATAAATATTTAAATTAGGTGCGCGAAAATATATTTCGCCCTCGAAGCATCATAGATTTGTGAAATAAATACATTTCATGATCCTAAAAAAAAATTTTTTAAAGTGAGGAGTGTTGTATCGGCATTGGTAGTTTATCTAGACTCTACTGCACCACCTGAAAATGCACGGATCGGAAAACCTTCACATTCAAGTTTACCGCCTCATGAACTCCATTTCAGAAAGTATAGGATTTCCATGCTTATTAAAAACTTGAGCATCAATGAACGTTTATGCAATGGTACGAGATTACTAATTTTGGAATTAGGTAATACGGTTTTACGATGCGAGATTTGGTCTGGTGACGAAAAGGGCAACATCGTTTTCTTGCATCGCATTACTCTTTACTGTGAAAATGATTGATTGATTGACTGATGGATTGTTTGTTTATTTCAAGCCTTGGCGTAAGCCTTAAGGGGGGAAAGCACATTAGGAAGCGTATTTTCGGTGATACTTTGAGATTTTTTTTTCGTGGGTAAAATTAATTAGAATTCGATAAAGTTCCGACATCATTTTAATCATATTTCGATGAACTGTGATGAATTCTAAAAAATATTTTCAACCAAAAATGACGGAGTTACGCCGTGAAGTCCGCTGACGGTCGTCGTCCAGAGTTTTTCGATTGCGGGACGTGTGGCCATTTCAATTTTTATCCGACATTCAAAAAGTTTTTATTCAACATTGATAACTTATTTTGTAAGAATATGAACCTCAATGCAGGTGGGAATAATGAAAATTGAAAGTTTAGCAGCCTTAGAAAAATTTTCGCAATATTTTTTCATCAATTAAGCAAATGACGGCACCTTTAAAATCATGATATCATCACAGACGTTGGTTCATATTCTTACTAAATAAGTTATAATTATATTACTTATCGTATTTTAACAATAAAAAAAATATAATTCAATTTTTTTCACTGGAACAAGAATTGAATCTATTCTCAAAACTTATTTGAACAATTTAACGAAATTCACAAATAAATCATATTAATTATCGTATTTGAACAATAAAAGAACGAGAACGAGAAAAATCGTGGCTCAAGTCGCCCTCGGATCAACCCATTTTACTATAACTTGTTAATCAGGAAAAAAGTATATTTTTGCAAATAAAGAAAATGTCGAAGATGTGAAAAAAAGACAAATGTTGTCGTTGTCGCATACATTTATCATTATCTCGCCGGGGAAAAAACCTTGAGGAAAACCGGGGAAAAAAATTGAATTGAAAAAAAAAAATTTCGGCCGAATTTTTTTTTTTTCAATTTAATTTTTTTCGTTTGATATTTTTTTTTCAAGTTTTTTCTCATTCCGATTTTTTTCGCGACTCTGTTCTTCTGACCGCTTTTTATTTTTGTACATTTTGGTGACTTTTTTCAATGCCCAACTATTTTTTGCTTTTTTTTTTTAATACTCCATCCTCAAGCGACAATGAAACACTTGTCCTATTATTGATATTATAAATTTTAGTGCTGAAGGTAAATCATTTTCGACCTTGCCAATTTTTTGAGAATTTTGTACTTTTTTGGGTAGTTTTTTTCTGTGAAAACAAATGGAAACGGGGGTCAACAAAAGTACTTGTCCAAGTTTTTTTTCCCCGGCGAGGGGATTTTTGGCCCGGATATCATTTCTTTTTTCTGAACCTTTCACTTTCATTAATAAATTTTTGCATTTAACCTCCGCCATATTGGATCTGCCGTTTTGAATTCCGAAATTTTGGGTGCAGATTTGTATTCGGCGACCCCGAATCCCCCGAGTACCAACTTTCGCTTTCATATCAAACGAATTTCGCAGTTATCGCTCGCTATATAATATCCGCCATCTTGTATTTCCACATTTTGATAGTAGATTTGTGATCAGCGACCCCTTAAACCCCCGAGTACCAACCTTCACTTCCATCAAAAAACTTTTGAATTTATGGTCCGCCATGTTGAATTTCGAAATTTTAGATGCAGATTCTTAATCGGTGAACCCGAAAACCCCCACGTACCAGCTTTCGCTTTTCTTAAACGATTTTCGCAGTAATTGTTCGCCATATTATATCCGCCATCTTCAATTTCGAAATTTCGGGTGCAGATTTGTAATCAGCGACCGCGAAAACCCCCGGGTACCGTGTTTTGCTTTCATCAAACAATTTTTGGATTTGTTGTCCCCCATATCGTATTCGCCATCTTGAATTTCTAAATTTTAAGTGCAGATTTGTAAACAGCGAACCCGAAAACCCCCGAGTACAAAGTTTTGAGCTGATTGCACGTAAGGAATCTCTTTTCTAACATTTTAAAAGCAAGTTTCATCACATTTAGAGAATTAATTATTAGAATATGATCTTTCAGCTAATTCTTTCTCCGTCCCATTATTTTTTTTTGTAATGCCTAAAGTTGATTCAAAATGATCATCTACGAAAATCGATTGTTAATGTTTTATTGTCGTTCTAAAAATTAAAGTAGCACCAATTTATCTAATGAAAAGATAAATCCAACAGAACTAAATAATTCAATAAATTAGGTGAACATGTTTCGAGCAACTATATGATGTTAGGAAACGATAAAAATTTATATGAGATTTTTTTTCACTGTCTGTTTAACCATTGATTCGAAAAAAAGTTGTAAATTTCTTGGGGCGACGAAAAAAAAATCTGATCGAACTAATAATAATTTGATCAAAATAATGAAGAAATATTCAGAATAAATTATAGTAAAATAAACATTCGAAATATATCTTATCAGAAGTTTCGCAGGTGCTTCACTCTAGTCCTAGAATCTGATAATATTGTTTTAAATTCTGATGTACAGATTCTTGACAGCTTAAAATAATTGAGAGCAGGATAGAGAGAGAGACAAACATATTATTATTCAAGTAATACCTGTAAGATAGATATGGAATTTTACATGTATACCCTCATCGGGTTTTCACATGATGGTACTCTCTTACTCCGCTCTTCGTTCCCACACTTTTTCCACAATTCCATATTACCACCTGGACCTACATTTTTATGTGGATTCCGAACCACAGAGAGAAGAGTTTTATTTAGACACTTAGAAAAAATCCATTGGTGTCGGCGGGGATCGAACCCGGGCTCACCGGTTGTGAGCTGGGCGCGTTACCACTATGCCACTGCCTCTCTTTAATACCTGTAAGATTTTTTGTTGAATGACTGAAAGAAAAAAAATTGCGAATTTACGATTCCAGAATATTCTTACCTAACGCTCCGTAGCTCGATAAAATATTATAATTTAACTACTCCGTGTTGTATCGCAGGCTCAATTTTAAAATGCCTAGGAAGGCGAAAGTTAGCAAAAAAGATGCTATCGAAGTGATTAAAGCTTTTGCTATACACTTCGTGAGTGAAAAGCTTCCACCATAAAAATCAACTGTTTGGGAAGAAATGAGCGAGAAAACAAATGGACTATGGTCAGCTCACAATTTCTGCATCAACATTAGAGAAGATCGCCGAAACATCCTCAGCGAAGCACGATCTGCCTTGAATATCAGCGTGATAAAGGAGCAGAATAGCGTATGCATCGAGCCCCACTCTTCGAATTCCGAAACCGATACGGACGAGGACAGCTCATGGTCACCGGAACACCGTCCGGACAGACTCCACGTTGACCCGGAAGAATTAATCCAACCGGACTTGGTTCTCTCTGAAGACGATTGGAATAATATCAAACCAACCGAACGACTTGGTAAAGCAGGAAGATTATATCTGAAAAAAAAGTTTGGACCAACGTTATAAGAATTGCTCTATAGCAACAACATAAGATACCCTGTGCTCTTGCATTCAAACGGGCGGAGGTGCACCTAGATGCTAACGAAGATGCATTTATTATAAAGATTGAAGGCCGGTGCATAAGTGAAATATCTGGGAACAGGATCCAAGCTCGTGGTGAGAAAAAAAAAATGAAAAGAGCCTCTACCTAAGAGTGGAAACGCGCGAGGTGCGCAACGTATTCCACGAACAAGTCAAGATAGATTTAAATGGCGAGGGTTGACTCCAGGTACAACGGGAACTAGAAACAAAAGAGTGTAAGAACTGGCAACGAGAGCAGGCACGATTACATATAACCGATGGTGACCTGGTGCTTCCGTTCATACCAAAAAGTCCCGTTCTAAGAAATGCTAAAAAAGAAAAAATCAAGAGGGATCTTGATATTCGACCGAATTATGGGAAAGACGTTGTTCGAACCATCTCGAATTTGTCAATGTCTTCCGAGATCACAGGGATCATAACTTGGACTGGGATGAATCCATTTTTTGTCTTTTATTACACACCAGCTGGATTGCATGCGTACAAACAGTATTGCCGGATCACGAAAGGCGCAGCGAACATTTATTTGGATGCAACGGGTAGTTTAGTAAAAAAAATTATCCACTGCGATGGAGTCCTCAGTGGGCATATATTTCTATACTCAGTAGTAATAAACTTCGAAGGAGCAACATTACCCGTGTATCAGATGCTGTCGGAAGCCCATGGAACCGATATCATATGTTTTTGGTTGAAACATTGGGACCGTGCCGGTGCTCTTCGACCAAAAAACGTCATCTGTGATTATTCAAGGGCTCTTCTCGCAAGCTTGTGCGAAGTTTACAACGAGGCTTCCGTCAAGGAGTACGTCGAGTAGCTTTTCTCACTCGCCATCAATGATGGTCTATCAAGTAAACCCGGGATGCCGGGAACAATAGTGCGAGTCGATGTGGCCCATACCACGAAGATGGTTTGTTGCTGGAAATGTTTCAAATCGGTCAGACAATGGTGCATCAAAGAATTTTATGTTCGCTGTGTAGCACTCATGGTAGAATCGAAGTCGGTAGAAGAGTTTCAAGAAATTTTTGTACTCACCTGTACAGTGGGTCTTCAAAACTATGAAGACAGCGAGGTGAATTTGCATGGAGCAAGATCAACGAGAGAAGCGAGGGTCGAAGATCGCCTCGAAGATCGCATTGCAGGTCAAAAAAAGAATTTAATCCAAATACCATAGGCCAGATGTCTGACAATGATGACCTTGAAGAGCAAAAAGAAAAATATGGTCCTCCCGAAGCGGCAACTAATGCGGGTTTGGAAACAGACGAACCGAGTACACTCCTCGCGTGGTTGACGCATCAAAAAAAGAAGGCTGAAGAAACGATAAGTGTCGGAAAGTATTTTAATCCATTTTACTTGCCTGATTTTGTTGATCAGCTTTTCAATTCAGCCAAGGAATTTCCACTGTGGACCAGCGCAGCGATGCCATCTTCGATGCCACGATCCGTCCAACACGCCTCTTTGTTGGCATGGTTCGAGCAAGATGAGTCCGATTTTACTGGTCACTCAATTAGTCAAGTTCACGGTAAACGACGCGAGAGGCGTCGTACCAAAGTACAGAGAGAGGAAGACTTTCCCTTTGTCTTTCAGTTCGTCTTCAGCTCTGGCAAGGAGCAGTTGACAATTTAAAGTCATTCCGAGTTTATCTTTGTTGACTATTTTTCGTACTACACTTAAATAAATCTTTATTATCGAGTTGTTTATTAGCATAATTCTCGTGTTATTATTTATTGGGAACCAACCACCTTTTACCAATTCCATAACCCCAGATTCTATCTTAACTGACCAAATTGACCTTTCTTTCCTTCCCGGTAAGAATATAAGTCAATCCTCTTCCAGCTACGTCGAATAAAAGCGGGGCGGTCCGTCGCCGACCCGTTACAAAGGGAATAATAATTTCGCGGGTAATACCGTTGAACGATACCTCCGCCTGATGATGTCGCGATTAGACAAAAGGGAATATCGGGGCTGCAGCAACGACGATCGTAAGGCGTTCGACGTAACGGCCAACAACGTAAGGCCAAAAGTAATACGCCGACAAACAAGATCAGTCGTTGCCCAGGCAGCCAGTCCCGATATGCGAGACCATAAGCGAATAACGGGCAAGCCCGAAAGCGGTTTCGGCCGAAAGATAACAGGTAATTGCGAAGATAACTAGATCGTACGTCGTTCTGACTATAGCCCGGTGATTGACTCGCTTGTGACGCAGCCGCCGAAAGGCAAAGGCAATACGTCATCAAGCTAACAGATCGCCGTAGCTAAGGTAAGCAGTTCAGAACGCGTCGAAAGGCAAAAGGTAATTCACCCTAATGCGAGGCAATAATCGCATGGTCTCCAAAGGCAAAAATAAAGCGAAGTATCAAGGCAAACAAAAAAACAGAATTAAACATCGCCAGCCGTGGTAAGAATAGGCGGTCGGAGGTATTACCACGAATCGCGTAAGGCGTCACAATAATTTACGAAATCGGAAATAATATATTAAACAGCACGACAAGTGCGAACAGAAAATAATAATATTCGAGTAATCTTAGGTACTAATTTCCGATAGAATAAAAAATTTTACGCGAACAACTTAAAATATAGTGGACAATATTCAATTGTACACGAACTCTCTCTCTCTCTCTACACGGACACGACGAGGGATAGAAACAGCACCGCGTTGGGTTTCGTCAACAAAATGTGACGATATATTTCAAAGTTTAAATTAAATCCTCATTTTCATTATAATCGTCGTCGTCTTTTTGTGCGAACAATGTCATTGTTTCGGCAAGACAATCGTCCGATCCCGATCCACTCGCAGACGCAGTTGAAGTTGAGGCTGCATCTTTTTTTTTGTGTCGTAGATTTCTGACGTGAACTTTACAAACATCCTTTGGGATGGCACAAATTTTCGACCACATATCTTTCTGGAGTGGAAGTGCGTTCGTATCCTCAGAATTGCTTCAAGCATGCCGAAATTCATCTCAATCCGTGATTTTGGCTTCGTTCCGTTCATCACGGGGAATACTTTTTCAACTATCGCGTTGCTGAGTGGTAGCGACAAAATTTTTAAGGCGAATATTGCCAACTTTTCAAAAGGTTGAGAACACCAGCATTTTTAAATGTGCGTACGTTGGACCAGAATGCAGTTGAACTTTGGGTCGTCTCATCAGGGAAATGCGATAACCACTCGGTAAAAGGCATCTTCCTCAATTGAGTCTCTACGTCGGTAATGTCGTTCGGATGGTTCAGGAGCTCTAGCGGCAAATCTGCGACAGCCACTTTACTTGCCGTGTTTAAGACTGTATTCGGAGATAGTTTGGTCGCCGTTTTCAAAATCGAAATATTGCCAGGAACTCGTTTCAGAAGCTCGGTCAAAAGAACGACGAGATACCGACGACATCGAGTCTTGACATCGTCTAATTCTTCGGATTTAACGTTCAAACCGTAAGCAATGGCGGTATTTTTGAATTCGATTCCGAAATTGATATTATTCGGCGATTCCAGAGCCAAATCGTTGTTTAAAGCTTCCGTAATACACTTGAATTTATTTTCCGATTTCATTGTATTAGCCATGAAGAGCGGTTTGATGACAAGTGTAGCAACGGACAAAACAAGCGTTGTCAAGGTTTCGTAGACTTTTGTGGTCTCTTGTTGCGTGCTTTGGAACAACAAATTTACTTCATTTACTTCTTTTAGGATCGATTTCAGGAACATGAGATACAGGTGATTTGTTGGATAATTGAACATGCTGTGCAACATTCTAGCAGTGTAGCATTTTTCATTTCCAGCTCCCGTGGCTACTGTTTCGAAAAGCGTTTTCAACTCTAGCCACTGATAAAGAATTCGTTTCACGGCTCCCTCCCATGCCAGCCATCTGGTTACAGATAGGTGTACAAGATTTAGAAATGATTTATTATTATCATTAATCAAATTGAATAAATCGGCGTAGCGAGATCTTCTCAATGCACTATTTGCGAACCAGTTTCCTGTTTCTCGTACAAGAAATTCGAGAGACAAAGGCAGCACCTCTGATGCTTTGGAGCTATACAGGTGCAAAGAATGGCAAATGCAGCGTACAATTTGAAGTTGTGGCAATGGAATATTTTCTCTCAACAACGTGAGTAAAGAATGATTCTTCCCACACAAATTACTTGCTCCATCTGTGCCAATCCCTATTCAATTTTTCACTGGCAAGACAATGCCATCTAGATATTGTACGAGGCATTCAAACCCGGGGAAAAAAACCTTCGACAAGTACATTTGTTGATCCCCGTTTCCATTTGTTTACACAGAAAAAAAACTACAGAAAAAAGTACAAAATTCTTAAAAAAATTGACAAGATTGAGAATGATTTACATTCAGCACTAAAATTTACAATATCAATAATAGGACAAGTATTTCATTGTCGCTTGAGGATGGAGAATTGAAAAAAAAAAAAAAAAATTCAGTTGGTTATTGAAAAAAGTTACCAATACATAAAAATAAAAATCGGTCAAAAGAACAGAGTCGAGAAAAAAATCAAAATAAAACAAAACGTGGGGAAAAAAAATTGAAACGAAAAAAATTTAATTGAAAAATAATTTCGGCCGAAGTACTTGGCGAGTTTTTTGCTTAGCTAGAATCACGTGGTACATTTCTTATGGTACGAATTCGCCAAGTACTTCAGCCGAAATTATTTTTCAATTAAATTTTTTTCGTTTCAATTTTTTTTCCGCATGTTTTGTTTTATTTTTATTTTTTTCTCGACTCTGTTCTTTTGACCGATTTTTATTTTTATGCATTGGTAACTTTTTTCAATAACCAACTGATTTTTGTTTTTTTTTTTCATTCTCCATCCTCAGCGACAATGAAATACTTGTCATATTATTGATATTATAAATTTTAGTGCTGAATGTAAATCATTCTCGATCTTGCCAATTTTGTAAAGAATTTTGTACTTTTTTGGGTAGTTTTTTTCTGTGAAAACAAATGGAAACGGGGGTCAACAAAAGTACTTGTCCAAGTTTTTTTTCCCCGGCGAGGGGATTTTTGGCCCGGATATCATTTCTTTTTTCTGAACCTTTCACTTTCATTAATAAATTTTTGCATTTAACCTCCGCCATATTGGATCTGCCGTTTTGAATTCCGAAATTTTGGGTGCAGATTTGTATTCGGCGACCCCGAATCCCCCGAGTACCAACTTTCGCTTTCATATCAAACGAATTTCGCAGGTATCGCTCGCTATATAATATCCGCCATCTTGTATTTCCACATTTTGATAGTAGATTTGTGATCAGCGACCCCTTAAACCCCCGAGTACCAACTTTCACTTCCATCAAAAAACTTTTGAATTTATGGTCCGCCATGTTGAATTTCGAAATTTTGGATGCAGATTCTTAATCGGTGAACCCGAAAACCCCCGCGTACCAGCTTTCGCTTTTCTTAAACGATTTTCGCAGTAATTGTTCGCCATATTATATCCGCCATCTTCAATTTCGAAATTTCGGGTGCAGATTTGTAATCAGCGACCGCGAAAACCCCCGGGTACCGTGTTTTGCTTTCATCAAACAATTTTTGGATTTGTTGTCCCCCATATCGTATTCGCCATCTTGAATTTCTAAATTTTAAGTGCAGATTTGTAAACAGCGAACCCGAAAACCCCCGAGTACAAAGTTTTGAGCTAATTGCACGTAAGGAATCTCTTTTCTAACATTTTAAAAGCAAGTTTCATCACATTTAGAGAATTAATTATTAGAATATGATCTTTCAGCTAATTCTTTCTCCGTCCCATTATTTTTTTTGTAATGCCTAAAGTTGATTCAAAATGATCATCTACGAAAATCGATTGTTAATGTTTTATTGTCGTTCTAAAAATTAAAGTAGCACCAATTTATCTAATGAAAAGATAAATCCAACAGAACTAAATAATTCAATAAATTAGGTGAACATGTTTCGAGCAACTATATGATGTTAGGAAACGATAAAAATTTATATGAGATTTTTTTTCACTGTCTGTTTAACCATTGATTCGAAAAAAAGTTGTAAATTTCTTGGGGCGACGAAAAAAAAATCTGATCGAACTAATA
>JACEOJ010004360.1:0-12407 GCA_013761285.1 Campoletis sonorensis | reverse complement strand
ATCAGCACGATTGATGCCGTATTTGCTGAGAAAAAACTTTGCACAGGGTCAAGATTATGCAAAAATTCTAACACATGGAAGCATTCGACGTGTCCGTATACACGCGCAGACGACACAGTCAAAGGCCTCATGTCCCCGGTCAAAACCCGTTTTGACCAGAGCCGGCCTCCGATCACGAACTCGTCTTTCCACTGTAACCAATCCAGCGAAAAGTTGGCACGTACGTTGTTTTGCAAGTGCGATAGAAATTTCGCTCATGTGTCAGCTGTACAAGTCGCAAGTTTATTCCAGTGTCAACAAATGGAAGTATGAAAACGTAAAAAAAAATATTTTCAAGATCAGTGATTAACATAAAAGTGTTTCATTGAATTGGTTTGTGTAAAAATATAATAAAATCCCTGTGTTCTGATTGGTCACGAGTGTCATCATTTTCCTGTGTTTCAATTGGTTTCGATACGGTCATAAGTTAAAATGTTTTCACGCAGTGTTGTAAGTGTGCAGTGCGAGGTTACGTGCGGGGACCATATTTTGAAAAATTTATGTACTTCCATCAAAGTCGGTCTCAGGCGATACATAAAAGGAATTCCGTTTGGTCACAAATCATCGGTCTTCACCGATCTCACGGAAAGTTTGCACGATTTTAATTGAACGTGTTTTTGTAAGCGTCAGTGACATCGAAAAGATAACCTCACTGTTCAGTGAGGTTATTAGACAAATTGTCGGGAATAGGTTCTTTAGTGTCGAACAAATAGTCCAAACGCGTTTTTAACAATATTTACAGATTCAATAGCGGTGGATAAAATGGACAATGGTATAGGATTCGGGAAAGTATCTGCAAAGACTACGACGACAGATTAGCTTGAGGAGCAGTCACGAGATTCACCAAAAAAGCAAACAAATGGAATACTTTGCAGCACGGAAATTGTAAGTATCACTTCAAATAAAACAGCATAACTTTAAGCATAAGCCATCGCACATGGCTTGTCGTCGAAAAATAGCGATCCACCAAACGGTGACTGTGGCTCACAGCAGCTTGATCTCAATCGCATTCATATATCCTTATTTTAAATGATTAAAATTTTGATAGTCCCCTGTAGACGTAAAGTTACTTCAATTCTTCCTTTAATTTGTTGTTTTTTAACTCTGGGCAAGAAGTCTGCGGCAGCTCCTATGTATATCTCCAATATCTCCTTCATTCCTTCTGAATATTTTTCTCTACGAATTTGAAAAGAACAACAACGACGTACAACCTTTCGTTCATTCCCAATGGAGCATTTACTCAATATTTCATATTGAATCGTTTTATTTTTTCTTTTGGAAACAAATCCAATCGTCAAAGAAATTGTATTAACAACAGCAACAGCGGCAGCAACAACAATCACGAAGTAGACCAAGAAGCGGTGGCGCGCCATCTCAATATCCAGCAGTTTATCCGACGACAACGATAAAAGCTGTACCTCAGGCTCAATTATTTCCACTTGTTCGAGCTACGGTTCATTCGAAACAGTCAAGTCTTGGGTAAGAACGTTAATTTATTTGTCCCAGTGAAACGATATTTTTAGAATAACTTTTCATCGACTTCATACTTGTGAAAATCTATTATTCTGCGTGACACGTCGAGAATATTATTCGAGTGTAAATTATTATGCTGTAATATTAGTTGCCTGACAAAGAAACGTTGCAAGGCTCTCGCTCTCTTTTTCTTTTAGAATTTGCTGGAAGAATTCTCCAGTCCGTCTCGGAATGTTTCAATTTTAACAGATTCTTAATTTAATCTTTGAAGATTGTCATATTGTTTCTTCTATCGACTGTTACGCGTAACCGATGAGAAATAGTACAAAAATTCAGCCAAAAATAAATGCATCAAATAAATATAAATATATCAAGATATTGTCAAGTATTTATTTGAAAAATATGTTAAAATTTTCATCTTAACTAAAAATATATAAAACCTTTTCTTTTTTTTGTTCAGGTCGTCAGCAATGTACACAACTCCTAGTCTGGCAACGCCAAATGCTGTCAGTCGAGCACATATCCCTAAATAAATGTTCAATTTGAGCACCGAGCACGTATATACAAGCGCTTTTGCATCCAACGACATCCACCTCTAATCTTATGTCGCATTCGCAGAGGCATACACCACTTGTACATAACTCATCACATCCAAAGTTTCCATCGGCATTGATACCGGTCAGTGGAAGTTCGAATAGCTCGAGGTCCTTTGATCCTTTGATCCACACCTTTTTTTCAAATTATCTTGTCAATCAAATATTTCTATCTAGACAAAAATTGATGCAAAAATAATGAACGAAACTCTAAATCTATTCAAAATTTCATGAACACTTCGAAATCAAAAAATATTTTTTATATTTGTGAATTCAATTATATTCCCTCAAAAATTATGTGTATGCTTTTCATGTTTCTTTGAAAAATCACAAAAAGTTAAAGATACGGTGAATATCATTCAAGAAAAATTATTTCCAATTACATAAAATAAGTCTATTAAAATTTCGATGTTCATATCTTCTTAAATTGCGATAATGAAAGCCGAAAAAAATGGAATAGTTCATGAATCGATATTACGACAAAATAATGGTATCAAATTGTTGGATATGATCGTTCACATGTTATGGACAAAACGAGATTAACTTGTAACGTTTATTTCGCAGATTCGAGGGTACGGGGTAATTAATTGACTATGATACCGGAAACTGTAACTACGAATTGTCAACCACAGCCTTACGGACTCCAAAAGGTACTTGTCGAGGGCAAAGTGGTACCGTACCTTGTATCAACTTCAAGTCCTACAACTTTAAGGGAATGTTGTTGAGGACACTACCCGATTTCGTCTTTTGATTTTGATATTGAATTGTACCTAGGAAATAGGTGAGACAACATAACTGCTTTTTTTATTTCAATTCTTTAATATTTTCATTATTTTGTTACGTCCCAAGAGGGAGATATAGGTTGGGTTACGCGGTCGCCGATTTAGAGCGCGACTTTTGAAATATTTACTGTCGCTAGTGAGTCTTTCTTGGGTTCCGCGTAATTCCCGGACACAAAGTATTATATTTTTGGGATTAAGGATTTTGTTTGGATAACGATATATTTGAACACTTTGGAATGACGTTTGAACAAATCTGTTTGATATAAATATAAACGTAATATTTATTCACTTATAATTACACTGGTTGTTTCACAATTTGGTTATTTCGATGTTAACACTATGTTTAACATTTGTTTTCGTTTCAAGATTATTGTTTGCCGTTCGGAGTTAGCTATTATCAAATCGGATTTAGATTCGGGGTTGAACAATTCACTTGTTCGGGTTAGATCGTGCACTTATTACACTTATTAAGTCACGGTTGAAGTTTGAGGTAATTCCATAGAGGATTTTACTCTCAGAGATTTTGATTTTGATCGATTTTTACCGACGATGAACTGAACTTGTTAACTTCACTTGTTAACTGTTTGACTGATCTTTTGCTAACTCTCTTGCTGATGATGTTTTTGAATCTCTTGCTCTGACTCTACTGACTCTTCTGATTCTCTACTTTTCACTCTCTACCTTTTACTTTCTGGTTGAGAGTTTTGGGGGTAGACGGATGTGGAAGGGGCTTACAGTTTTTGACTGGGATTGGATAAGGAGTAGATAAGATGTTTCCCGGACTTGGTCATTGGTGGGTGTAGTGTGGGAAACTATATTAGAGCATTTTATTGGTTCATAGAGAAAAGTTAATGTAAGGGTGTGCTCTAGTTCTAGTGGTTGGTGGATAGGTCGTAAAGATACGCACCGGGTGTCCACCGAGAGTTAATCGTTCGTTTAAGTAGGATTAGGTCCTTCGAGGATTGAGGAAAGCGTTCGAGGAAAGGTTGTGTATTTCCTCAGCTGTGCTCGGTCGAGGGTTGCTTAGCGTAGCGGCTTGCAGATTAGATGATATATGGCTAGGATGTTTTTTGGAGAAAAAACATACTAGTCTTCGATTTGTAATCTTGTGGTTTGTAGATATGAACAGGATGTTGATTTTGAAAAGAAAATGAATTGGTTATCTGGTTTCTTGGGAAAGACGAGTTTCCACATGTGAGAGATCTTATTCCTTGCTGCGAGTATGCAAGGGGATTACGATAAGGAGATTTGTATTTTGTTCTGCGAGTGTGATTACTAGTTCGTGGGAAGAGTACACTCTGTGAAGGGTTTTCTTGGATTTTCCAATGACTGATGTTTGGGGCTCGAGTTGGCGAGCGTTTCGAGGAAATGTATTTATTTGCTCATCTGAGAAAACTGGAGATATTTAGGAGAGGATAGCAGAAAGAGGGTTTTGGAGAAACTCTCTATCTTGTTTATATGTCCGATTATGTATATTCTACTGGTTTGCAGTATATGTTATTGTGCATTAGGCGTGTTCACTTAAATAGTTATTATAAAAGTATAGTTAAATTATCGACAAAAGATGACGGAAGGTATATGACTTTACCAACTGGTGGTGTCATTACTTTATTCATGATAGGAATAAGAAAAAAAATTATGGGGGGCCTAGCGTAAGGCTAGGACGTAACAATTTATCAACAGAATGACTTTAATAATTGACCCGTAAAGTATAGATTTTCCTCTAGTACACGAACACTTCGCGAGGTCCAAACCACAATCGCGTTTCTTTAACCTTTCGCCAAGTCGAAAGAAGTTGATATTTTGATCATTTGGATACTTAAGAATTCCTTCATGCGAATTTATTTGATCGTCATTTACGTCATACATTTTAAAAAAACAGTCCAAATTTCAACTTTTGCATTGAAATTTCTTTTTCCAATTTTCGAAAAGCAGTTTTTTACAATATTCATACATCCCATGAAATCTCACAGAATTCTTACAAAATTTCTCTCGAAAATCCGAAACATAAAATTGAATCCACTGGAAACTTTTGCTTATGCTCAAAATTTGAGTTTGAAAAACCTCCAAATTCGCAATCCTTCAAGTACATTCTACGTACAGAAAAACTTAGATCTCATTTAATCAATAATCACCCGTTGAATGTTATCATTATTATTATCATTATTATTATCATTAATCACCCGTCATGTACATAAAATGATGTACATAAGATAAAAAATGTACATAAGATAAAAAAGATAAAAAAGATAAAAAAGATGTACAAAAGATTTAAAAAAGATTAAAAAAAAGATAAGGTTAAAAAAAAAAAATTTTGTTTGTTTTTGTGTGCCAGGTTGCAAATGAAAATGTTGATGGTTGCAGGCGAGTGTTCGTCGTTGAAGGAAGAGTTGCCGCTCATTGAAGTCAGTAGTATAATGAAATACAGGCTCCCGTTGATGTTCAATCGGAACATCGGGATGCCCGCTCCGGCTCATCTGTCCGAAGAGCATTTGGCAAAAAAGCGACAACGTACCAGCTAGCAAAAAAAGGAAAATCGTTGTATACCAACGATGTACACTCAAACATCATTTTAGAAAAGTCGATGGATTATCTTGTATTATTTTATTTTATTTATTATCTCACGAGATATAATGGAAAATATGAATATTTCATAACAGAAAACTTAGTTTTATTTTATTTTATTTTTCGATTTTCCACGGTCCTTTTTCATGCAGCTCCTGGAAACGAAAAAATTGGCACATTTAACATCAACACTGAAGTGAAAAATCAAAAGGAGTGTGTGTGCGTGCATATATTTACCTTGGCGACCACGGCCTCCACGACCACCACGACCGCGCCAGCCTCCACCGCGCTTCCAGGATTGCCGGCTTATTATTTCCGCAGTCCTTTCCTGCAAGGCAGCCAGGATTTCCAACTTTTTTTTTTGTTGGGCTCGCCATCCTGCTCTCGTGCCCCGTTCTAAAATTAAATACACATAAGATTAAGGAGGTTGGAGCGTTAGGCGAATTGCAAGTTTAATTGTTTGAAATTCTTATGAGCCTTCTTAACAATAATACCCAATTGTGGGTAAAATTTGAAAAAGTTTTACCGTCTAAAATTCAAGTTATTCGTTGTGAAAAATCGTCTTTTTTTTAAACTTCTCACAAGACGTCATGTTAGAGTTGCGATTGTAAACACTGAATATCTGGATTACTAAACGGTGAAACCTTCTCAAATATTTGACACATTATAATACGATGCTCAAGAAGATTCACGCAAAATTTCAAACATTTATCTTGGAAAATTATGACGTAAGCTCTCTTACAATGGTTAGACTCTATTTGAAATTCAGAAGCTCGATTTTCTTTTCGAGTTTACGTCAAGCCTGGAGTAGAAACCTTGATTTTCAAGTTTGGGCTTGGCGTAAACTCTTTAATGAAACGAAAACCAAAGCTGCTAGTTTCAAGTATAGCATAACCACTCTAGGACAGCTTACGCTAGCGAGGGAGTAGAAAACTTGGGGTCTTTTAGATTAGAGCCAAACCAGGCACAATGCACAACAATGCCAACTGCGCGCAGTGGACATTGCGTTGCACCATTCCTGGCTGAGTTGCAATTAAATAGATAGCATGTTTCCTTTTCTAGTACAGCGTTGACGTAAACTCTCCTATGGTGGTTACGCTGTACTTGAAACTAATATTCTTGGTTTTCATTTAATTAAGCAGTTTACGCCATTTGATTTTTACATCAAGCTTGGTGTAAACTCTTTAACAAAATGAGAACCAAGTTTCTCAATTTCAAGTACAGCGTAACCGCTGGAGAAAAGTTTACGCCAAGACTGGGATAGAAAATTCAACGTCTTTTCAATTTTGAGCTCATAGCTAGGAACAGTACAATACAAGGCCCACTGTACGCAGCTGGCATTGTTTTGCATTGTGCCTGGTTTTGCAGAAATGGAAAAGACTACAAGACCAAGTTACCACCGTAGGATAGTTTAAGCGATGAATGGACTATTCTAGTCATGACTCAAACTATCCTACGGTAGTTACGCTAAAATGAAAACCAAGAATCTTAATTTCAAATACAGCGTAACCACCGTAGGATAGTTTAAGCCATCATTTTCTTAAAGAGTTTACCCTAAGCTTGAATAAAAACCTTGGTTTTCTACTTCAGGCCTAGCGTGCACTCTTCAACGGAAAGAAAAACTAATTTTTCTAACTTTACTTACTTTTTGTTTTCTCCTGCACAGCTTCTGGCTGCTGACGGTCCTGACCGGTGGCCCCCGGTGCATCGGTGGACCCCGGTGCATCGGTGGACCCCGGTGCACCAGCAGCCCCCGGTGCACCGGCAGCTTTCGGTCCTGCTTGGTCACCTCCCGTTGCCTCAGCCCTCTCGTCATTCACGACCATTCTTTCCTCGTGATCTGACATTTTTCTGGAATAATAACGAAAATAGTTAGCAATACTGCGGTATTTCAAACCGCGTGCAAAATCATCACCCAAACTGAAGGTGAGGCTCAGGTGCCAATTCCGCACGCGGTTTGAAATAATTCTTTCACGACGCCTCCACCGAAAATTAGACTTCTCGTTGAACTGATCTCTAATTATCGGTGGGGCGTTGTGAAATATAGTATACCCTATATAATTATATAAAAAAATAACATTCATGAATATATGTACTTACATGTTGCTCGCTCAAGGTGTTGTTGAAAAGTGATGGTTTTTGTGTTTTAGGGCGCCACGAGCTTTTCATGCGTTTTTTTGATGTTTTTTTTCACAACAGATGGCGTTGCTCAACTTTTACTTAAATCCGGTATTTCCCGGCTGTCCATAAATGAAGCCACTAAAACTTGGTCCCTCAACTCAGACTTTTCAATTTTGTTCAATTAAAACAATTAAAATATTTGACAAATAATATTATTGTTAGAAATTGAAAATAAAACATCACTTTAAAGTTTTAGTACGAAAATTTTCCATTTTGATAGTAGCAAAATTGAATTACGGTCTAGTCGCCATGGAATCGTTTGTCGGTGACGACTACATAATCAGAGTTGACTTAAAAGTGCAAATGCATTTATACGGAGGTATCTCATGGATGTGTGAATGTCGCCAAACGAAAATAGTTTAAAAGTGCAAACTCGCCCAACTATCAGCATTTTCAAATCACTTCCAGTTAGCATCTATAACCAAATCATATTACAACAGGAACTTTTCAAATTTTTAGGCTAACAGGTAATCTATCAGCTGCAAGAGTGGCGGGTCGATAACTGAATAGTAGACGTTGCTATTGGATACCCTTCATTTACAACAGATGGCGTTGCTCAACTTCACTTAAATCCGGTATTTCCCGTCTGAGCATAATTGAAGCTACTAAACTTGGTCCCTCAACTCAGACTTGCTAAAATTTGTTCAATTGAAACAATTAAAAAGTTTGATCGATAATAAAATCGTCGTTATTAAGTTTGTTGTGGGGTCTAGCCGTTGGGGGCGAAGCATGAGGGGGACGCCCTATGTTTATACACAGAATCGATGAATTATGACCATCTGTTTGTTGAAAAATTACCATCGTATTTAATGTTGTTTTTCGAGGTATATAATTTGAATTAGAACCACTTCTGAGTTCTGGTTGGCCACGCCCATCTACTTCCGTGATGCTTCGAATTCGCCCAACTATTTACACACTTCCGGTTTTCTACATCCACTTACCTCCGAGATGCCTCAAATCCGCCCAACTATTCGCACTTTTTCACCACTTACTACGTTTATACATTTATCATTGGCGAATAATTTCGCGTTATGACTTTATTAGCGTCTAAATAAAAGTTGTAGAGCTTTTTAACGTAAGTAATATTCGGAAAATGTTTCAACTTATCTAACAAACTCTATCAAACAACCAACAAACGATAAACGATGAAAAAAATTGACAAAGCCAAAATCTCGAGGGCAAGTTTTTCCAGCTGCAAGAAGCCGGTTTTCGCTGACGATGAAAGCAACGAGTGCCGATTGGTTTGTTTTAAATTGATTCACAAAGTGTGATGTGTAAAGTGATGTTATAAAGATGCAATATAATTTCGCGTTATGACTTTATTAGCGTCTAAATCGAAGTTGTAGAGCTTTTTAACGTAAGTAATATTCGGAAAATGTTTCAACTTATCTAACAAACTCTATCAAACAACCAACAAACGATAATCGATGAAAAAAATTGACAAAGCCAAAATTTCGAGGCCCCAAGTTTTTCCAGCTGCAAGAAGCCGGTTTTCCCTGACGATGAAAGCAACGAGTGCCGATTGGTTTGTTTTTAATTGATTCACAAAGTGTGATGTGTAAAGTGATGTTATAAAGATGCAATATAATTTCGCGTTATGACTTTATTAGCGTCTAAATAAAAGTTGTAGAGCTTTTTAACGTAAGTAATATTCGGAAAATATTTCAACTTATCTAACAAACTCTATCAAACAACCAACAAACGATAAACGATGAAAAAAATTGACAAAGCCAAAATCTCGAGGACAAGGTTTTCCAGCTGCAAGAAGCCGGTTTTCGCTGACGATGAAAGCAACGAGTGCCGAGTGATCCACAAAGTGTGATGTGTGAAGTGATGTCATAAAGATGCAATATCATGCGCAGATGAGTCGCGTTATTAAACTTTATGAATTACGAACCCCAGGGGTAACCTCATGGTTTGTAAATTGAACTGGGTACTAATGAAGTTATCCCTCGATGTTCATACATACTCATGCTTCTCATTCGACGAAAAGCTTTTCGTTACGAGTGACACGATATACGTCTTTTTGTTTGAACAAAAAAAAGCAGGAAGCAACGGACCCCAAAGATTTTGTACCGAAAAAGTTGGCAAAGACACGTGGCTGCCGCGATCTCACCCGTGTTCGAACAGACTGGATTTGCCGCCATACAAGAGCTACAACCAAACGGTAGAAATAGAAAAGTTGAATTATGCGATCGAGAAACCGAAGGCTTTGGTCAAGAATAGTACCGTCGATTGAGAGAAAAATAAAGAGAAGATCGTTCGCGTCATATTAATTGATCGAAGTTGCTAAAAATATACAAAAAGCCGAAGATTTAATAAGAAAAAAATTGTCCTTTGCCCACATATGGGTCACACATCTCTGCGAATCGTATTGCTCGATTTAAAAGTTAAAGAGAGATAAGAGTCGTGAAAACAAAGCGAAAAGAAGTAAAAATTCAACGTGCGGACGGCTTTTGGGAGATGAACGTTCTGCGATGTGTATAAATTATAAATAATAAAAAATAAAATTACATTACAAATTACAAAAACATTCAAACGTTTTAAAACGTTTCAACGGATATTTCTTTTTCTAAGTTATAAACTCGTCGGTCGCCACCTATCAAGAAAAATCAGAACTAACATTTGAATTATTTTCATAATTTGTGCGATTTGTCTATTACAAAAACTTTTTACATCTTTTTTATCTTTGAGCTAATGCCTTGACCTCCAATTAATCGAAATTATAAATCAGGATATATTTTCCTGTCTGCATAATTGGTACTATAATGATTGGAATTTTTCAGTTTTCTTATCGAAACTCAAAATGTGTATGTTTTCACCTATCGAGGAAAGTCTGAACTAATATTGATAATAAAAATTTCATTGTGGCGGCTTTTCTTTAACCATAAATTATTTTTTTTTTAATCTCATGCTGTGATCACACTCTTACCGCATCTTCAATCTAAATTACATTTCCACATATTATATGTTTCGTCGTGAGAATAAAATAAGCCAAACTAAGTGACACATACGGAGTGACAATAATACGTGAATAATAGGGTCATAAGACGATAATTCACATCATCTCGATATCGTCTTATCGGTTGCGGCAATACGTCAGTAAAAGTCAATCATTCGCATTATAATAGTTAAATGACATTCGGTTTTCTATACGATCTTTGATCACACTGATAGTTTTCAAAACAACGATTTATTCGAAGATAAAATATTTTCGTCTGGGTTGCGTCAAATCTTCAAGGAGGTCTCTACACCTGCGTCTTCAATTCTTACTGTGGTAAGCCCTGTCATCTATTCAAAGTCAGGAAAATTAGTCATGTCTTATAAATAATCAGAATCACACTCAATTTTGTTTCAATGTTTAGTGTCAAAGCTGTAACGTCTATTTTATTTGCATCGATCAAAAGATCCTTATATATTATATAGAAAACAATATTTCCAATGCCGCTTTCTAAAGGAAAAAAAGTCTTCCATTCGAAATCTCTTTTGACCGATGAAGAAATCTTGTATAACTTGGAAGCATGCTCCTCAATCCTTCGCTTTTGAATATAACTCCTTGTATGAAGCGATCAATGTTCAGCAGCGACAGGTACATCATTTTCACATTTTGTGTTTCGCTGACCGCACTTTGGTTTGACTAACTGCTTTGGTTTCACTGACCGCTTTGGTTTGTCAGACAACAGCCGTGGTTAACTAAATTCCTGAATATAAGTGATATTTATACAGAAGTATTTTATTACTTGTGAATTTTATTACTTGTGAAATCAAATATGAAGCGATCAATATTCAGCAGCGACAGGTACATCATTTTGACATTTGGTGTTTCGCTGATCGCTTTGGTTTCACTAACTGCTTTGGTTTCACTAACCGCTTTGGTTTGTCAGACAACAGCTGTGGATAAATAAATTGCTGAATAAGTGGTATATTGATATTTCATTTTGCAGAAGTATTTTATTACTTTTGAAATCAAATAAGTTCTCATTTTTCCAGTAATTTTCTCAGTCTCAATTTCGAGACTGACTTTTAATACATAGCATATTGGAATGAACATTGTTGTGGTCACAACATAGCGTAAATCCATAAAAACTCTTTTAAAACCAATGAAGAGATCTCATTTTACTTGAAAGAATGCTCTTCCATCTTTCTTTGTTTAACCTTGTATGTATATGGAGTATCAATGGTCAGCGGCGACAGGTACTTCATTTTAGAAGTGGATGGAAGCAAAAGTGCGTATTTGGTTTTTCTCTGAACACTTTGGTTTGTCAGGGTTGTAGAGAATTGAATTTTCTACAAACTTGACTCTTCTACTTGTCAGCTAAAAATAAAAAAGAACCAGATGAAGCAGCACTTATTCCATTTCGCTTTTCCTAAACTCGAATTTATCTTCAGAAAGAGGAAAAAATATACGTTAAAAAAAGCGGGTTGTAGCGATCTGAATTTCTGACATATTTTACATTTCCTATTTATGGGCTTGAAATTGAAAAAATGAAACGTATAAAGCCCTCATACAATTTCGCCTTTCCTTAATTCGTATTCACCTTGAGAAATTTATGTTGGAAAAAAACGTGTCCGTCACCAGTTGCAGGAAATGGAATTTCCTACAATTTTCCCCTTTTTTATTATGCATATGTTTTCATTTATCGAAAGTGACAACAGTTTTATTTACAAGACCTGCGAAATGTGAATTTTCTATTGACACATCAAGCGGCAGTGGCAATTGTCGAAAATTTTCCATTGCTATTTTTCATTACATTCGTTGTATGCATGACCGGTG
>JACEOJ010004348.1:4139-25149 GCA_013761285.1 Campoletis sonorensis | reverse complement strand
AATTTCGACGAGAAAAATCACGAACACACTCACACACACACGTCAACTCACATTCAATCACGACCGGGATCCTACGCGCTTTACACTCTAATACGAGCTCTTTATTTCTTGATACGGGACTACTCGTGATCTAGAATTCTCGAAGATGTTATTGAGAAAAAGTCGTCGTTCGCTAAAGTGGAAAAATCCAAGCCCCCGATAATCGGTTACTTGGTCGAGCTATTACATTTCGCGATTTTACACCGGCCGTTTCACACCCTCTTGCTCTCTCACTCTCACTCATACGCGCACACACACTCACTCTCGTTCGCGATTCTTCTTGACGAACTATCTTCACAAATTTACAGGAACAATCACCGAAACGTTTGAGATTTCCGCTGCCGGTCACGACGTTAATCCTTACAATAATTTAATTAAGCTAAGAAATATGATCCGGTTCACGAAACGTCGAACGCGGACAATTAATAAAAGAGAGAAAAGAGAATTTAATGCAACCATTTCTTGCACGAGGCAAAGTCGCCGCCGCGACCTATTTTCCGAGTGGATTAATCGAGACAAGACGTGCTGTCTCCGATTTTCAATACACAATTGTCCGGAAACTATTAATTCACGATTAAGAAGATCGCCAACCAAAAACGGGAAGTGCCAAAGGAGATAACTCACGGTATTTTCTCAGCTCCTGACACGTCTGTCTCGCCCAGTACTTAACGAAAAACTGCCCGAATTCGGGAATTCGCGAGCCGTCGAACTCGATCGCTCACCCTTCCAATTTCCAAAATTCCTCCACATGATTGACAGGTCCGTCACGTTAACTATTCCCGCGAGCGTTAGACAGGGCACCGATTTACTTAATATTTTATTTTATTTATCGGGACATTAAATCAGCGTTGTTTATACTGTTCTTTACCCCTGGCTCGCTTAATATTTCCAATAATAGGACAATCCCAATGTTTTACGGGATATTTCGATGATGGTGTTTCAATTATGACAATTTGAACGAATGACGGCAGACAATAAGGGACGATACTGCCCTGATTTACGAACGGGAGACGAACGCGATCGCTGGCGCTAACGGAAAATCTCATGTTCTCGATGTTTCTCGATATTTCTTTCGTTTAACCGTCCTTCTTTCTGTTTTCGCTAGGAGAGTTCGAACTCGGCTGAACCTTGAGCTTGACAACGACGGGATACGACCAACTGTACGAGCCCTGCTCGAAATACAGTATTATTGCGATGATTGACCTCCCTTTTCCTTTATTCCTTTAATCGTCGTTTGGCTGATTTTTCTCTCGGGATCGTCGAATTTGCCTCTCGCATGAAATAATACAAAGAAATATTCGCGGGATGTCAATTAATCATAATTATAATTTTTTCCCTAAGAAAGCCTTGTGATATCGTCGTGTGACCGAAGCACCGAGCGGGAGAGACGGTAATTCGAGGTCTTTACCGGAATTTTCATCTTTTTAACATTTGGGACGTTGCTCAAAAATAACAACGTCACAATACTTACGCGTGCAATTTTCCGACCATTTTCATCCTCTTTCTTCCATTCATTGCATATGTCCGCAGAATTGAAATGTTTTTCACAAACAACATCCAAAGAATTCATCTTCACTATAGCCGGAATCGCGTTTTCCCACTGTTTTCACCGCACTGTATCTTTGGGGACGCGAAATAACGAATGCCTCGTTGTTTCGATTCTGCTCCCAGTCTTGCACCCCGGCACAACACAAACTCTCGGCATTTTTTCACTTTGAAACTATTGTTTACTACGTGCCTTAGACTGATTCAAAAAAAAAATATTCTTTTTCTTTCCTTCTGGATTCTTATGCTATTGTTAGACAACAATAGAAGAGAATTGCACAAAAAAATGGGCATGGTCACTTAAGTTTCAGAGGTGGCTATCTCGACTTTTTGTTATTTTTTTCATGATTTTACTTAATGAATATGATCATGTTACTAAATTATACCAGAAATGGAATAAATAAAGGAATGGATTTGTCACAGCTGTTTTGCGACGAAGAAAGTATATCACACACACACATATTAAATTCCTAGAAAAAAAATCGAAAATATTATTGTGAATCGGTAAATAAATTGAGCCCAAACAATATGTCAAACCCTGTTCAATAAAACACAATGACTTATTATTGCACATGGCTTTCACTCGATCAATCAATTTCCAGTCTCTGAATATTTTAAAAATTATTTCGGTTTGTTCTTCTCCCGTTCCTCGGTCGAGTTTTGGGACTCCAAGCAATTGCTCCGTTTCGAGACCGGTTATAACGATCGGAAGTCTTTCTACTTTGCCATGGGTGACAATATCCGAGAGAAGTTTTCCATCCCAATGAACCACCAATAAATTTTCTGTTTGTATACCAGCTTTTATGTTTTGTGCGATCGTCTTTCTTATTCTTGGTCTGTATCTGTGTATCGTGCTGTAACTAACATTCACATCGTCCAAGTTCATTCCAAGGCTTTGGGCCGTGGCAGATAAAATATGTGCAGCATTTCTGCTGCTTGTCCTAGTCCTGTCAAGTGCAGAAACGAGGCCTGGAGTCAAAATGTTAATTTTTTTCGTTTTATTTTGATCGACTTTCATTTTGTCCTCAAAATTTGACATTGTCCGTGACAATTTTCCTGAAGGTTGAGACTCTGAGGAGATACTGCTCTGAGAAAGAGTCTGACTCAAAACTAAAACATAAATTGTTCCAAATTGAATGATAAAGTAAATGAAAAGCAAAGAACTATCCGACAACAGCAAGACAAGTGCGATCTAGATCCGTGCTGTCACACGTTTCAATCATACCTGCACAGACTTCATCTTCGAGATATTCGTCATTTTCATCGCCGTTGGAAGGTGGAGGCGGTGAATCTGTATTTTCCTCCGTAATTGCAGAGAGCGCTGGGTCGTTTCGATTATTCTTTCGTTGTGAGAACAAAAATAATCGCTCAAGTTCTTTTACATTTTGGGCAGAACGAAAATGTGCAACATTGAACAGTTTGTCCAAATCTCTCGTAAATTTACGCTCCTTCAATATTTGCGATGGCGAATTCTTTTTAGACCGATTCTTTAAAAGTTTTTTCCAGACTTGATGGAATTTAATTAATTTCACCATTGTGTTATTTAACCGACACGTTGGAATTTCAGCACACTTCCATTGTTCGAAAACTTCTTCGATGGTTTCGCGGGCACTTTGACGAATGGTCAGTTTTTCTCTCTTATGTTTGTAAAAGAAAAAACTTAAAACTTTCCGATATGAAGGTAAATGACGGCTACGTATTTCCGAAATTTCCTTGCCAATTAGCCAAATTGTGTTGTCTCCGTTAGTCCGAGCCATTGTTCAAAATTGTTTTCAATTTACTCACATTGAACAAAAACAACACCACTTACAGATCCAAAATGGCGCCGTGGATACTGCGCATACGCCAGTGACATGCGCAATGGCATGCGCAGTGGTATGCACAGTGGCTGGGAAGGAATAAAAATGAGTTTGAAGATAATTTAAGTGTAGCATTTTGAAAATGTAAATACATGATTCATGAGTAAAAGGTTATCATTTCATTTTTCGTAAAAAGTGCGAATATATGAATAACAAGAGTAGTTTCGACGTCATCATTGATCTACCTGTATTTAGATTGTGAATATTGGAATCTTTTGAAATTGTTACAGTTCATTTTTGTCACGAAAGAGTTGCTGGATCTGATTGTTATCCGTAGTCCAATGCCATGACTATGCTTCAATGCAATACGGCCGTAAAAAAAAAAATCAAATGGAAAAAAGTCGAGATAGCCACCTCTAAAAATTGAGTGACCGCGCGCATTTTTTTTGTGAAATTTTCTGCTTTTGTTACCTAACAATAGCGCGAGAATCCAGAAGGAAAAAAAATTGTTTTTTGAATCAGTCTAACGTGCCTACGTGCAATTAGTTCATTAGTTAGTTTATTATATGTTATATATTATATATTAGTTAGTGCATTAGTTCAAAAACTAATCGCGTTTGATGTTTGATTCGCCTTTGAGATTATGTTTATGTGGGGCCGAGATCCCAGCGCCGCGTCGCCCAGTTTTTGGCGATTTGTTTCGTCAGTAAGGAACCTACCCCCACCACCTAAATTCCGGTCGAGTTTCCAGACCTGTATGTAAGACCGTGTGATAAATACAAACCAAGGACAGGTTCCCCTAGCCAACGACCATACCACGCTGAAAGCACCAGTTCTCGTCCGATCAGGCAGTTCGATCGTGGCAAGCGATCTGTTAAGACTTTTTCAAACAACAATTAAAATTAAAAATAAGAAAAGTGCGCGAGTTAACTAATTTACCGAGCCCAGCCCGTAAAAACAAAAGTAATCAAACGACATTATGGAGAGTTCAAAAAAAATCTTCCCACCATTAAAAAAACCTGCTAAATCTAGCAGTCTTGATAAGTTATTCAAAGATGCATACAAAGAATTCGGTATAAACCGAAATAACCGCGAAAATCAACCAGCGCCCAACTTATCCCAACGGCCGCGAAACACAAACACGCAAATCAACGAAGCAAACAACACGTACACAGAAATCGCTAGTACACCTGAACAATGGAAAACACCTAAAAACACATAAAAAAGAAAATACATACAGTCAGAATCAAACATTAGCTTCAACAACAATAGCAGATACAGTTGCCTCAGTGATGAAAGCGAGATGGAAACAGACAGTGAATGTGCAATGAGCCTCACACAACCAAATAAAATATCAAAAAGAGATAGCGACAACAAAAACGAAGGTTCAGCCCACCAAAGTGGGCGTACGGACGGGACAACAAACACCAACAACGGCAACGAACCGACGCCCGCGTCACACAAAACACCAGTTGAGAGACCCCCACCTATACAGATACAAATGAATTAAGTAAGTGTTATATCGGCTCTACTGATAGAAAACGACTTCAAAAAAGGACAATTTTATTTAAATTCAGTGACGATTACACAATTCTCACCACAACAGAATTAACCATCTATAAAAAAGCCATCTTAGTCCTCACTGAGAAAAAAATCCCATTCTACACATACACCCCAAAGAATGAAAAACCAACTATATTAATAATCAAGGGCATCAAAGGAGACTACACAAACGAAGAAATCCTAAAAGAAATAAAGGAATACAATTTAACAGACACCACTATCATCAAATTCGAACGGATATTTCTATCTAAAAAGAACCCGACCTCTTATCATCACATGATTCAATTAACGCCAAACAGCAACACAAAAGAACTGACCAAAATACGGCACCTCGCCTATCAGAAAATCACATGGGACAGACTACGTAAACCAAAAATCTATCAATGCCGAAAATGTCAGCGAGCTGGACACACGAGCTCTCGTTGTAACCTTGAATATCGATGTGTCGAATGTGCCCAAACACACGAACCTGGAAAATGTACAAGCAACACAGAAATAGACAAATCAAAACTAAAGTGCGCTAACCTGTGGCAAATTTGGCCATCCAGCATCTTATAAAGGATGCCCATATTTCAAATTCGTCTCTAAAACCACAACGGAACAAAAAAAACGCACGAGAACACGCCAAACTCGAAAGAACCAACGCCATCTACAACAACATCAGACAAGGATACTCTTACGCAGCGGTAGCCTCTAACCATCAAAATTCAAAACACAACGAGCCGCGAAAGCAACAGATAAGAAGAACACCTACTTTACCGACTGCAGGATACAAATGCACTGAATTACCGAATGAAATACTTTATCAACGACACCGAACACCAACACCACTCGTGAACAATAACAACTACATATGATCACACTACGAAGAAAATGAAACAGGCCACATTAATCAAGAGACGCGGCAGCGGCTCGGCGCCAAGTATTGAAAAGAAAGCGTAGCGCGAGAGCTGCCGTACTCTTATATACAGTAAAATAGGGGTTTTATGACGTCACAGAAACTTTAAATCGTCTTTACAGGGAAACAGGTTGAGGGAAAAATCTCATATGAGATGTGAATTTTCTATGATTTTTTATCTTTCGAATGGTCCTTGGCGGAAAAGAATCCGTTCAGCCAATCCAAACAAATCTGATATTGAAGATTTTGGTCGCGAGGTTTGGGACGCTTTCTGTTCCTCACAGTTTCTTGGAGTCGAAAGGGTGTAAGTCGCGCTTGTTTACGTTTGGACATACGTCCTTTGCGAGACTGGTGGACATTTTCGGCCTGTGACGTCACGCGCTCCACTGAACGCGGCTACCCCCACTCTCCGCGCGCCACGGAGCGAGAGAGACAGACTATATATCGGTTTTCTCTTTCCCTCTACCGCCGGCGCGCCTATGGCGCTGTCTCTCTCGCTCTGCCGCGTGAGCGCATTGTGTTATCTCTCTCGCTCTACCGCGCTCACTCTATTTCTTTAGATTTACTTAAATCTCTTGATTTAATTCAATTAAAATTAATAAAAAATTATATTCATTCAGTAGCACCGTGATTTTATTTAGCGGATTGACCCAGAATCTAAACCGGACCTTTTTTAAGGGATTGACCAAGAGTATGGACGGGATTTTTTAAGGGGTGTATCGGGGGTCATAGCGTAATGTAACGTGGGGTCATAAATGACCCCAATATTGAACAATTCATATTTCTGGAAAAATTTAGCGAAAAGAGTTAAACTTGTTCAACTTGGACTCATTCTTTTCGTTTTTTAATGCAGAATCACGTGAGCCTGGGACCACAGATTGGCTGAGAGTCCGGACGGGATTTTTTAAGGGGTAGAGTAAGAGTTTTACCGCCGTTTTATTAACAGATTGGCCAAGAGTCTGGACGGGATTTTTAAGGGGTCGACTATGGATCTCGACTAGGTTTTTTTAACAGATTGGTCAAGAGTCTGGACGGGATTTTTAAGGGGTCACACTCTCCCATCCTACAACTCATATATAGATCTCTGCATCGCTGACTCAAGAATCTCAATCACAAATATTGACGAAAACCATAAACTGCCTGTAACAGACTACCCCAGTGACCACGACGCCGTATTACTTGACGCTTTCATCCCCAACTTGATCTATAGTACACAACAAAAAGAATCAGAAAAAACTGCTCTTCTCTACAAAAAAACAAAATGGAGAAAGTTTATTGATAAACTAAGAACGAACTACACAACCAACATCCCTGCTTATAGAAATCTCACTATTGACGAAATCGATACAGCCATTGAATCAATAAATATAGCGCTACGAAAAACAATACAAGAAACTGTTCTGTTGAGGTTGGCTATCCTGCTTGACTGTAAGCGCCTGCGCGCGCGCATGTACCTCGGTCTCCTTCTGAGACGAGTCAGTCGCTCTCGAAATAACAGATCGCCGTGGCTAAGGTAAGCAGTTCAGAATTCGTCGAAAGGCAAAAGGTAATGCACCCTATCACGAGGCAATAATCGTATGGTCTCGAAAGGCAAAAGAAAGCGAAATAACAAAGCAAAACAAAATCAAACATAATTAAACATCATCAGCCGTGGTGAAGATAGGCGGTCGAAGGCATTACCACGAATTGCGTCACGCGTCACAATAATTTACGGGATCAAAAATAATATATGAAACAGCACTAGAAGTGCTAACAGACAATAATAATACGCGAACCGAGCTCGAGTCTTCTAAACATCGACGACCATCCGTACAAAAACAAAGGCTCTACGCGCCTTTGTTTTTGAACGAAAAAAATTAATTTGAAAAATAATTTCGGCCGAAGTACTTGGCGAGTTCGTACCATAAGAAATGTACCACGTGATTCTAGCTAAGCAAAAAACTCGCCAAGTACTTCGCCCGAAATTATTTTTCAAGTTAATTTTTTCCGTTTCGAAATTTTTTTCCCCACGTTTTGTTTTATCTTGATTTTTTTCTCGACTCTGTTCTTTTGACCGATTTTTATTTTTGTACATTTTGGCGACTTTTTTCAATGCCAGACTATTTTTTGCTTTTTTTTTAAATACTCCATCCTCAAGCGACAATGAAATACTCGTCCTATTATTGATATTGAATATTTTAGTGCTGAAGGTAAATCATTTTCGATCTTGCCAATTTTTCAAGAATTTCGTACTTTTTTGGGTAGTTTTTTCCTGTGAAAACAAATGGAAACGGGGGTCAACAAATGTACTTGTCCAAGGTTTTTTTTCCCCGGGGAGGGGATTTTTGGCCAGGATATCACTTCTTTTTTCTAAACCTTTCGCAATCAATAAATTTTTGCATTTACGGTCCGCCATATTCGATCCGCCATTTTGATTTCCGAAATTTTGGGTGCAAATTTGTAATCGGCAACACGAATCCTATTTCCCCGAGTACCAACTTTCGCTTTCATATCAAACGAATTTCGCAGTTATCGCTCGCCATATAGTATCCGCGATCTTGAATTTCCACATTTTGATAGTAGATTTGTGCTCAGTGACCCCTAAAACCCCCGAGTACCAACTTTCGCTTCCATCAAAAAACTTTTCAATTTATGGTCCGCCATGTTGGATCCGCTATTTTGAATTTCGAAAGTTTGGATGCAGATTTTTAATCGGTGAACCCGAAAACCCCCGCGTACCAGCTTTCGCTTTTCTTAAACGATTTTTGCAGTTATTGTTCGCCATATTGCATCCGCCATCTTGAATTTATAAATTTTGGGTGCAGATTTGTAATTAGCGACCCCGAAAACCCCCGAGTACCATGTTTTGCTTTCATCAAACAATTTTTGCATTTGTTGTCCGCCATATTGTATTCGCCATCTTGAATTTCTAAATTTTAAGTGCAGATTGGTAATCAGCGAACCCGAAAACCCCCGAGTACAAAGTTTTGAGCTAATTGCACGTAAGAAAAAATGTGTGTTTCAAAGGGTCAAATTGATATTTTTTTTTGCGTGAATTATTCCGGCCTCACCATCTGTCAACACTCGGATACAATTTGCGACTGTGATTTACAAATTAGTTTAAATTTTACCCACTACGGATCTACGAGAAGTCCATAAAAAACACGCTGTTTACGCATCTCGCACTTCACACCGTAAAAACTACCGTCAAACTTTCCGTGGTATGGGTACAGAGGAAAGGACCAATGGGAACTCGTCATACTTTCGTCGCCGAAGACCGGCTTCGGTGGAAACGGGTCTTAACCGGGAACATGAGGCCTTTGACTGTGTCGTCCGCGCGTATATACGGACACGTCGAATGCTTCCATGTGTTGGTATTTTTTGCATAATCTTGAGCCTGTGCAAAGTTTTTTCTCAGCAAATACGGCATCAATCGTGTTGATTTTAGGCTCAATCGAAAGATTTTTTCTTAAGTAGTCTCCAGTCCAATTTTCAAGTTCTCATCTGTCTCCTGAGCTTCGTACTTTAAGAAAATGACTTTCAGTTTTTACAACCACCACCGCGAATCGTTTTATTCAGAGATAATATACTCGGGCGAGCCTCGGGCCAGCAGACAACAGACAGAGCTGTCAAATGTACTTGTCCCGAGACTCTACCGAGTCTCTTGATAATGAATAGAACCTAAATATGAAAATTGGCACTTAAAAGAATTTATAATAAAAGAAATAAAATGTAATTATAGATACGCCTAGAGTCTCCGAAAACACCAGTCCGGAGTAGCGACGAGTGGCGACCGATGCTAGACCGTAAACCCGGTCCACTGGTCGACAACCATTCGTGCGAGTGACGTGGCCGAAAGTTACGTCACAACCCATATCACTAACACCAAATATCAGCAAAATCTTTGAAATCATTATTAACAATTCCATAAACAGACACACAATAGACAACAAAATTATCCCGGACCAACAATTTGGCTTCCGACATAAACACTTGACCACACACGCCATAAACAAACTGACCAGTGACATAAACAAAGAATTAGACCAAAGCCATATGGTGACGGCATGCATTATCGACATGGAAAAAGCCTTTGACTCAGTATGGCTAGATGGCCTCATATCAAGATGTTGTACGTCACTATGTGATGCCAACTTTTTCATTTTCGTCGGCTCCTTTTCGACCTGAAAAAAAAAAATGATTATTCAAAATAATTATATTTAAAAAAGCTACAAAAAGAAATAATAATTCAAACAAAAGTTATACTTACCAAAACCGCGCCTTGCCGTACAATTCGAAATTAGTTTCGAAAACCTCCGCCAGGTGGCGTTTGAAAAAAGGTTTCCTGTGAGCGGAGCATAGCCCAAGCGGGTATATAAGCGAGACACGCTCTCGACCCGATACGCTTACTTGGGGTCTCATTTCTGAACAAGACGGACGACCCAGCTCCTGAAAGGGAGACACGGTATACTTACCGCATATAAAAAAATTTTGCCTCCTAGTCAAAGTGTAGTCCAGCCCAGCATACAACTCCCTTGCAAATTGTTTTTTTTTTTCGTTTTAACATATATTCCACTTATTCATATTAATTCCTTGGGAATTGATATGAATTTCTCGAGTTCTCCGCTAGGTGGCGTTTGAAAAAACGTTTCCCGTGAGCGGAGCATAGCCCAAGCACCCGAAAGGGTACCATATTCTCGGTATCTTACACATCCTCTTGTAAGGGAAGAACACACCACACACTTGTCCTGAAAGGGACTTTTTCGCAATCCTCCTGAAAAGGAGAAGACTCACACACTCTCAGCCTCATCAACGGCCAAAACCACACTAAAGAAAAAAAAATGTCTCTTTCTCCCACGTCCATCACGGACTTTACGTTTTTTTATATATCGAGTTTTTCCCTTTAGACTTAAGGGGTTTTTTCGTCCACCGCGGACTTTGATTTTTTTAATTTTTTAATTTTTTATGTTTTTTCTGGAGTTGGTTGTTTTTATCATTGTTTTATTCATTTTTACTTAGATTTAGTTGTTTTTACCACTCTTCGGGGACTTTAAAATTTTTTAAATTTTTGAATTTTCGAAAAAATACATTGGAGTAAAAACAGACGTGACGTTGAATATTAATTCTGTTTCTCAGGTATGAATCAAACGATCTCCAAACTTTTAAAACATTTCAGCAATATCAAATCATTTTTTTTTCTCCAAATTATTATATTAATAATGAAAAATGAAAAATACTCTAAAGATGTCGGTTCCGATTATGCTGAGAAATACAAACCAAGGACAGGTTCCCCTAGCCAACGACCATACCACGCTGAAAGCACCAGTTCTCGTCCGAGTCGCTTGGCGCGCGCTGTATGATATACACGTACGCTGTGCGGTGATATAAATTAGTGAATCTTGCAACAAGCGCAAAAAAGCCAACAATCATACCGGACGTACATAACCTCAAAAGCCCAAACGAGGCTCAAGAAGGAGGGCCAACACCAGAGAACGTCTTTCGAGATGTTCTCGTCCCAAAAAGAAGGAGAATAATACCTGAAAAAATGACGTCAAAGAAGCGCAAACAAGAAAGTCAAAATACTATCACGACCAAAACAGGTACGATGTACTTTCAGACGAAGAAAGTGGCAATTAAAATTCCGACACGGAGGCAATGGACACTAACGACAAAGAAGGTAAAAAGTCAAAGCAAAACACAAAACAAACACCAAGTTCAAAAATCAAGAAGCCACCACCTCTTGTGGTGCACGACACAGTGGAATCTCACACCAAATTCGTCAAAATACTCAAAGACATTTTGACCGAAATATTCCATGTTAAATATCATAGAGATTTTGCAGAAGTTTTTACCGACAATCACGCTGAATACGAAAAACTAAAAATAACTGGCAACGAAATGAATGTCATTTCCATACGTACAGTGACAAAAATACAAAAAAAGGACACTCGTAATAAAAGGGCTGCATGAAAAGACAGACGTACAAGAACTCAAAGATGAACTAGAGTCACTTAACTATGCGGTGCACAGCATAAACCTGATGAAAAATACCAAACAGCCAATGTTCATGGTTACGCTGAATGAAAATGCACAATCAAAACAAATCAAGCAACAGATCCGATACCTCGGTCATACCAAAATCATATGGGACAACTATATCAACAAAAGACGAATTACGCAATGCCACAGATGCCAAACCTGGGGACATGCGACAAGCAACTGTTATGCGAAGCCTGCCTGCTTGAAATGCGCAAGAGAGCATCTGTCAAACGCCGGCAAGGCAACAACAACAAAGCAGATACACAGCGGAAAAGTCTTCGTAGCCACAACAGTTGACTGCGCAGAGGGTCCCTTCGAAGCAAGAACACATAAGAACTGGAGCGTTGTATGGCACAGTCGTTACAAACGGACAACAATACGCAAATAATTCAGCAGAAGGTAACAACAATTTCAGCAATCGCTCAGAGTTGCTACAATTATCAAAGGAGGTCAAAGAACTCAATAAAATATTTGATATACGAAAAATGATAACAGCTGTTCGCACACTCAAAAATCAATTATTACAATACGATACGAAGGGTGAAAAATTCCAAATATTCCTAAGTTTTTGTGATAATCTTAATGGATGATAAGTTGAAAATCTGTAGTTGGAATGCAGAATGACTGAGAAATAAAGTTGGAGAACTAATAGAATTCCTAGATAAACAAAAAATCGATATAATGTTGATTAACGAAACCAGATATGACAACACATTAAAACTAAAAATTAGAAATTACCAAGTAATCAGAGAGGACAAGAACAGTGCAGCAGGAGGGGTAGCCATCCTTATAAAAACTAACATACCCTATAAAAAAGTACAAATTAATGGTGCCTCTCCCATTGACAATATATGTATTAAAGTAGTAAGTAACGTACACATAATATGCGCATATTGCAGCCCAAATAAAGACTTTACCAACCAAAGTATAGAGACTTTACTTAGCATAGGCAACAAAGTATTAATAATCGGCGATCTCAATGCAAGATACACTACGTGGAACTGCCATGTGAATAACAATAGGGGAAGAGTATTATTCAGCTACACACAACGAAATAATTGTACAATACTATACCCAGACGAACCAACGCACTATCCACATAATGACATGACACCAACTACAATAGACTCGGTAATAAATAAAAATGTCCACAATGCATCAGATCTCGAAAGCCCTCATGAACTTAGCTCAGACCATAACTCTATTATCAAGAGAATCGGTAGAGTCTCAGGACAAGTACATTTGACAGCTCTGTCGTCTGCTGGCCTGAGGCTCGCCAGAGTATATTATCTCTGAATAAAGTAAAATTCTGTAGTGGGGGTAAAAACTGAAAGTCATTTTCTCGAATTACAAAGCTTAGGAGACAGATGATGACTTAAAAATTGAACTGGAGACTAATTATAAAAAATCTTTCGATTAAGCCTTTATACAGCACGATTGATGCCGTATTTGCTGAGAAAAAACTTTGCACAAGGTCAAGATTATGCAAAAATTCTAACACATTGAAGGATTTGGAGTGTTTGTATATGCGCGCAGACGACACATTCAAAAGCGTTTTGATGCCCATCAAAACCCGTTTCCACCGAAGCCGGTCTTCGGCGACGAAAGTAACGAGTTCCCATTGGTCCTTTCCTCTGTACCCATACCACGGAAAGTTTGACGGTAGTTTTTACGGTGTAAAGTGCGAGACGCGTAAACAGCGTGTTTTTTGTGGACCTCTCGTAAATCCGTCGTGGGTAAAATTTGAACTAATTTGTATATCACAGTCGCAAATTGTATCCGAGTGTTGACAGATGGTGAGGCCGGAATAATTCACGCAAAAAAAAAATATCAATTTGACCCTTTGAAACACACATTTTTCCTTACGTGCAATTAGCTCAAAACTTTGTACTCGGGGGTTTTCGGGTTCGCTGATTACAAATCTGCACTTAAAATTTAGAAATTCAAGATGGCGAATACAATATGGCGGACAACAAATTCAAAAATTGTTTGATGAAAATAAAACATACTACTCGCTGGTTTTCGGGGTCGCTGGTTACGAATCTGCACCCAAAATTTATAAATTCAAGATGGCGGATCCAATATGGCGGACCACAAATGCAAAAATTGTTGGAAGAAAGCAAAACATGGTATTCGGGGGTTTTCGGGGTCGCTGATTACAAATCTGCACCCAAAATTTCGAAATTCAAGATGGCGGATACAATATGGCGAACAATAACTGCGAAAATCGTTTAAGAAAAGCGAAAGTTGGTACGCGGGGGTTTTCGGGTTCACCGATTAAAAATCTGCATTCAAAATTTCGAAATTCAAAATGGCGGATCCAACATAGCGGACCATAAATTCAAAAGTTTTTTGATGGAAGCAAAAGTTGGTACTCGGGGGTTTCAGGGGTCGCTGATCACAAATCTACTATCAACATGTGGAAATTCAAGATGGCGGATACTATATGGCGAGCCATAACTGCGAAATTCGTTTGATATGAAAGCGAAAGTTGGTACTCGGGGGATTCGGGGTCGCCAAATACGAATCTGCACCCAATATTTCGGAATTCAAAATGGCAGATCCAATATGGCGGACCATAAATGCAAAAATGTATTGATGAAAGTGAAAGGTTCAGAAAAAAGAAATGATATCCGGGCCCAAAATCCCCTCGCCGGGGAAAAAAACCTTGGACAAGTACATTTGTTGACCCCCGTTTCCATTTGTTTTCACAGAAAAAAACTACCCAAAAAAGTACAAAATTCTCAAAAAATTGGCAAGATCGAAAATGATTTACCTTCAGCACTAAAATATTCAATATCAATAATAGGACAAGTGCTTAATTGTCGCTTGAGGATAGAGTATTAAAAAAAAAGCAAAAAATTGTTGGGCATTGATAAAAGTCACCAAAATGTACAAAAAGAATCGGTCAAATCGGTCAGAAGAACAGAGTCCAGAAAAAAAAATCGGAATGAGAAAAAACTTGAAAAAAAATTTCAAAGGAAAAAAAATGAATTTAAAAAAAAAATTCGGCCGAAGTACTTGGCGAGTTCGTACCATGAGAAATATATTACGCGATCCTAGCTAAGCAAAAAAACTCGCCAAGTACTTCGGCCGATTTTTTTTTTTTTCCATTCAATTTTTTTCGTTAGAAATTTTTTTTGCAAGTTTTTTCTTAGTCCGATTTTTTTTTCTGGACTCTGTTCTTCTGACCGATTTTTATTTTTGTACATTTTGGCGACTTTTTTCAATGCCAGACTATATTTTGCTTTTTTTTTTAATACTTCATCATCAAGCGACAATTAAGCACTTGTCCTATTATTGATATTGAAAATTTTAGTGCTAAAGGTAAATCATTTTCGATCTTGCCAATTTTTTGAGAATTTTGTACTTTTTTGGGTAGTAGTTTTCTGTGAAAACAAATGGAAACAGGGGTCAACAAATGTACTTGTATAAAGTTTTTTTCCCCGGCGAGGGGATTTTTGGCCCGGATATCATTTCTTTTTTCTGAACCTTTCACTTCCATCAATAATATGAAATAGCCTTTATTTTTCCCTTTCGGGTTACAGCTCCGACTTCCGTTATATTATTACATTTGTCCTTATCCTAATTAACATTTTGTCCTTATCCTAATTTCTCCCACACATACGCCACACCATTCGTGACAGAGAGAGAGAGAGACATCCTATCCGCACACTCACACACACATTCCTCCATCCTCTTACAATTTCCATCTCACCTCCTTGCACTCCTCGCCCGACCTCCGTTTCCGCTGCACTTTTTCTACTCCCTCCCTTCTACCCTCTCCATTCTTCAATCCTCTTCAACCATTCCTCCCCTTGACCCTCCCCTCCCAGCACCTCTCCCCTCATACTTTGCCATCCCACCTCCGCCCCCCATCCCGTACACTCCTCCATCACGTGCTCCCATGTTTCCCTCCCCCTCGCGCACACCCTACACTCCCTCCCTTCATTCTGCTCCCAATACCTCCCCCCTCTCATCTCATCCCCTAGCCTGAACCTGGCTACCCTGCCTCATCTCTCCTCCTTCCACCCCTTTTTTAAATATCCCGGCACCCCTCTTTCCTTTATAAATTTGGAATCCCTATTACTCCTTGATACCACCATCATCTCCCATCTCTCCTCCTCCTGCCTTTCCCTCTCCACTCTCACTATATCCTCCCCCTTCATCTCACCACTCCTCCATCTCCTCTCCACCTCCTCCAACTCCCATCCCATCCGTAAGTAGAACTCCTTCCTTTCCCTTTCCCATCCTCCTACTTCTCACCTTCTTCCCACCCTTCCCTTTATCTCCTCCCTACATCTTCTCGCCAACTCTCCCCCCTTCCCTGTCTCCAGTCTCTTCTCGTATCCCCATGCTCTCATCCCTGCTCTCAACTCCATCTTGTCCCTTTGCAATTCCTCCCTCACCATATACCCCGCCACCTTTCTCGACACCCCCAGCACCCATCTCAAATACCTCTCCTGTAACCTCTCTATTATCTCCCTTCCCCTCCAACCCCATATCTCCACCCCGTAGCACACCACTGGCCACACCAACTTATCAAAAAGCCAAACCCTCCTTCCCCAATCATTAGCAAACCTATTTTTCCCTATCCCCCACACCTTTCCCATTATCTTTGCCGCCTTCATCACCCTCTCCTCTACCTGCTCCTCCTGACTTCCATTCGCCCTCACAACATAACCCAAATACGTGTACCTACTCACCTCTTCTATCCTTTCTCCTCCCCACTGCCATATCACCCTTCTTTTCCTTCCCCCTCCTACTCTACACCTCATCACCTTCGTCTTCCCCGTGTTCACCTCCAGCCCTTTCCCCTCTATGTACCTCTCCAGCGTCCTCATCATCCCCTTCATCTCATCCTCATCCTTCGCCAGCAACACCACATCATCCGCATACGCCAGCGAGTACACTTTCCCCCCACCACCAAGCCTCACCCCTCCCCACCGCCCCTTTTCCAGCTCCTCATCCAAATCCGCCAACAGCAGCGTAAAAAGCTGTGGGCTCAGCGGACACCCTTGCCTAACCCCTTTCTCTGTCCAGAACTTTTCCCCTTTATCCTCACCCACCTTTACCCTCGCATACGTCTCCTTCAGCACCTCCTCACACCTCTCTATTAACCCCTCCCTCACCCCTCTCTTCCTCATACTCTCCACCAACTTCGTCCTGTCCACCGAGTCGAAGGCTGCCTTAAGATCGACGAAAAGCAGCACTACTTTTCCCCCCCTTTCCGTTATTTCCCTATTTATCATGTAATTTAACACGTACACATTATCCATTGTACCCACCCCTTCCCTGAATCCCGCCTGACTCCTTGGCATCATCCCTTTCCCCTCCACCTCCTTCCTCAACCTTTCCGCCAGAATCCCTACAAACACCTTGTATGCCGTTTGTGTCAACGTCACCCCCCTGTACTCCTCCACCTTCTTCCCTTCTCCCTTCTTTACCACCGGCACCACTATCCCTTCCTTCCACCCTTCCGGCCAACCTCCCCCTTTCCACACCTTTTCGCACATCCTCCTCAGTCCATTCACCACCATTTCCCCCCCGTACTTCCACACCTCGTTCGGTATTTCATCCTCCCCCATCGCCTTTCTGTCTTTTAACTTCCTTATAGCCCTCTTCACCTCTTCTGCTGTTATCTCCGTTTCTTCTACCCCCTCCCCTTCCCTTCTTCGTTCCCCCAGTCTCACCCTTCTTTCTGTTACCCCTCCCAGCCCCTCTCTAAAGTACCTATCCCATTCCTCTCTTCTTATCCTTTTATTCACCCCCTTCCTCCTCCTCCGCCCCTTATTGACCACCTCCCACACCTGCCCTTCTGTCCTTATCCCTTCTATCTCTCTTTCCCACCTTTCCCTCTCTTTCATCTTCTTTTCTCCGCATATCCTCCTAAACTTCCTCCTTGCTTGCCTGTATTCTTCCTCTCCTCTGCCCTCTCTCTTCCACCTCTCCAATTCCCTCTTCGCCTCTTCTTTCGCCCTTCTGCATTCCTCATCCCACCATCCCCCCTTCTGCCCCTCCACACGCTCCGCCTCCGACTTCCTCATCGCTCTCTGTATTCTCCCCCTCATTTCCTCCCAACCTTCTTCCACCCCCTCTGTGGTCCACTCCCATCTCCCGAATTCCTCCTGAAACTTCTCTACTCCTTTCTCCGTCCACACTCCTCTTCCCTCCTTCCTCTTCCCCCACTTTCATCAATAAATTTTACCATTTATGGTCCGCCGTATTGGATCCGCCATCTTGAATTTCTAAATTTTGGGTGCAGATTTGTAATCAGCGACCCCGAAAACCCCCGAGTACCATGTTTTGCTTTCATCAAACAATTTTTGCATTTGTTGTCCGCCATATAGTGTTCGCCATCTTGATATTCTAAATTTTAAGTGCAGATTTGTAATCAGCGAACCCGAAAACCCCCGAGTACAAAGTTTGTAGCTAATTGCACGTAAGAAAAAATGTGGGTTTCAAAGGGTCAAATTTATATTTTTTTTTGCGTGAATTATTCCGGCCATACCATCTGTCAACACTCGGATACAATTTGCGACTGTGATGTACAAATTAGTTCAAATTTTACCCACGACGGATCTACGAGAAGTCCACAAAAAACACGCTGTTTACGCGTCTCGCACTTTACACCGTAAAAACTACCGTCAAACTTTCCGTGGTATAGGTACAGAGGAAAGGACCAATGGGAACTCGTTATACTTTCGTCGCCGAAGACCGGCTTCGGTGGCAACGGGTTTTGACTGGGGACATGAGGCTTTTGAGTGTGTTGTCTGCGCGTATATACGGACGCGTCGAATGCTTCCTTGTGTTGGTATTTTTTGCATAATCTTGAGCCTGTGCAAAGTTTTTCTCAGCAAATACGGCATCAATCGTGTTGATTTTAGGCTCAATCGAAAGATTTTTTCTTAAGTAGTCTCCAGTTCAATTTTCAAGTTCTCATCTGTCTCCTGAGCTCCGTACTTCAAGAAAATGACTTTCAGTTTTTACCCCCACCACCGCGAATCGTTTTATTCAGAGATAATATACTCGGGCCAGCAGACGACAGACAGAGCTGTCAAATGGACTTGTCCCGAGACTCTACCGAGTCTTTTGATAGCATCAACAAATCGATACCTGTTGTCATGCCCGCGAATTTTCGAAACGTAGGGATGAGTTGTCGAGCACAGGTAATTCGAGGATTGCCAAAATGAGTCAATCTCCAACTCAATATTATACAAAAGTACTATTAGGTTTATTGAGAATAATGTGATTTTACAAAGTCGAGGTGTATTTGCCTCGAGACCAATTTCTGGTTAGATAGTCGTAGACTTCTGACTTGTAAACGCAGACTGCCTTTTTTGGGCGTTGTCACTACTTTTAATGATTTACGTATTTCCCCCAGATGATGGATAATTTCCCTCTTCTATTAATTATTCCTTCTCGAACGCTCGGTCGCGTGATGCACCGTCAGCGATTCGGGGTTTCCGGCGCTCAGGGTGGAAGGAACCTGAGAACGCGCTCGTGATCGAGGAATGTGCTTGATTCTTACTTTATCGTGTGAAAACTATATTCTTAAATTGTGGTTGCTATCCGGGGCATAGCACTGTTATAAACCACCATCAAGTACAGGATAACCTACCAGAACACATATTGAACATGATCTCATTACGAAATAAAAAGCGCAAAACATGGCAAAGAACTAGACTCTTCAAATATAAAATCGAAGCAAATAATTGAACGAAAGAAATTAGAGCTGAAATTGCAAAATACAGGAGTAACATTTGGACCAAAAGGCTAAACAAATTAAACGTGAACGATAACTCTCTATGGCGCATGACAAAAATTTTCAAAAGTGAGTTTCATCCTGTTTCTACCTTGCACACTTAGAACACAGAAGCAATAACAGACGAGGAAAAAGCCAATGCGCTTGCAGCTCAGTTTGAAAAAGTACACAATATCGATCTCACAACCAACTCAGAAAAACAAAATGACATAATTAGAAAAGTGCAACAATTTCTAAGCAATAGTAACACTCCGCACAAAAAATTCACGCCCCTAAAAAAATCTTATAAATACCAATAAAGGAAAAAGTAAAGTACAGGAAAGAGTAAAGAAACCCAAAAAATCACTGCAGAACGACTACCCTCGAAAAATCTTAAATCCAACAATGAAAAATAAAGGATAGAGAGAAATCCCAAAAAAAAATTCTCTCACAAAAATTTTAAAAGCCCGAAGAAAATACAATATAATATAGTTCACCTAAAAAAAGAACTCTCCAGAACGACTCCCGTCAAAAAAACACGGAAAACCTCAAAAAATTAGAGAATAGTGAAAACCCCAGAAAATATCCTCTTAAAAAAGATTCAAAAAGATTGAAGAAAATACAAGAAAACGTAGAAATGGTACAAAAATGATAATAATACTAATAATAAAAGTCCATGAAATTCGTTCAGCACTAAAATTTCTGATATCAATAAGAGGACAAGTATTCCATCGATGTTTGAGATTTGAGTAACGAGAAATAAAAATTAGAAATCAGTTGTTGCTGGAAAAGAGTTGCTTAGTTACAAAAATAGATATAAAACGAAAAAAGTCAACATTTAATTTACGTACATGATTAAAATTTACAATATCAATACTCGGACAAGAATTTCAATGGTATTTATTAAAATTTAGAACTTTAACCTTGTATATTTAAATAGTTATCCATGCCTCTCGTTTTTCCGGATACGCGATTCTCTCCCTTTGTTCCCCCGATTGAAATATAAAAGTTTTACCCCGTTTTTTAAATTTTTCAGCGTGGGCGAAGACTTTTATGATTTCAGTCAGACAGAGGCTCGACTTGTAACCTATCACTAAGTCATCTGGCCCTCTTGGATTTTCAGAAGTGAAATTTTTCAACACTGTTCCACTATCGGAATTGAAAAACTTTAGCCAACGCGGAGAAATTGCAAAAATGGGCTACAGGTTATATAACTTGAGGCCACCAATATTGTTGGATTGGTAACAATTTGTTAAACGTTCACCACCGTACGTTGAGCGTATGCGCACAGAGTACTTGTCCGGCCCATAAATTTTTATGCTACAAGGGTATGCTCTGCTACAAGGGTACTTGATGATAAGTATTGGAAAATTGTACTTCCTCATCAGAACTATTAATATTATT
>JACEOJ010004347.1:338-33888 GCA_013761285.1 Campoletis sonorensis | reverse complement strand
AGCTATGACGAGAAATAAAGATTGATGTCCTGGCTATTTTTTTTTTTACCTCTATATGCTTGCATATGGATAGAAAATATTATTTCACTGATATGGGTTTTCAATATTGTTGATTTTCTATGATAAAACTGCATTTTCTTATAATATCGTGAAAAAAAACACAAAAATAGCTTGCGCCACCTTTTAAATTTCAGCTACAAAGTGTTCCTTTCGCGAGGTTCTTTCTTTCACTAAAGATTAACTTTTAGTGAATGGTAAATGAAAATAAAAAAAATCACCTCATTTTCGGGACACCCTAATATTTATAGCTTGTTAATTAGGAAGGGAGTGCACGAAGTGATTGTGGTTCGAAAGATGGTCATGAACTGAGGAGTCGTGGATTGGGATAAAGGAGAATGATTTGGTGAAGTGGTAGTGGGGAGATGAAGCGGAGGAGAAGTTGAGGCTCGTGGGACAAAGAGATGCTGAGGAATGCGGTGATAAGATTAGGATGCTGAGCTAGGAGTTTTGAGTGTGAGAACGGATGTGAGGTATCAGGTACGAATGTGGGGAAGATTTTGGAAAAAGGATGATATACAGGGTGCTACCGTGACAGATTCGATCCCACGACCATCGATATGTTAGTATTGCTCGCTATCAACTGCGCTACAACGCTTTTCGTACTAGGCATACAGTGGAACTGGTTCAAAAATTGTGGCCCTCTTTTATTATTGGGTTTATTTTATTTTTGAATATTTATGTATTATCGTTTTGTATATTATTCTGACATGTGATTCCTTTTATTCCCTGTTTTAGAAATTCTTTCTCTCTCTTTCATCGATCAGCAGTCGGGGAGTATTTCGTTGTACGTGATTGTTGTTATTTTGAAAACGTTTTGAACTTTTCATGAGATTCACGAAACTACACGAGAAAATTACAGCAGCAAAGCAATTTTTCCGTGTTGTTGTCAATTCAATTTTAGCGAATACCAACAAATGTTGGATTCTTTTAACGATTTTTTTTCAATAAGGTTAAAAACGTTTACATTGTAACACGCTCACGAATTCAATGAAAAAAACTCACACTGCCTCATCCTTCGGAAAACGATGGAACGTCAAATTCGGGTTCTTTCTTTTCGAGCTGGTACATCCTTCGTAAACACATAAATCATTCACCGGCATTTTGATTGTCACTGTGTAAAAAAATACTGAACTCGCTCAACGATTTAAAGACCCCGGCCTAACCTGACAGTAAGCAACACGAAGTAGAGACAGAGAGAGAACGCACGTTCCCCCAGTGCATTTAACCTACGAGAACGAGAGAGACGGAACGAGAGAGAAAGACCGTATGCTGCTCAGCATGCGAGAAGAAGCAAGAAGGAGAACGACACTAGCGCCGCCAACTGCAAACTAAACTGGGGGCAGACCCCAGTTAGAATCGGCACACAAAACACTGAAGCTCTGTGCTTCTATCTTACGTCTGAATTCGTTGACGAAAGGCCGCTAGTTCCGAAACGACACCATAGATGGCGCAACCTGTCACGTCGTTGTGGCGACTCACAGCCAGCTTCTACGACTCTCCGCTACGCAGCACTTTCTCGTTCGAACCTTTCTCGTAAACACATAGTTTGGTACACGTTTCTATATATAACAACTCACTAGACGCTCCTAACACCCAGCGCATCTAGGGCACGGTACAGTCGGTCAGCCCTACTGATGAGTCTACGACTGTACCGGAGACGAAACGCTAAGATCCAACGTGGTTAACTTTTACGCTACGCTAGCGTAGGGGATCTTCCTTACCGACCATCGATCCTTCTTTACCTACGATCTTACGAGACAAGGTCCCTGAACATAACACAGAACAGCTAGACTCGAGAGGTGTGCGCGCGGTTAGCCGACCCCGCACCTCTCGAAGACTTCTACATCGTAAAGATCAAGCGCTAAGAATCAGCAGCTGTTATGCGATCTAGTAATATATAACTAGAATAAAGGACATTTGAATGTAACTCATCATCTATTGTGAAAAATAGAAGAAATTTTGATTTTAATGAGATTCCTGCATTAAAACTCTATTAATTTATTTCCTGTCGAGTCTCGAACTAAAAATTAAAAAGTAACGACCGTTACAGTATATTGTCCACAGAATACATTTTTACATTGAAATATTTAATTGCAAAGGTGATTTAATTTTTGAAAACTTTGATAACCAATATACTATTGAACTTGAGCAAAGAATATACAAAAAGATATACTCACAATAAACAATGAAAATTCGTGACAATCATTTGCGCAGAAAATAGCATTGCCGTTGCACTTCATCAACCAACTATTATCTCTTATGTTAAAGAGAAAATAGTTTTGATTTATTCATTAAGAATAGTAAATGGCCAACTGCGTCAGCTTCGGCAGTTTCTGACAGACCATGTGGACAAAGCGAAGAAACTCAACATAGTTTACTACACCCTGCGGTGCCTTCGATATAGAAAAAAATGGCATAAACCTTCGTTGCGTCTCAGCGATGAGAATCTTAACATTATTAGGAAAAACATGCCCGAAAGGCTAAAATTGGAACTGTGGAGAAACATTTATAGTTATTCTGCCACAATGCGCACTGGAGAATTTAAAGAATATTCAATATCCACATTTTTCTCTCATAATTGAATTTTCACAAAAATCTTGCGCGGGCCTGACCGCATAGTCCCATTACGTTTTTTGATATTTTGATCTATAAAATTGTTGGTGAAGATGACCCTTTATATAATGCTCATATATAATCAGCGGAACCTCAGATGATTGCAAAAGCTGCAGTGGAATGCTTAAAACAAAAATCAATATACGAAAGAGACAATACTAAAAAAAAAAAGCAAAAAATAGTTAGGCATTGAAAAAAGTCACCAAAATGTACAAAAATAAAAATCGGTCAGAAGAACAGAGTCCAGAAAAAAAAATCGGAATGAGAAAAAACTTGAAAAAAAATTTCAAACGAAGAAAATTAAATTAAATTTAAAAAATTCGGGCGAAGTACTTGGCGAGTTCGTACCATGAGAAATATATTACCCGATCCTAGCTAAGCAAAAAACACGCCAAGTACTTCGGCCGAAATTTTTTTTTTCACTTTAATTTTTTTCGTTTGAAATTTATTTTTTCTCATTCCGATTTTTTTTTCTGGACTCTGTTCTTCTGACCGATTTTTATTTTTGTACATTTTGGTGACTTTTTTCAATGCCCAACTATTTTTTGCTTTTTTTTTTAATTCTCCATCCTCAAGCGACTTGTCCTATTATTAATATTATAATTTTAGTGCTGAAGGTAAATCATTTTCGATCTTGCGAATTTTTTGAGTATTTTGTACTTTTTTGGGTGGTTTTTTTTGTGAAAACAAATGGAAACGGGGGTCAACAAATGTACTTGTCCAAGGTTTTTTTCCCCGGCGAGGGAATTTTTGGCCCGGATATCATTTCTTTTTTCTGAACCTCTCACTTTCATCAATAAATTTTTGCATTCATGGTCCGCCATATTGGATCTGCCATTTTGAATTCCGAAATTTTGGGTGCAGATTTATATTCGGCGACCCCGAATCCCCCAAGTACCAACTTCCGCTTTCGTATCAAACGAATTTCGCAGTTATCGCTCGCCATATAGTATCCGCCATCTTGAATTTCCACATTTTGATAGTAGATTTGTGACCAGCGACCCCTAAAACCCCCGAGTACCAACTTTCGCTTCCATCAAAAAACTTTTGAATTTAGCGTCCGCCATGCTGGATCCGCCATTTTGAATTTCGAAATTTTGGATGCAGATTTTTAATCGGTGAACCTGAAAACCCCCGCGTACCACCTTTCGCTTTTCTCAAACGGTTTTCGTAGTTATTGTTCGCCATATTGTATCCGCTATCTTGAATTTCGAAATTTTGCGTGCAGATTTGTAATCAGCGACCCCGAAACCCTCCCGATTACCATAATTTACTTTCATCAAACAATTTTTGTATTTGTGGTCCACCATATTGGATCTGCCATCTTGAATTTCTAAATTTTAGGTGCAGATTTGTAATCAGCGACCCCGAAAACCCACGAGTACCATGTTTTGCTTTCATCAAAAAATTTTTGCATTTGTTGTCCGCCATATTGAATTTCTAAATTTTAAGTGCAGATTTGTAATCAGCGAACCCGAAAACCCCCGGGTACAAAGTTTTGAGCTAATTGCAAATAAGAAAAAATGTGTGTTTCAAAGGGTCAAATTGATTCCTTCTTTGCGTGAATTATTCCGGCCTTACCATCTGTCAACACTCGGATACAATTTGCGACTGTGATGTACACATTAGTACAAATTTTACCCATGAGGGATATACGAGAAGTCCACAAAAAAACACGCTGTTTACGCGTCTCGCACTTCACACCGTAAAAACTACCGTCAAACTTTCCGTGGTATGGGTACAAAGGAAAGGACCAATGGGAACTCGTTACTTTCGTCGCCGTAGACCGGCTTCGATGGAAACGGGTTATTACGGGCATCAAAACGGATTTGATTGTGTCGTCTGCGCGCATATATAAACACACCAAATCCTTCAATGTGTTAGAATTTTTGCATAATCTTGACCCTGTGCAAAGTTTTTTCTCAGTTTTCAGAAAAAAATCTATCCTCCACGAAAAATTCAAGCTCCTAGAAAATTCTTATAAAAAAAAGGAAAAAGTAAAGGAAAGAGTAAAGGAACAAAAAAAAAGACTGAAACCCTTAAAAAAAGGTTAGATTCCTCCAATTCCCCAGAAAAAATTAAAAAACAAAAAAAATGCTATCACCTTGAAGAAAATACAAGAAAATGTAAATTACCTAAAAAAAACTCTCCAGAACGACTCCCGTAAAAAAACTTGGGAAACCTCAAAAAATTAGAGAATAGAGAAAAACCCAGAAAATATCCTCTTAAAAAGAATTCGAAAAAACTGAAAAAAATACAAGAAAACGTAGAAATGGTAAGAAAATGATAAAAATACTAATAATAAAAGTCCATAATATTCGTTCAGCACTAAACGTTTTTATATCAATGAAAGGACAAGCATCAAGAGACTCGGTAGAGTCTCGACAAGTACATTTGACAGCTCTCTCTGTCGTCTGCTTGCACGAGGCTCACCCGAGTATATTATCTCTGAATAAAACGATTTCAAGGGTGGGGGGAAACTCTTTCTTGAATTACTAAGCCCAGGCGTCATCTTATGATTTGAAATTTGAACTGGAGACTAATTAAGTTATCCCCCCTCGATTGAGGCATAAATCAACCCGATTGATGCCGTAATTGCTGAGAAAGACCTTTGCACGGGCAAAATTATGCGATGATCGAAGTGTGCGTGCGTGTATGTATACGACACAGAGAAAGGGCTCAATCTTCCTATCGTGTTTCTGATTGGTCGCGACTGACGACATATCCCTCTGTTCCCATTCGACGAACAGTTTTGGTTACGAGCAACAGGAATAACACTAATACGTCTTCATATGTATGTGTCCTTTGATTTCGCGGATATATATACAAACGTTCGAATTCGGAAATCGGGAAAAGAGTTCAAGGGACTCGGTAGAGTCTCGGATTCAAGTGTCAACGAAAGAAAAGTGCGAAGACGTTAAAAAAAAAATCATCGTCAGTGGATGACGAAAAAGTGTTAGGTCAAGAGAGTCGTCAAGAGTGTTGTAATAGTATGTGTAGTGCGGAGTCAAGTGCGGTTCCTATCTATGCCAAAAAAAAATCCTCTCAAAAAAATTTCAAAAGCCCGAAGAAAATACAATATAATATAGTTCACCTAAAAAAAAAAACTCTCCAGAACGACTCCCGTCAAAAAAACATGGAAAACCTCAAAAAGTTAGAGAATAGTGAAAACCCCAGAAAATATCCTCTTGAAAAAAATTCAAAAAGATTGAACAAAATACAAGAAAACGTAGAAATGGTACAAAAATGATAATAATACTAATAATAAAAGTCCATGAAATTCGTTCAGCACTAAAATTTCTGATATCAATAAAAGGACAAGTATTCCATCGATGCTTGAGATTTGAGTAAAGAGAAATGAGAAGAAATCAGTTGTTGCTGGAAAAGAGTTGCTAAGTTACAAAAATAGATATAAAACGAAAAAAGTCAACATTCAATTTACGTACATGATTAAAATTTACAATATCAATACTCGGACAAGAATTTCAATGGTATTTATTAAAATTTAGAACTTTAACCTTGTATATTTAAATAGTTATCCATGCCTCTCATTTTTCCGGATACGCGATTCTCTCCCTTTGTTCCCCCGATTTAAATATAAAGGTTTTACCTCGTTTTTTAAATTTTTCAGCGTGGGCGAAGACTTTTATGATTTTAGTCAGACAGAGGCTCGACTTGTAACCTATCACTAAGTCATCTGGTCCTCTTGGATTTTCAGAAGTGAAATTTTTCAACACTGTTCCACTATCGGAATTGAAAAACTTTAGCCAACGCGGAGAAATTGCAAAAATGGGCTACAGGTTATATAACTTGAGGCCACCAATATTGTTGGATTGGTAACAATTTGTTAAACGTTCACCACCGTACGTGGTGAAAGGCGTCTGTGGTAGCTGGTGACTACTTCGAGGTGTAATGCGGAGGTGGCAAAGCACACAAAAATGCAGAGCCAACCCTTGTAACTTTTATTCCCGCGTCCACGCCAACTCTTGAATGAGATGGAACCTGCGTAATCCACTCTGGTGAACAGGAATGGACGTGCCGGTGTAACCCGTGTGACCGGCAATTGACCCATGAGTTGCTGAGCTTTGAGTCCCCGAAACCAAGCGCACCGCACGCAGCGCAATATGTGAGAGCGTACTGGACCCCGCTCGCCGATTATCCAGCAGTGTCTCCGCAGATGAGCAAGTGTGGCTTTAGTTCCCCCGTGAAACGTCGGTTGGTGAGCGTCTGAAATGAGTAGGTCCGTGAGTGTAGAGTGCCGCGGGAGGATGACCGTGTGCTTGCTCTCGAGCGCCGCTGAGATATCTGTCCTGATGCGATGAGGAGGCCAATGGGATGCGTCTTTTGCTAACCAGTGAGGCCCATCCCACCATGTTGAAAACCTCGCGAGTTGAGAGATGGTTAGCCCTCGTGATGCACAATCCGCTGGATTGTCCCGCCCCAGTGTAAACCTCCATTGGCCATGAGGTCCTGAATTGATGTAACCCGATTTCGCACGAAGTCCTTCCACCGTGAAGGATGACTTGTGATCCATGTGAGCGTAACCGTTGAATCTGTCCAGAGATAAACCCGAGAGTCCTCTAGTTCCAGGGTGACTTGAACATACCGTACCAATTTCGCGAGCAGTTGCGCGGCTTCCAGCTCCAACCGTGGAAGGGTGAGCCGTTTGATAGGCGCGACCCGAGTTTTCGCAAAAACCAACCTAACCGAACTGTCCGAGCCCGAACCCGACGCCCGAATGTACACGACCGCACCTATTGCAGAAAGAGAAGCGTCCGAAAACCCGTGAATCTCGACTGCGACCTGTGGTGAGATGTGGAGACACCGAGGGACCGTGAGCGTACCGAGTTGAGCTAGCTCTTCTCGGAACGCAGTCCACTCCGTGTGGACACCGGTGGAGACCAAATCCCTCCAGTCGAGTTTGTCCAACCAAAGCTGCTGAAGGAGAACCTTGACCCGAATGGTGACTGGTGAGATGAACCCTCATGGATCATAAAGTTGAGCTATCTCCGAGAGCATGACCCGCTGGGTCATCCAGTTGACGGTTATGTACTGGTGAGGCGTGAACCGAAAGACGTCTGCCCGTGGCAGCCAGGCAAGCCCTAAGACCTTAGTCTCCCCGTCGTCAAATGACCGTGAATCGTCAGTTCTAGAGGACACCCCGACATGCGTGAGAATATCAAGATGATTGCTCTGCCATTTAGACAGAGGGAAGCCGCCCGCCGTGCAAATTCCCATGAGATGTTGTGCTTGCGTGATGAGATCCGTGACCCGATCGACCCCACTGAAAATATCGTCGACATATCGCCCCATTGTAAGAGGAGCGACAGCCGCTGAATATTTGACTTTCTCGTCTGCAACTAATTGCAGTAAAACCCGTATCAAGAGGAACGGTGCTGGCCGAGTGACGTAAGTGATGGTGGTCAAATGAAATGGCACGATATTCCCGGCCGAATCGTACCAGAGAATGCGCTGTAGATCCCAATCGTCAGGATGACCCGTATTTGCCGAAACAACAAGACGATGTCTGTTGCGAACACGTACCGGTGCCTCCTCATTCACAACAGTACGTCCGAGATATCCCGTTGAAGTTTGGCACCCGTGTGAAAAGTGTCGTTGAGCGAGATTCCCGAACCCGTGTTACTAGACCCCTTAAAGACCACCCGCAACTTGTTAGTCAAGACCCCGTGATGTGGTAGGTAATAAGCCTTTTCCCGATCAATGGTGCTCCTCGGAATCCGGGACATGTGCCCGAGAGACTCGTACTCGCCCAAGAACGCATCGTATACAGTCCCTTGTAAACCGGATCCCACCCAAATTCGCGTTGCAACCGATTAAAACAGAAGAAAGCAGTATGAACAGAGCCGCCGAGTGCAAGTAAGGAGGACTTGACCGGAAGTCGGACGATGTATTGACCCGTGGAATCGCGAGAATGCGTGGCGAGGAAGTGGTTCTCGCACTCTTGCTCATCCGGTGAAAGGTGAGAACTGCCAGGAACTGGAACCTCTTCCTGTACCCAGAATTGAGTAAGGAGGTCCTGGTACCCGTGATCCACCGCCGTATGGTGAACGAATCCCGCTGAAACGTACGAAGTACCGACTGGACCGAGAACAACCCAACTGAATAGCGTGTTTTGAGCAATTGGAGCCTCCTGTGGACCCGATTCGATCTCTGGCCGAATGAGTTGTCCTTATGCATCTGCCCCGAGAATGATATCAACAGAGCTAGGAGAAAAGAATTCCGGATCTGCGAGGGTGAGGCCTCGCATACTTGAATAAATTTTTTTTTAATAAGTTTACTTAGGAAAAAAAAATTCTGCTGCAAAACGGGAGCTAAAATAATATATATTTTTTTTTTACTCTTCCATTTTTCAATTCGTCTTCTTGCACTTTTAGAGATAAATTAAATTCTCAGGCCGTAAAGAAAATCCTAAAGTGAGGCTAAAAATTGGATGATTGCATATTAGACACGCAACTTTTTACCCAAAAAAACAAAATCTTAAATTGTAAAATGTTTCTTTCCGTATCGTGTGAACAAACACTAAGTTTAATCGTCAAATTTTCGACGGTTTTCATTGTATATTTTTCAATCTTCTGCTTTTCTTGTTTCAGAAGGTATTGGGATTATCCCTGAAGGGCTCTCGGGTGTCAAGTCTCGAAAATTGCCCGTCATCGTGCAAGACGAAAAAGTAAATGTGGTTGACCTTTTTCGAAAGGCTATCGCACCCAATTCATCGTCAAAAGATTTTATATCGGACGAAGGTTTGTTTAATGAAAAATAATGCGATAAAAAAACTAATACAATTATAAAATCATGAATTTTTAATAACATACGGATTATAGAAAATACGTTCTAATTGACGCGATTTCTTAATTATGGGGTTGGAATTGGAGAAATAGGAATGAACTCCACACTGAGTGATACTACAGAAGTATTATGTAACACCCGCATTTCTGTTTGGGATAATTTTCCGGACTTTCGAGAAAACGACATTCCGACATACGATACATTCTCGGATTTACTCAGTGTATCGGAACTTAAATCGGTCACTCAAATAGACAACCGTGAACTAGTTGGTTCGGCTTCATTACCTGTGCCGTCGCCTCGCTTTATTGCAGAAGTTTCCTCGATCAAAAGAGGTGATTTTTTTAAAATCAATTCATGATGATGGGTGCGGAGGATCCAATTTTATATCTAATATTCGCTAAACCGTTTTGGAAAAATATAGCCCAGCCCGACGACACCGACTCATCCGACGACGATAGGGCCCAGGAATCGAGCTGCGAAGATTCGGATTACGTCCCGGAGACCGACAATTCGGACGAAAACATCGAAGGAGAAAATAACAGGAACGATAATTTAAGAGCTATAAATAAAACATCCGCTGATGTAAATTTATCGACGAACAGCTCGATAAACATTCTCTCCCGCAGCTTTAATACCGTAGGTCACAGTGCACCTGATGACGATAAAATGTTCGTCAAAAATTCGGAATCAGGACTGAACAGGGACTATTGCCCATATTGCTGTACGGAGCAGGCAAAACTAAGTCGTCACGTGACTCGAAAGCACAAATTCGAATCGGAAGTCGCTCAGTTTCTGAGTTACGATCGGGGTTCAGAAGAGCGGAAAAAAATCATGACGACAATACGCAAAAAAGGATATTTCTCATTTAACAGTAATCCAGATCTGAACACTGGAGAAAAAAAGGTCATGAGAAGACCCAATGCTCGATTCCAAAAAGACGCCACCGATTATGCGTTGTGTCTGTCCTGTTTTGCCGAATACTCCAAAAAAACTTTACACAAGCATCGTCGACGGTGCTTAAATCGAAATAAGAAAAGTAAACGTCGGGACGGCATGGTCAAATCGAAAGAGGCCGCAGTTCGAATTCATCATTTGGCGATCGATATTCTCCGGAAAAAAGTTTTCCCTACTATGAAGGAAGACGCAGTCGCACTCGCTATTCGATACGACGAATTAGTCATTCGTTTCGCGAATCAATTGTGTGAAAAATATAGAGATCCCCATTACTACGCTTTAATTCGGCAAAAAATGCGACAATTGGGCCGCTTTTTGATCGAAGCGCGGAAAGAAAATCCGAATATTCACGATATGTTCAGCGTTTACACTCCAAAAAATTACGATTCTGTTATATCAGCGGTACAATATCTGGCTGGATTAAACGAAAGCCGAACCGGGTTAGAAAAACCTTCGCTGGCTTCAGCGCTCGGAACGAATCTAAAACATGTGGGGGAACTTTGCGTGTCGGTATGCATCAAGCGCGAGAATAAAAATCAGCAAACCAATGTCAAGGATTTCCTGAAATTATTAAACGAAGACTTCTTCACAAGTGTCGCACGGACGGCTTTAGAAGCTCACATTCGAAAACAGAGGCAAAAAAAAAATTGTTCTCCCTTCAGCGGCTGACATTCAAAAACTGCAGATCCATCTTCGAAATGAAGTCCGCAAAAATTATAACGCGTTGGTCCAAAAATTTTCTTCCAAAAATTGGATCGAGATGATGTCATCCGCGTTGTCTTTATTGCAATTGTTTAATCGTAGGCGGCCTGGGGAACCGATCGTATTCTGATAGATGATTTCAACAATTATCAAAAAATTACGGATCACGACAATGAAGATTTCCACAAAAATGTTACGAGTGAAAAGAAAAAAGCATCTCAAAAATATGTACGTTTTGAAATCCGAGGAATATTAAATCGCACGGTTCCCGTTCTCGCACACGTTCAACTGATCAATTATATTGAATACGCACTAAAGTTGAGAGAAAAAGCAGGAGTTGATGGAAAAAACCCATATGTCTTCGGAATACCTAGGCATCTGAAGGGAGACTTTAAGTACCTCCGTGCTTGCGTATGGATGCGACGTTACGCTGTTGAATGTGGAGCGGAGAGGCCGCAAACATTGCGAGGCACCATTCTGCGCAAACATATTGCCACCATGTGCATGTATTACAATATGCCGGATCACGAAGTCGATCGGCTTGTAAATTTTATGGGGCACGCAAAAACGATCCACAAAGATTATTACCGAAAACCTGATATCCAGCACGAGATTTTGGTAATTTCCAAATTATTGGAAAACGTCCAAGGAAGGGAAAATGATGATTCTAACGATGAAATTGACAGCGACATGGATTCTCCAGTTGCCCAAGAAAATACTATCGAAGAAATTGATTAATCGCGAGCAAGATCAGATGAATCTTTTCCTGTTCCGAATACGAGCACTGGTAGCGCAAAAAAAATGGACGCGTCAAATAAAAAGAGGAGAACACGATCGAGTAAGAGTGCGCTTCATGAAATTTTAGCTCTTACCATTTCTTGAAATTCGTATTAAAAACTATCAATTTGCCATATTCCCATTCAAAAACTTTTCCCTTTCATTTTTCAGCGTCACCATATGGAAAATGCAAACGGCTCCGCTGGACAGAGGAAGAAAAGAAAGTTGCTTTCTCTGTGTTCAAGCGAAATATCGATAACAAGAAGCTCCCATCGTTTAAAGGAATTCAAAGCGCGATGGCTGATCATCCCGAACTTTCAAACAGAAATGTTGGAACAGTGAAAACGTGGGTCAGCAATCAAATTAAAAAGGCGTAAAAATTACCTGTGTGCTTTTTGTGTGTGTCTTTTTATTTCAATTTTTTAATTTTTGCAGGACAAGATTTCTTCTATCAGTTTCGCATGTCTTCTAATACTTTAAGTTTGTGCACAATATTTTGATTGTATCAACGGTTACGATCAAATTAACGCCACTGAAATACGTAAAAAATATAACAAAAAGAATATTACAGAAATATACAAAATTTTGTGTTGCCAAAAATATTCATTTAAAAAAAAATTGACTGTTCATTGATAGGGAGAAATTTCAATTACATCTAAAAAGGCAAGAATGGTAAAATAAAAAGAATAAAATTAACGAAAAATAGTCGATATTTCTTTTTTGTTCCTAATCCCAAATCCTAATCCCAAAATGTATGTTGTTGCGAAATTGTGTATAAAAAGCAGTGCGTTAAAAACAAAAGATGATTTCATAAAATTGATAACGAGGAAAAACGTTTAAAATTTTCTTTCCAAAAATTCAAAAATTATTGCACTAAATGGTCTATTCGGGGTTTTCTTTGAAATACGAAAAAGTCCGCTCATCTATATTTTATTATTCCTGCATTGTTCTATTCTTTCAACTCGAAACTAACGCGTCTCATCTATTTCTGTGCATTTATTTATTTTTCGCGTAATCATTATATTCTTTCAACTCGAAACTACCGCGTCCCATCTATTTCTGTGCATTTTTTTTATTTTTCTTTGCTTATCGGTCAAAATCATTATTTCGTACAGAGATCTGTACGTTTACGAAAATCGGGTCGCTGGAATACCCTAGTTTCCGTGAAACAGAGGTCCCAGTATTGCACGCTACACAAAAAATATGAAAATTCGCAATTTTCAGCGTTGCGCAATATACAACTGCATATTAATTATTTTGTACACTTGGTTGTACGTATGTAAACCGTTGTACACCTTCATGCCACTATGTACTGTAACGTGCCGTTACATCAGGAGCGCCATCTCTGGAGAAATCTGCGAAATACAAAAATAATTATAATAACGAACGATAATTATAACAACAAACAACAATTATAATAAGACAAAATAAGAACAACAATGAACGAATAGTTAAGGAAATGGCCGATAGATGGAAAATGCTCTCATTTACAATAAGTGGTCAATGAGGACATAAAAGAGAGATCGTGGAAAAGGAAAATTGTCTAATCAACCAGAGCTTCTAATATAAGGGAAGACGCCAGAGTAAAGTCATCTTGTGCGAACACGGGTACGACCTGAGTACAGGAGGCTAGGAAGATTAGATCTTGGTGGAAAAGGAGAGTTTCTGATGGGAGTATAAAAAACTCACCTGAAATCCTCCTAAGTAACACTGTGCTTCGGCAAAAAAATTCGTGGTTAAAGTCTTCATCAAATTCGTCGAGAAATCTGTCGGTAGATGGCAGTTGGCATTAATAGTTTAAATAAATATCCTGGCTCAAAAGTAGGGATTTTAAAACTGGTGGAAATTAATTAAAAGTAAGGATCCTGGCTCAAAAGTAGAGATCGCCCACGACATTTATCATTGAGAGAGAAAAGGAAGAGCAATAAAATTGTGGAAGAGGAGGAAACGGACCAACGAATAACAAAAAAATATACGGAAACTTACCTTATCGTAACATTGGGAAAAACCGTATCGCACATTTATAACGACACAATACATGTACTCAAAATATCGCAGAGTGATTAAATAAAAGAAGAATTGATCTGTAATAAATCCAACAGAAGGGTGTTGAATATTTTTCTTTATTCGTGTCCCGTACTCAATTTATAAGTGAAACAACCGCCAAATGAAACATAACGTTCCATTTGGCGCCCAACGTGTCGCACGATGAAGAAGAATAAACCTGGTTGGACCTTACGATTAATTCAATTATTAAAATGTCAAACGAAGAGCCATCATTACAGTGGGAATCCACGACAGCCGATGGTTTGTTGGCTCAAGGAGTCAAAGAGAAACCAACAAATGGGTCGAATTTCAAATATATCACCGGACCAAGGTGAGAAAGAACCAGAGGAGGAATCTCAAAAGAATAATAATGCAACATTTTATCTAACGGAACCTGAGGAAGAAGAGATAACACAAGAACAACTTGATGAGAAAATACAAAGATTAATACGAGAGGTTGCCAATGTGAAGAATGGACAACGTCTGGAGAGAATAACCACAAACAACGATATAAAAGATTTAGATGAAAAATGTGTTCTGAGATGTCGGAAAATCCAAGAATCATGCAAAGATGAATTCAAAGAGGAGATTGATCATTTAGAGGCTAAAACCGATAGAATGATCACCATTACAAAAGGCACGATAACGGAGGCCTATGAAGAAACGGACAGAGAACTAAAATCTGATATCGATTCTATCGAAAGAAAATTGCTACGAATCATGGCAAATCTGTCTCAAGTGACAGAAACATCACTGGAGGTAAATACCGCAGTAAAGAAAAATAAAAAACGAATTTCCAAGTGCAAAGAAGAATTGAGGGACAGGATGTCTCAAACAATGAATTTGAGTCATGGAGCTGGATTAAACATGAGTCAAATGTATAATGCAAAACAAAAACCTCCGATTTTTAATGGAGATGGAAAAGAAAGACCCATGCGACACCTGAAGGAATTTCAACAATTTTGGAGGATAACTGGGACAGCGGATCTTCATTACTTGATTAGCCAATCATTAAAAGATGCTGCAAAAGACTGGTGGCGAGTAGTGGAAGATGAAGTCCACACAATTGATGATTTTACCAGAAAATTCACTCTGAGATATTGGAGTAAGGAAATTCAAGACAAAGTCAGCCGAAATCTTGAATTCGGAGCTTATGAGTAGGATCATCAAAAAGCATCAAGAGCCGAATATGCAACTCGTATTTTTGGAAATGCGAAGGATTTAAGTAAGGGCTTAAGTAACGAAGAAATAATACGTTACTTAAGTAACCATTTCAATGAGACCGTACGCTCAGCAGTTCAAAAAGGAACGGTAAAGACGATTGAATCGTTTTTGGAATTGCTTGAGAGTTTGGATGGGGCGAGACCATTGAATGCACAAAGAGGATCCATGAAACAAGGATTAGGTGGAGGAAATAATGGCCAACAAAACCATAGAGGGTGGCAGAACACGCATAGTTCGAATCCTAATAATTATACGCAACGGTGGAATGATCCAATACAAACCCAAAATAAGAATCATTGGGGCGGTCCGTGACAACAAAATCAACAAGGACCGTGGAACCAAAAACCATGGCAACAAAGAAATCCAAATAAACAAGGATGGAGTGGAAACCAAAGGGAAGGAGCAGCTTGGAAAAATGCCCAAAATTTGAATCCAAGAACACCACCATGGGGTCCTCCTGAACAAGTGAAAACAGAAACAAAACAGGCATCGGATCACGAAGGAAGGAGGGATATTCAAGGCCGCATGAACAGGGTGGAAATATGCAACAGGAAAATTGATTTCAGGGAAACAAGTAGATGTTGCGCCCGAAACGATGACCTTAACACTACAGGAAAAAATATCACGAGGCGCAACAGACGAAGAAATAATACAAGAAGAAATTAAAGAAACACTCGGACGTCAAAAGAGAAATAAACAGAAGAGGGAAAAGAAAAAAGAAAAGAAAGTGGATAAAAGGGCCAATAAGGACATACACTCAGTGGACGGATTAGAAAAAGAAAAAAAAAAAACATCAAAACAAACAAACGACCAGAGATATCGAATCAACCTTCGAAAGTCCTCGGGATTATTTGATGGATGAAGGGTTAAATGAAAATTACAGACAATGAAGTATATCCAAAATGTCCAATTATTACAATTAAGGTCGAAGGAATTGAAGCCAATATCCTAATCGATAGTGGAAGTGAAATCTCATGTCTTTCTGAAGATTTTTTTAAGATTAACGAGGACAAATTTAAAGGATGTCCAATAGGGTGTGCCAAAAAAAAATCTATATTTTTTCTTCTTCAAAGAACACGTTCTATTAGTTCCAGTATCATAAAATATAATGCCTGTCCGAATTTCAGCGCTTTAAAAAAATTTTCAGATGCTGCTCATCGTGATTTTCTATTTCACATTTAAATAACACGGGGAACACATTACATGCGTCTTTCTAATTTTGTCACTCACGAACGGGTCAATGTACAGTAATTAGTGAGATGGTTTTTTGTTGGAAAACGAACGCTCTATAAATAAGATGTCTTGTCATTTTATCATAAATCTACACTTTCGAGAGTTATACATTGTCGAAGTTCGATTTATGGTAGATTTTACGATTTTTCCTCTTTTTCGGCAAAACTATCAGATTTATCGTAAAACATCGCACTATCTTTTTTTGAGGTCATGTTATTCGCATTGATATTATGCCAGAAAAATGTCAGAATTTCTTAATTCAATAATTTTCTGCCTTGAAAACTCATTTTTTGGAGAAAAATTGCTATTTTCATCGCAGCAATCGTTATAGCAATGAAAGGTGTTGACAAAATCTACCAATTTTCATCAATTCACTTTTAATATGTACTGTTAAGGAGTTTCACTCGTTAGGCATGTGTAAGACGAATTCCAGGTTTAATTGTTCGATATTCGTATAAATTAACAATAATACTCAACTGCAGATTAAATTTGAGAAAGTTTTACCGTCTAGAAATCGAGTTATTTGTGGTGAAAAATTGTCTTCTTTCGTAACTTCCTGTGGGAAGTTGCGATTTTAAATCCTGAGTGACTCGATTACTAGACCGCGAAACCGTCTCAAATTTTTAACACCTCATAATAAGATCGTCAAGAAGATTCACGCAAAATTTCAAAAATTATCTTGGAAAAAATGATTTCTGATGATTTTGCTGTTACTTTATACATACCATTACCCGGGGAAAAAAACCTTGGACAAGTACATTTGTTGACCCCGGTTTCGATTTGTTTTCACAGAAAAAAACTACCCAAAAAAGTACAAAATTCTTAAAAAATTGAGAGATCGAGAATGATTTACATTCAGCACTAAAATTTATAATATCAATAATAGGACAAGTATTTCATTGTCGCTTTCGGACGGAGTACTTAAAAAAAAGCAAAAATCAGTTGGTTATTGAAAAAAGTTATCAATGCACAAAAATAAAAATTGGTCAAAAGAACGGAGTCGAGAAAAAAATCAAGATAAAACAAAACGTGAGGAAAAAAATTTCGAAACGAAAAAAATTTAATTGAAAAATAATTTCGGCCGAAGTACTTGGCGAGTTTTTTGCTTAGCTAGAATCACGTCGTACATTTCTTATGGTACTAACGCGCCAAGTACTTCGGCCGAAATTATTTCTCAATTTAATTTTTTTCGTTTCGAAATTTTTTTCCCCACGTTTTGTTTTATCTTGATTTTTTTCTCGACTCCGTTCTGTTTATTTTTGTGCATTGATAACTTTTTTCAATAACCAACTGATTTTTGCTTTTTTTTTTAAATACTCCATCCTCAAGCGACAATGAAATACTTGTCCTATTATTGATATCACAGATTTTAGTGCTGAATGTAAATCATTCTCGATCTTGCCAGTTTTTTGAATTTTGAACTTTTTTGGGTAGTTTTTTTCTGTGAAAACAAAAGGAAACGGGGGTCTACAAATGTACTTGTCCAAGGTTTTTTTTCCCCGGCGAGGGGATTTTCGGCCAGGATATCACTTCTTTTTTCTGAACCTTTCGCCTTGATCAATCAATTTTTGCATTTACGGTCCGCCATATTGGATCCGCCATTTTGATTTCCGAAATTTTGGGTGCAAATTTGTAATCGGCAACCCCGAATCCTATTTCCCCGAGTACCAACTTTCGCTTTCATATCAAACGAATTTCGCAGTTATCGCTCGCCATATAGCATCCGCCATCTCAAATTTCCACATTTTTATAGTAGATTTGTGAACAGCGACCCCTAAAACCCCCGAGTACCAACTTTCGCTTCCATCAAAAAACTTCTGAATTTATGGTTCGCCATGTAGGATCCGCCGTTTTGAATTCCGAAATTTTGGATGCAGATTTTTTATCAGCGAACCCGAAAACCCCCGAGTACAAAGTTTTGAGCTTATTGCACGTAAGGAAAAATGTGTGTTTCAAAGGGTCAAATTGATTTTTCTTTCGCGTGAATTATTCCGGCCTTACCATCTGTCAACATTCGGATACAATTTGCGACTGTGATGTACAAATTAGTTCAAATATTACCCACGACCGATCTACGAGAAGCCCACAAAAAACACGCTGTTTACGAGTCTCGCACTTCACACCGTAAAAACTACCGTCAAACTTTCCGTGGTATGGGTACAGAAGAAAGGACCAATGGGAACTCGTTACTTTCGTCGCCAAAGACCGGCTTCGGTGGAAACGGGTTTTGACCGGGGACATGAGGCCTTTGACTGTGTCGTCCGCGCGTATATACGGACACGTCGAATGCTTCCATGAGTTGGTATTTTTTGCATAATCTTGAGCCTGTGCAAAGTTTTTTCTCAGCAAATACGGCATCAATCGTGTTGATTTTAGGCTCAATCGAAAGATTTTTTCTTAAGTAGTCTCCAGTTCAATTTTCAAGTTCACATCTGTCTCCTGAGCTTCGTAATTCAAGAAAATGACTTTCAGTTTTTACCCCCACCACCGCGAATCGTTTTATTCAGAGATAATATACTCGGGCGAGCCTCGGGCCAGCAGACGACAGACAGAGCTGTCAAATGTACTTATCCCGAGACTCTACCGAGTCTCTTGATTCCTTTGCATTTCCACACGTCTCGAAATGTTTCCACCTCGTATCGGACGAACTCGTATTACCGGTAGCGATTACGACGGGCGAATTCATATTATCGATGATCATTTCCAAATATTCCTGTGTTAAACCCAATATGGTACATTTTTATTTATTCAATATTTGATCTTGCTTCGGAACAAGGCTGCAACACTGAGATATAAATAATTCAAGTGTCCTTACATCTGATTCGACGTCGAGTTCATTGATTATATTTCTTAACCATGGATCATTGGTTCTTTCGATATTTTCATTACTTTCGTCAAGTTTCACTCGAGCCTCATGTTGGGGGGTTCCGGAACATGACGATTCCGATGAATACTCGATACCGGTATTTTCAATCGTTACTTTCTCCGATGGTCGTTGTTTCTGTTTTGCCGTTGGCGGTTGCTGCTTCTGCGAAAACACCAATTTTTTTATTGGTTTGAACCGAGTTATTCGATAATAGTTACGTAGTTACACATCAGTGGTGAGTTACCTTCATCGCTTCATCTTTGGTTTTTTCATTGATCCGAGCAGGACTCGCATAGAGCTCCCTCATGCGGTCCTCAACATCGTCTCCAACTTTACAAATTGTTCCATTTTCTTGGATTCCTTCAGCTCGTTGATCATTTTGCCGGATGCTGTCCATCAGAGGGGACTCTTCTTCACCCACCAGACAGGATGACCCTTTCCAATCGTTGTAGGTTTTGGAATTTTCAAGCTTCACGTCGCGCCCCATATTACCAGTATTGCTTGGTCCCAAAAATTCCTGCGTATCACAAGCATATTTTTTCATGTTTTTATATATTTTTTTTTAATCACATATTTATCGTACATTTTCATTCCTCAAAATTTCATCCTTCTTGAAACATAATGGAAATAATTTAGTATTACTCATTTCTAATTTTTTAATTATTCGTTGCATTGATACTGCAATCATTTTTGTACTTCATGCTTACCGTTGCCGTATTATTCTCATCTTCGTTCATCGTTACCAACAAATTGTTGTCAACCTTATGGCCGTCTCCGATGGTTTGCGATATTTTTTCTTCCACATAGTTCTCCTTGTTTTCACTTTTCTTTGTATACACCAATCTTGTTGCACGTTTCGGTGGCTTCATTTGCGACAAAGGCGTTTCATATATGGTATTTTCAAGATTCGTCTGTAATAAATCATACGCAGTGTATATTTTATTTCCAACTGTACATCCGTCTATAATGCTGAATTATTTTTTCTTGACTATAATATAAACAACTTTTTTTAATGAACCCACCATGTGTTTACGTTCGATAGTGATTTCCGGAGTGCTCTCCGGTCCAAAACCCGATTCGTCGCGCCATTCCTCTCTCCAGCTCATGTCCATAATATCGTCACCCTTATTCACCAGCCGTTGACTTTCATCGTCATTATTACGCATTTTTTTCTGCACTTTTCCCGGTGAAACACTCCTCAAATGCCACGTATGAAGAAAAAGCTCGTAAGCATATAGTAACCCTCAGTAATGCGTTGTTTGACTATTTTTCTATCGCAATCTAATTACCGGTTCTATCGTGTCATAATGGTTCAAATTGATCATTTTGTTCTGATGCGAAATCTTCATACTTTGCTTCCATTTCTTCTGTAATTATTGAATAAAACATTTCCATCGAGCCGGTTAATATGTTCATTCGAAAAAAATTCTACTATTAATAATTTAATAAAAATCTCCTACGTCAGATGTTGGATTTATATCGCCATTGATTTCCCTAACTTCCCGACATTATTCATTACAATATTCGTCGTTTTTTCCCAAGTTATTATTTATACAATTTTACGTCTTTTTTCGCGTGGCCCACTTATTGAAGGATCTTTGTAAACCCTTTCCCATTAATTAACGTTCCTTCGACCCACGCGCGCTCAATATCAATGTAGTGCTTTCGTGTACAAAACGACCGAGCGGGCTCCATGCCCGGGACTCCGAGAACGCAGATATGGAGGGCCTTCTTTACGGAGTAAATCCCGTTTAGCACCAAGCCACATTCAGTTTCGTCGCTTCGGTTGCATTTTACAGTAAGCTACATATTTTTATCCGCGTCAGTACATTCCGTTTTTCCTTTCTTCACAATTGTTACTGCTACAGTTTTCTCTATTCGGTTTGTAATGATATTTCTCGTATTTCATATTATTAGAAAGTACTTCTCGCAGTCGAGAGCAGTGCGCGTGCGCGGGCGTGGTAACACCAGCATTCGCATACCAGTACGCTAGGCTCTACGCAGCCCTGCATAGAGTCTCGTATGAGCAAAGTCAACCACAGCGTCCACATATCTATCTCGTCATAGTATCATTATAATTAATATAGTATATTATCGTTAAGAACGTATTACTTGACTACAAATCGAAACCTTCCCTCCCTCTCGAATATCTAACAGGTTATAAGCCCAGACACTCAGTCTGCGGAAAAATAGTTTGAGAGAAAAGAGTTCTGTGCATATAGAAAGTGTCGCGTTCTGTTTTTCTATTACCACGTGGTGGTCGACGAGAAGTCGGCATCTTTGAGAGAACGCTGTAACGGTTTTTCGCGATTGGGAAAGAAAAAGTTATCTCGAACTTTGTCACTGAATAAAGTGCTTCGGTGCCGATATTTCGCGCACAGAATAATATTCGAAAGATAACGGCGGAAAGTGCGTTGGTAAAAACGATCGAGAAGTTTGATGGTTCGAACTTTTTGAAGCCTGCAAATTACAGATGAACGCGATGCTTATCGTGAACGCGATTCAAGACATAGTCACGGGACAAAGGGTGAAACCGGGAGATGTTAAATCAGCTCACGGTAAAAAGTGGATCAAAGACGATGTTATGGCCACCCGTAACATTTCCACCTCGATCGTACATTCGCAAATCGATTGCTTGCTGAATTGCACGACGGCGAAAGAAGTGTGAGACTAATTGACGACAATACACGAACAGAAATCAGTCTCGAATAAGTTGTTGCTATTACAAAGGTTCCCTAGTTATGGAATGAAACTGAAGGAGTCGGTCGTTCAGCACGTGGCTCGTGTACAAAATGTGGAAAAATGTCAAGGTTTAAATAAATTCTGTGCGGTATATGCGTAGAGGCTCAGTTAAAGAACAAAACAAGGCTAGTCGCATTAAAATCGGTTTAGAAATCGGGATTATCTTTGAAAAATGCCACTGAGAATATGTCACCATAGAAATTTCCATTTATCAGTTCATATGGTTTTGCAAAACTATTGTTTTAAATATTTTTTCACGTTGATAAGACATGCTGTAGAAGAAGCTCGAAAAAAGATTTCCATCGCTCAAGAGAAAATAAAACGTCATTATGATAAGGGTCAAGTCACGAAGAACATCAATTTAAACAAGGGAAACATTGGCTGTATGAAAAAAGTACCGCCTGCAACTGGTCAATCAAGAATATTTCAACCAATAATCTCTTATACAAGATTTTTCGTCGTCTTGATAATTGATAATTTCTTGCCAATATGCATTTCATTTATTGTTCATTTGTGCTCCCGAAATGTGAATAATCGACAGGATTATTCGTAACTTGTTATCCAATGCATTCGTTACGATTAGTTTGTTTAACTTTCTTATGTCTCATTTACTCTTTTTTTTTTCAATTTTCCTATTTCTTTACGATGAAACTAAATCAATGGATGCACAAGTATATTAATTAATGAATGCAAAATTCTTTCAATTTTTATCTATCGCTTCAGCGTCTCTTTTAGTTTATTATGCGCATCGAATATCTTACCATCTCTGTCAACGCTTCATCTTCCTCCGATGGTACTTGTGATTCAATATTAATTACCGGTTGAGTATTACTTTTCAGTGGCATGAACACCGTGTTAGGTGAATCGTCGTAATTTTTTTTTTTCATCAAACGGCATCCACGTCCTTGTGCTTGCGGATCGTTCATGGTACAATCAGCCTCTGTCGCTGTATAAGCAAAAAGAAAATTTCAAATCGCGTCGTTAAATAATTTTAAGTCTTTGTTTCTCTTATGAAGTAACTGCATAAATTTTTACTTACCACCATATGCGATGATATTAATCTTCTTATAACTCTGTTGATTATTTGACGTAATGTCATTCACTCGTAGCGTTTCCATCATGTTTGGATTCATAAAATATCGCTTCATAAAGTCACTGGTACATTTGACATATACTTTCTGTTTCTTTCGCAATATCTTTTCCGTTGCGATAACTTGATCTGGCTTCTTCCCAGATACATATCTCACCAGGCAATACTTTATTTCACCTCGCGATCTGGTCTCTTTTTCTCGGTTTACCTCGTTCTCCTCTTTTATCTCCATATTTTCGATTCAAATTGAACACGTACTTTAACCTTATTTGCTTTGACCCGTTACTTTGACCTTCTTATTATTTTTACTTTTGAAATACGTATATTTTCGCGATCTAGCTACCGTTCACTCGTATCGTCCACGTGGTTTCGATTTACCGACGAATATATTACGCAGCGAAAATATTTTTTTTCCCCTCATATTACACAAAAGCAGCTCAAAAATATGTTGTTCGATTTTTTCGTTAATCGTTCTATGGCGACACAAAAAGCATATAACCTCTTTTATTTAGACAATACCGGTACTTCATTTTCGGTTATAGAATTCAGTTTGTTTTCTTGCGACGAACCGATTGTATTACTTATTTATTTTCACTATATCTTATATTTTCGCGATCTGTTTATCGTTCACTTGCATCCACACGGTTCTTTCGATTTATCGACGAATATATTACGCGACGAATTTTTGTTTTTCCCCTCGTATTCTACACAGCTTCAAAGAAATACGGCGGGAGACGCGACACAAATATGTTATTGTTCGATTTCTTCGTTAATCCTTCTATCGCGACACAAAATGCACGCGCACTGGCTCCTATATAACCTCGTATTTATGAAAATACCGGGGCACGTTATTTTTGCTTTTTCGGTTTGTTTTATTGCGACGAAACCCAGTGCATTATTTCTTATTATTTTCAATTTTTACCGTATATTTTCGCGATCTAGCTACCGTTCACTTGTATCGTCCACGTGGTTTCGATTTATCGACGAATATATTACGCGCGACAAAAATGTTTTTACCGCATGAGCTACAAAGATTATGGGAGACGCGAAACTCACTGATATATTCTTTAATCTTTTCGCTGATATTGGTCTCGCGACACAAAGCGCGCACTCTCGTAATCCTGTTTGAATAATCTTGTTCGAAAAATACCCGTACTTTTTCGCTTTGGTTTCATCAAGAGACGCGGCAGCGGCTCGGCGCCAAGTTTTAAAAAGAAAGCGTAGCGCGAGAGCTGCCGTACTCTTATATACAGTAAAATAGGGGTTTTATGACGTCACAGAAACTTTGAATCGTCTTCACAAGGAAACGGGTTGAGGGAAAAATCTCATATTAGATGTGAATTTTCTATGATTTTTTATCTTTCGAATGGTCCTTGGCGGAAAAGAATCCGTTCAGCCAATCCAAAGAAATCTGATATTGAAGATTTTGGTCGCAAGGTTTGGGCCGCTTTCTGTTCCTCACAGTTTCTTGGAGTCGGAAGGGTGTAAGTCGCGCTTGTTTACGTTTGGACATACGTCCTTTGCGAGACTGGTGGACATTTTCGGCCTGTGACGTCACGCGCTCTACTGAACGCGGCTACCCTCACTCTCCACGCGCCACGGAGCGAGAGAGACAGACTTGTCACGTCCGGAGAGGCGTGAAGGAAAAGATCGGGTGTTTGAACGTCGAGCGGCAAACGTTATGTCCCATAAGCTTTTCCCTGCAGTTTAATACGCAGTGCGTTTTTATAGATATACTCCTAAGAGTGTCGTGGGCGCACGCTGATAGACCTCGAGAAGTCTTGCTTTATCTTAGTTGCGACTTGAGGAAGGAATGGTTATCAGTGAAGAATTAAGAGATTTTGTATGTTTAAGCACTCTTTAATATAAACGATAATGTTAGTGAAAATACAATGAGAATGGATAAAGAGATCCTAAGACTCTTTATACATTCGTTGAATCAAAATATTAGTTAAATACAATAGTTGAATACAACTTGGTATGTAATATAATTTGTACTTTACCGGAGAGGTGTCTTTCGTATTCTTTGGTCTGTAGAGAGATACCTACTCTTTGGTGAGTTTTATTAGATGATCGAAAATATTCCAAGTCCTTATTTGAATAAAAGACTTTATTACTTTGACTGCTGGACTTTACTCGTACTCTTCTATGGAAGATTCGAAGTTTGGCCAGAGATTAATTATAAGACGGCTAACCGAATGACAAATCGAACTACTGCTAACAGTATAGACGCGACTCTAGGTACGGAACGAAATGCAAAGCGCGATGAAAAATCACGGCTTTTATAGGGCGAATTTAGGGAAATTGGTGGGGAATTGGTTTTCAACAAAATAGGAGATGTTTATGATTTTGTTTTGTTGACCTAATTTAGAGAAATAGATTTGGTCAGTGTCTTGGTGTTGGAGTAGTGATAGCGGCATAGTTCTTATGGTTGTAACTCTTGTGGCTGGGTAGGATGTTTATGTGTGTTGGGGGAATATGAGCGTTTGGGAGTCGTGTGCGGCACGTGCCGGAATTGTGGCCCAGCAGGTCAAAGGTTGCTGCGTAGTATCGGCTATGATGCTTTTCTTAAAGGAAAAGCCTTGAGTCCTAACTCTATATTAAATGTTAGAAAATAGCAAAATTTTACGTCGGTTGTGACACCTCCCCACTTAGAATAGACATCGTCCTCGATGTCTACCAATTTATGCATATTGAATATTTTTAAATAGAATATATGCTTAAATGGTAAAAATAGAATTAATTAAATTTTGCTTCTCGTTGCCTGAAATGGATATCGTATCTCAGGTAAATTAAAGGAAAATTCGGGATGGATGTGAAAGTTGTTTCAGGTAGTACAGGATTATGGAAAATTTGTGATCGTATAATAAGATTAACTTTTCCTCTTTCATTGGCTTTAGACGGCTAATTTAGCGATGATATAGGTGTCTTTTATGGAGGTGGCTTGACACAACAAAAAAAAAAAAATTTGTTGATTGCCTTCCTTTTGTTTATGTCACGATGTTGATCGACTTGATCTATTTGGGTTATTATTCCTGTGATAATAACATTTTTATCGGTTGCAATTTATTTGCATTCGAGAAGCCTGTGCCATTTGAAATATGAGGTGTATTCACGAAGTGTAATACGGTCAAGGTGTCTTGGAAAGAGGGTGAGGGATAGGTATTGATATCATATCCTTTCATTTACGAGGAGAAAGAAAAGAAAAATTGATTTGAAGAATTCAATATGCATGAATTTCTTAACCTAGTGTTAGTATGGGGTGCTTAATTTTTCATATATAGGGATATATGTACGGTTTCGCAAATGTCTTCAAGAGTCAGACTTGTGTGGAAGCGTCGTGGACGAATACCGGTCGAGGTGTTTGCGGTGGGACGTCGTATGCTTCTTCAGGTTTTGGGGTCGGCTGTGGTTCATCTTCCTTTTGGTATGTGTAATTTTCTTCGTCTTCGTCTGGTTGTTGTGTGCGACATATGCTGGTGTATTTGCAGGCTAGGCGGAGTAGGTACCCTCGGAGAATGTATATTAGTAGGATGATGGCCAGAAGAACTTCTCCGTATATGGTTGCTGTGGTGTAGGTCTCTTGTCTGTGTTGCTCATGGTCTTGTATAGCAACTGCTAGGAGCGCTTCTTCTATTTCTTTAAGAGAGGCGTCGAATTTCGGGGTCCCTGTTGATTTACGGGTTGCAATCGTAGGGGCAGAGCTTTGTTGAGTGATTTCTTGAAGAGGTTTATATTGCGTGATGTTTGGTACTAGCTGATTTATGTCCAGGTTTGATTCGGCAACGTATATTTCTTTGATAGTGTCTTCCAATGTTTGGATCCCAGATATCGTAACATAGTTTGTTTTCGCTATGCATCCAGGTTTTAATTTTAATATTCCTGTGTCTTTGAGTTCAATCACAATAGCTGCTTCGTAGTCGCATAATATTTGTATTTTCTCTGGCCGTGGTAATGAAAATAGCCAACCGGACATGCTGTCCAATTGTTTCCAGTAAGACGTTTGTTTCTTTACAACCTTTATTTCGCAGTCTATATATGATTGGTACCCTCCGTCCGTCAGCAGCATCAATTCGCAGTTGTGGTGAGCTGATACCTCGAAGATTGGATAATTAGGCGAGCATATTTGATAATTTCGTAGATGTTGACATCTGGGAAGGTCGTTTTCCAGCACGAAAGCATATTTGTCTGTTTCTCTTGATATGATGATGTGTGAGGCTCTTGGTTGTACATAGGCTGCTCCTTGAGTATTGTTCCCAATTATTTGTGGGATTGGAAGGGGATGGAGTTTGTATATAATAAATTTGGTTGGTTCCAGGAGTGGGATGTGCATAACGATGATTATTTTCTTGTTGTGATAGGATGCGGCTAGGCGGGATATTTTTGATAGGGCTCCAGAATGGATTTCGTCGAGTGAAATGGGGAAAAGATATCTATGGTGGGATTCAATGAAACTCTTAATTATGAGTTCTAATGTAGTGGGATTCAGTAGCTCTGGGTGAAGGATTCCCATTTTAATGGAGTGGATTGCGTCTACTATCGCACGAAGGCTGGAGAGGTATGAGTCAGCAATGTTGCCTATGCTGTTTCGCCATTGTACTAAATTTTCAGTATATACGATTGCATTTGCAGCGTTGTTAAACATATTGGCTAAGTCAGTCCAGGTTTCATTATGTTTCTTCTCTATTTCGATTAATCGGTCGGTAATGTCATGTAATTCTGATCGCACAATATGAGTTTGATCTTTGACGAGAATGGCGATTTTCTTCTGGTTTTGGTGTAGTTTATCAAGTTCGTTGTTGAAGTATGCTGCATCGTCGGTGGTCAAGGTTCCAAACAAACTTTTGCTCATCGTACCAATGAATCCGAATGGAACACTTCTCTTGATGGTCGGTTCGATTCCCTTTTGTTTACGTATGTATGTTAGGTATTTTTCAATGAGTATATTTTTGGACATTAGACTTTCTTTGTTTATGTATGATTTACATCGATCTCCCAAATATGGTTTGCAGGCGTATTCCATTACTGGTACTTCGGTGAATTTTGGCTGGTAATTTTCGAATGGTTCTAGATCTATAGAAGTTGTTAGGCGCCATTCGGTCTGTGTAAAATGAACCTCGTGTAGCGGTTCGTAATGTAACCCGGCCCGATTGGTGATCTGTTGAATTTCATGTGTCGGAGAGGCCCAGGCCTTCCAAAGGACAAGTGCGAAAGCAATAATAGTGACCTTAGGGGTACACATTATGATCTATAAAAGAAATAATAAGTATGTAAGTATAAGGAATAATTATTTTTATAAGTATGGTTAATGGTGTTATTATGGTTAGTTGAGTTATTTATTTATTATTGTCATATGTGTTGTTATTATTATTATTATTATTATTACTATATGTCGCATCGCAGTCGAAGACGAAGTCCAGACGACGCACTCGACCTTTTTTTTATGATGTTTATGGAGGGTCAAATGTCGAACGTCGAGTGACGAGATGTCGTCAAGAAGTTTAGAAAATACTTACCCTGTTGGTGGTGCGTGGTGCATGTACCACGAGTGGGTTGTATCGCGTAGAGGCCCAGGACAAAGAGATTAGAGACGGACTAAGAGGTCTTACGTTTTTGGAGGGCATTCTCTCTCGGGTCATCGAGTCGGAAAGAGCATATTTTTGAAAGGGCTCTGCGCGATACACTCCGCTAGCACCACTATCAAATTCTTTTATTGTAACATTAATTTTGTATCTTTTAATAATTGTATCGCCTCATTTAATAAATCTTGTACGCTGTGTCACTGCGGCCGTCAGTGAGGAAATATTTGTGTGTATCTGACATCAGAAGTGGGATAGTGAACATTTATCCAAGTTATTTGGATAATAATATTCGAGTGTTAATCAACTTGGTGAGAACTGTGAACTCAACTATGACGAAGAATAGTGAAGACAGTGCCAGTGTTGTGGCTAAGGAAGGAGAAAACAGTGCTAGTGTTGTGGCTAAGGACGGTGAAGACAGTGTCAGTGTAGTGGCGAAAGGTGGTGAAAAGATCGTGAGTGAATCAGGAAACGTACCATCTCCGAATCGAAAAAGGGATCGTTCGCCGACATCATCGGAAGCCGAATCCGATACGAGCGCTGTGCAAAAGGAAAATAAACGGAAGAAACGATCGGCGAAATTAAAGAAGGAAAACAAGCGGCTGATTAAACTGCTTGCACAACGAGATCGAGCACCAATGGAGCTCATAAAATTTGACCCGAAAAGTACCGACGCAACTGGTTGGGCAAAAATGGTCGACGAGTGGATCCGACGGTACCAGCCGGACGATTGGGAAATGATTCAGCACCTGGCTAAAGCCTTCAAGGACGAAGCGGCACAATGGTTCACTAGCATGGACCCCTCCGGGAAAAGCTGGACTGAGATTCGTGCTGAGTTTCTAAGCGCATACGCGAAAAATAAGAACGTCGCTTCGGAACTTCATTCGATCTGGACGGACGATGCTGAGTTCACGATCGAGAACTTTATGAAGAGGGGAAGAAAGTTAAAGGCGTGGCTCAAGGAACGGAGTTCGGTGGACGAAACCGCAACACAACTGGCTGGATTATCGTATTCGTACCAAAATCGATTCGTGCGAAACATCTTTATACGAGAATCGCCTCGTAACCTGCAGGAAGCAATGTCGTACCTTGATGGAAAAACGACCGACCACCATCGACCGCGTGCAACCCTCGGAGCACCTGGTCCACATACCAAGACTCCGACGCCGCGAGATGGGAAGTCGCACCGTTCAGACATCGAGTGCTTCAATTGCGGAAAAAAAGGACATCGTAAGGCTGACTGTCGATCAGCGCCGAAGGCACACAGCAGCCAACAACGGGACAACAAGGGGTCAAGCTCCAAGAAGACGGTAACCTGTTACCACTGCAAGGAGGAGGGTCATATCTCTCCAAATTGTCCAAAGAAGGAGGAGAAAATCGTAAGGCTTTGCAGCTCGACCTCTACGGAAGGTACTCTGAAGTTGTCTAACGGTAAGGTATTGACATTTACCTTTGATTCCGGATCGGATTGTTCTTTGGTAGGAGAAACATTGGTAGAAAAATTGCCCGGTAGGAGACAATGCGTCTTTACGCGGTTGAAAGGTATCGGAAGCGGATACGTTAATTGCTCTGAACTCATCTCCGTGTTAATCGATCTTGACGGTATAAATGTTGAAGTCGACTTGTATGTAGTGCCGGACGAAAACTTGTCTACCGATTTACTTTTGGGTAGAGAATTATTATCTAAGGTTTCGATCGAGTTAGATGGAATAAAAATTAAATTTCTGAAACCAAATAGGTTTGTCGGCTCGTGTAGCCGGGAGATTGATGTTGATACTGTCGATTGTGGTTCGATTGAAATGAAGAAACCGCTTATAGAATTGTTGAAATTATACGCAGAGCATATGAGCGTTGAAGCTCCTAAGACTCGAGTGACATCCGGTAAACTCGAAATTAGATTGAAAGACACGAATAAAATCGTACAGAGAAGACCTTATAAGTTGGGCACAGCAGAACGAGAGACTGTGAGAAACTTAGTTGACGAAATGCTCAAAGCAGGAATCGTTAGAGAAAGTAAAAGTCCGTTTTCTAGTCCGATTATCTTGGTAAAGAAGAAAGATGGATCGGATAGATTGTGCGTAGACTTCCGAGAATTAAATGCGAACACGGTAGCAGATCGTTACCCGTTGCCGCTGATACAGGATCAATTGGATCGCTTGTGTGGCGCACATTATTTTTCGTCATTAGATATGATAGCTGGGTTCCATCAGATACCTGTCGAGGAGAACTCGATAGAGAAACTTGCGTTTATTACACCCGATGGTCATTATGAATATTTGACAATGCCGTTCGGATTAATGAACGCACCCTCCGTTTATCAGAGAGCAATTAATAACGCACTTGGGGAACTGCGATATTCTTACGCGATCGTTTACTTAGACGACGTCCTTATACCTGGCAAAACTAAAGAAGAGGCTCTAGACAGATTAAAGACCGTTATGGGAAAACTCGCTGAGAATGGATTCTCATTCAATTTAAATAAATGTAAATTTTTCAAAACGCAAATTGATTATCTGGGATACACTGTGTCGAGCGGGGAGCTGAGGCCCAACCCTCGAAAAATTGAGGCCCTGGTGCAATCGCCCGTCCCTCGGACGCGGACCCAGGTAAGGCAATTGCTTGGGCTAGCATCCTATTTTCGTAGGTTTATACCGAGATTTTCACAGATTGCAGCTCCTTTGTATAAGCTAACCGCGGGTAGTACAAAAACGATAAAGTGGACAAACGAACATAGCGAAGCTAGGACGAAGCTTGTCGAGTGTTTAACGTCAGAACCGTGTCTCCGTATATTTGACCCCAGCTTGCCTATTGAATTACATACAGACGCGAGTGCCCTCGGGTACGGCGCCGTGTTGCTTCAACGCATAGAAAAAAATAAACACCCGATTGCTTACTACAGTAGACGCACTATAGACGCTGAAACTCGGTATCACTCGTACGAGCTCGAGACCCTTGCAGTCGTGAACGCAATAAAACACTTTCGACAATATTTGGTGGGTCGTAAATTTTTGGTTGTCACAGACTGTAACTCACTAAAAGCCGCGAGCCTAAAGAAAGATCTAACACCACGTGTTTACCGGTGGTGGGCATTTTTACAATCCTTTGACTTTGACATTGAATATCGCGCGGGTGAAAGAATGAAACATGCTGATTTTCTGTCAAGAAACCCTGTTTCAGAGGAAACCGTAATGAAAGTCAATAAAGACGACGCAAATAAAATAATAGAACTAGCTGATGACTGGTTAATTGTAGCTCAACAAAAAGACGATGAAATAAAAACTTTATATCGCGAAGTACTTGACGGATCAGAGTCTGCAAAAACTTATACGATAAAGGATAAAATTTTGATGCGAACAATAGAGAGGAAGGGTAAGCAAATCACATTGCCCGTAGTACCCAGATTGATGGTATGGTCGCTCATACATCATGTACACGCGAATATTTGCCATTTAGGCTGGGAAAAGACTTTAGACAAACTTTACGAACTTTATTGGTTTCCTCATATGTCAAAGCAAGTAAAGAAATTTGTAGCGAATTGTATTCTGTGTCAAACTTGCAAATCCGTATCGAGACCATCCCAAGCACAGTTACATCCGATAGAAAAAGACGATACTCCGTGGTATACGATTCACGTAGACATATCAGGAAAATTATCAGGGCCCTCGCAGAAGAAAGAGTACGTTTTCGTAATTATAGATGGATTTACGAAATTTGTGACATTAAATTGGATAAACCGTTTGGACGCGGAAACAGCGATTAACCAGATTGAGAAACACTCGTTCATTTTTGGGGTGCCGAGACGAATAGTTTGTGACCAAGGTACGGGATTCACAAACGCGCGGTTCAAGAAATTTTGTGAAGAAAAAAATATCTTGATTCACTTAATAGCTTCAGGAACGCCAAGAGCCAATGGTCAGGTTGAAAGGGTTATGTCAACAATGAGAAATATGTTGTCCATAAGTAAAGCTCAGGGAAAGCAATGGAAAAATGAACTGGGTAAAGTACAACTTGCAATAAATTCGACTGTCCATAAAACGCTGGGAAAAAGTCCCGCCGAGATTTTATTTGGGACAAAAATAAACGCAATAGAAATAGAACGCATAAAACACCCGATCGTAGTAAATGACAATGACGAGTTGAGTGAGCTTAGAACTGCAGCCCTGGAGAGTATAAGAGTCGAAGGGGCAAAAGAAAAAAAACGGTTCGACAAGAAAAACAAACCTGTAAATCCATTCAAAATTGGAGATTTTGTGATGGTTAGAAACAATGATAGAATAAAGACGAAGCTGGATGCCAAATATCGTGGTCCAGTCGAAGTTGTTGCGATATTGCCAAACGATCGGTATCTTGTCAAGAAAATAGGCTCTGGAATGCAAGGCCGAAATAGTATTAAAGTGTCTCATGATAAACTGATCGCAGCTCCAGGTAACGAGGCGAGTCAGGATAGCTATGTCGCAGAAAAAGAAAAAGGTGAGAACAATATTGTGCAACAACCTGTTTGATATAATTTGAGTAGCAAACGTGAGATTTTGCAAAAAGAATCAAAACCATGGGTAATAGAACAGACGTGGTCTGGTTTACTGATTGTTGAATTTTGTTGAGAGAAATTAAGACGGATTTATGTTGGTTATCATTGTTTGATTCAAAAGTGCGACTTTGGCTTTCGATGCTCGCTGGACTTGATCACCCAGAATCCTCGAACCCAAGGTTTAAACGTCACTTGAGAATAATTCAATGTAGACCTATGAGAAAACAATAGTTAGAACATGTATGGATGTGCGAGACATGCCTACAGAGCTATTGCAAATGGTAAAACAATAGTTAGAACATGTATGGATGTGCGAGACATGCCTACAG
>JACEOJ010004342.1:0-13713 GCA_013761285.1 Campoletis sonorensis | reverse complement strand
GTAGCGAGGAGCGAGTAGCGATCGCTCCAAATTTTGGACATCTCTGGAGTGAAGAACTAACCTCACAAACTAGTAGTCTGTCTCAATTGAGTTTAGGTACTGTGTTGCCTGTGGTTAATGATGCAATCGCATTATTGAATCAATCCCCAATCGTTAAAAAGTATGCCGATAGTCAAAATTATCTACAAAAAAAAGTCCAAAAAGTATGTCATGAGTTGAATACGTCTTTGAGAATATTGAAAGATACTGACGATGAAACTAATTCAAAAGACTTTTCGGAGATGATCGAAAAATTGAAGATTAAGTTTAACGATGATAATACGGCGCTATCTGAGAAAATTCAAATCCTTACACTCTTGCCTGAAACATGGAGCCTATCGCGAATCTGTGGTATAATGGGTTGTACGAAATACATGGCGTCTTCGGCTAAAAGACTCCGTGAAGAAAAGGGGATTTTCTCAACACCAAACGCCAAATTAGGTAGAGATTTTTTGAACGAAAAGTATTTATTAATTTTAAGTCCCGGATAAATTACATTTTCTAACATCTAGGTCGCCCGTTATCGAGTGATGTTAAGTCTCGGATTGAGGCCTTCTATGCTGACGATGAAATCAGCGTGAATATGCCCGGAATGAAAGATTATATTTCCATTAGAAATGATGACGGAAAACGTGAACATGTCCAGAAACGACTTATTCTATCGAATTTACGCGAATTATATGAACTTTTCAAAGAACGACATCCTGCTGATCGAGTTGGCTTCTCTAAATTTGCGTCATTACGCCCTCAACACTGTGTGCTTGCAGGTTCTAGCGGAACTCACACAATTTGTGTTTGTTCCATGCACCAAAACATTAAGCTCATGATGTTAGGTGAGTTTTTCTCAAACCATAACCCATAACGTCAAACCTAAATCTCTATCGAACCATAAATATCATCTCTATTGTTGCAGGATGTAATTTACTGAGTCTTACAAGCCAATCTGAAACATCATTACAGCATTATAGTGATTGCTTGAAAGTGATTATGTGTCACGAACCAACTTCTGATTGTTATTTTAACAAATGTGATAAATGCCCAGGAGTACAAGTTTTTAAAAATTTATTACTTGATATACTGGACGAAAATGAAATCGATGAGGTCATTTATAAATATTGGATTTCGAAGCCTCGAACAAGTATGGAAACATTCGTGAAAAGCTCAACAGAATTTGTGGACAATTTTTGTGAAAATTTCCTCACATTCTTGCCACATCATTACATTGCTAAAGAACAAGCAAGCTATTTGAGATCGCTGAAAGAATCGTTGAAACCGAATGAGTACATTGTGATTTGTGATTTTTCGGAAAATTATGCTTTCGTTATTCAGAATGCTGCATCTGGATTTCATTGGAACAACGATCAAGCAACGATTTATCCAGTTGTAATTTATTACAAAGAAGACAATGTACTCAATCACAAAAGTTTAGTCATAATATCCGACTGTTTATCTCATGACGCAGTTGCCGTCCACGAATTCACAAGAATTACAACTGAATTCATTAAAGAGTTATCCAATGATGCTGTGAAAGTTATTTACTTTTCTGATGGAGCGCCCCAGCAATTCAAAAACTATAAGAATTTTGTGAATATCAATTACCACAAAGAAGACTTTGGCCTGGAAGTTGAATGGCATTATTTTGCAACAGCACACGGCAAGGGGCCCTGTGATGGATTAGGGGGAACCGTCAAAAGAATCGCTGCACGGGCAAGCCTTCAACTTCCTTATAATGAACAAATCTCAACACCTCAACAATTGTATGACTGGGCGATAAAACCGAATTGTTTCCGAAATATTTGTATTCGGTTCTTTTCCAATGACCATTATATTCAAGCGAAAGAATTTTTAGAGAAACGTTCCCTAAGAGCTAAGACAATAACAGGTACACAAAAATATCATTGTGTCATACCTGACGGAGAAGACACGTTGAAATTTAAAGAATTTTCATTTTCTTCAGAATCGCGAACTCACAAGTTATTCAAACGTGTCAGAAAATCTTGATTAATTAAAAAATATCATCTAATATAATGCGTACTTTATTCGACCTATTTCTTTATGTAAAGTATTACGATTTTAGATATTTTTTTTACGTATATAAGTGGAAAAAATGTTACGAAAAAAAAGAAAAAACATGGATTTCAACGTTGCATGATACGTGACAGTAATTTAACGGAAAATTTGAAGAATATCGGTTGCAACGTGGTTTAAAAAAAAAACATGCAATTTCAAAAATTCGAAAAAAATGGATCCCATCATTTGCCCATCACGGGACTAGGCTGAAAAACTGCGGTTCGAGCGATAGTTTTTTTGGTAAAAAATTCAAAAGAATCGATCGCTACGTGTTTTTCGGAAATCGACATTTTATTTTTAAAAATTCAAAATATTGAAGAAATACGGTTTCGGATTTTTTTTGATTTTGTACCCCCAAAGTTCCTTAAAAAAGAAAAAAATTAAATAAAAAAACGTCCTAATCGACTCATTTTTCAAAAAGTTACGGGTGTTTAAAAAAAAAAGAACGATTTTTTAGAAAAATCGATATCTCTAAAACGGCTGGACGAAAAAAATTGAAAAAAATCATGGAAACCTTTCTCAATGGGTATTATAATATAAAAAATTAACAAAAAAATCGGAGATGTAAAAGCAGAATGGTGTCCGATTTGGCGTGGAATGCCCCATATATACCTCCTTTGTTGTCCAAAGCGGTGCGATTTTATCCCTCATTTTTTTGAGGGTAAGCTCTTGATATAATCGTCCGAGAATCACGATTTGCTCATTGCAAGTATCGTCGATGTCGCAAGACCGAGGTGTTTCATCGTTCTCCTGCGCGGAATAATATTTTTCGAGCTGACTGATCATTTCGTCGATCCTTTCAAAAAATAGAACCTCCGTCATATTTGTTACGACTTCAGCGCATTCAAAAACGATCTGTAAATTACGAATAAAGAAGAATGAAAACGAATAGAAAAGTTATGCAAAATTGAATTCGTGATTTTTACAAATCCATTTAAATTAAAATTTAAACGAGGAAAACTTTATACCATCTCGTAAAACGTCAGCGCTGGATATTTCTCGACAATCTCGATGATCCTACCGGCTTCGGTCTCGATCCACGGTCTACGAGAAACTTTTGTCACATGTAAAAGACGTTTTACGTGTGACGTGTTCTTTCCTGGTGTGATTTTTTTTTCCATTTCTGCCAAAGCCATCGTTACGTCCATCTCTACCGGCTGATCCCTGTTGAACGAATTCCATTCGATGGGAATTAAACAATAAACTATAATTTCATTTCGTAGTATAAACGATTTTTACAATTTTACTCACACGTCCATTATGAGCGCTGCTCGAGCAGTGGGCGAGTTTTTTACGGTATACGCAACGCTGTTTTTTCCTCCTTGTTTCGATTTTTTATTGGCTCGATGGTTTCTGATCCACGTACTCAATTGGTTCCGCACGATGCCCTGAGGAAAATATTAGTAAAAAAACGACGCACTCGTTGTCCTTTTGCAGAATATCATAAAAAATATGAATTTAAAAAATAAAATTGAGATAAAAAAAAGTTTTAATCATTTTCAAAGTTTGCATATACTTACATTTTCGTTCATACCTCCTGCCAGTAAAGGATGAGCCGCTACAATTGCTGTGGCAAAGTTATAATAGTCTCGTTTTGATGGCAAGCCGTTCGTTTCTTGCCACAAGTATTGGCCCCAAAATCAGAAGAATTTTTTTTGCGATTTTTCAATTCCAACTTCTTGCAATTCTTGTTGCAGATCGAACGATAATGCAGGTAGTATCGCTGGATTCGGGATAATTCCTTTATTCTGTAGGTGTCTTCGCTGAATAATTTTTCCGGCGTTTTCTTGACGTCTACTGGACCCAGCGACAGACACCGCGTCCGCGTTATTTTTTTTTTGTAGATCAAAACCCTATTGGAAATAACGTATCTTTTGTACTTGAAGTTTTATCTCTAATATAATGACTAATAATAATTTTTCCAATCAAAATTTCGTACGGATTACTTACAGGTTCGCTCAAAGTTTCTCCAGTTTTCTTTGGGGTGATGATAACATTTTTTTCGTTTTCCAAGAGCTCGGCGCAAAGTACGTCCAAATTCATCTCCAGTGATTCGCCAGGATATAAATTTCCCGGATTGAATTGTGTGACGTTTGACACACTCATATCACTGAGCGTTGCGATCAAGAGGATTTTAATTTCACTGTTATTGTCGATTGTATCGTCCTCCTCGATATCGCACCACTCATTTTGTTGGTTAGGATCCCGTTTTTGCAATACCATCATTTTATCTCTCAACATCGAGTTGAGGACCATGTCTGTTTTGCATGCAGCTAATAAAGCTTGCCGAACAACTTGGGCCTCGGAGAGATCGTTTTTTAGAAAATACGTGAGACGTTTTCGTCGTGGATGAATCAAGCAATATATAGTCTTCTCCATCTCACTGAATGTAAAAATAATACCCGCACAGCAAAGTAGAGACGAGCACAATCCGGGTTTTTACGAAATCTTTGTCAAACACGAACCACGCCGTGCCCTCCAGATTCCGCGCGCTTTGGGACAGCTAGTAACAATAAGGCTCAACGATACTGGGCGCACGTGTTCGACGCACGAGACGAGACGAGCGAGTGAGCAACGGTGCGAGTGAGACAGAAGCCGCGATCGCAGCGCTCCGCTCTTGGTGTGTGTTAAAGAAACACTACGACCATTTGTTTTCGGAGCGGAAGTTTCGGTCTGAGACATGCAAAATCTCGAAATTCGTTATGGAAAATAATTTACAGTGTGCGATGTGTTTTTTCAAATGTTCAACGAACAATGAATTGGTTACTCATTACGTCAAGGACCATCAACATGACCCAAGGTTCAAGGTACAATGCAAGCATTACGGGTGTGGTGTTACGTTTCAAAAGTGGAAATCCTTTCGTACACATTTGGCGAGTAAACACCCGGAGATTCCCGTAAATGAAATCGACGAAAATCTCGTTGAGAATATTGCGAATGACGTGGAAAACGCAAATGAATTTCTGATACTTCAAAGTCATAATGAAGGTAAAGTAGTAATTTGTCAATGAAATAAATATTCAATACAGCAGTTCAAATATTTACAAAATAAACGTTATTTTGGAAGAAGTTGAACTTTCGAAAGAAAAAAAAAATGTTTATGAGAGAATTTTTCTCCCAGACTCGGGAGACTCATAGAGCGCAAGAACACAACGCAATTTTCATTTTACAAATTGCAGATGAAAATCGAGAACACGTTATTATTGAATCATCGGTAGAACGACTTAAGCGGGTTGCGACGCAGTTTATTATTGATTTTCGAGAACATTGCAAAATCTCTCATTCAGCCGTAGAGCAGGTTATGGATGGCGTGACAGGTTTGGTCACTGCTTATTCAAATATATTGATGGTAAGTTTCCCAACCAAAACAATATTGTTCATTACTTATATGAATACATAATCAATCCAGGAAAGGTTTAAAAATAAAATGAAATGAGCCGAGAATATTATCCTTCAGACATTAGTATTTAATAAAACATGAAATAAAGTGTAACAACATTGAGTTATAAGTTCAATTGAGTTTATAAGAATTTTCTCAAAGAAATTCGTTTATACTCGTATTACTAAAGTAGGTTTTTTTCAATCGTGCTGAATTCATTGTTGTTACATTTTTGCAGGAAGAATTGAGACAGAGATGCGATCCAGATACCCTGCAATTACATTTTGACGATATCAAGAATGTCTACGGTCGATCGTATCCCCCATCGTCATTGTTTGATTCAATACGATCAAAAAAAGCTTTAGACAAAGTATTAGTCGAGAAATTCAATCTAGTGCTTCCCCAAGAAAGCGTAATTAACACGGATTTACAGTGGAAAAAAAAGAAAAGAAATGGTCGAATCGTTCAAGAAATTTGCGAAATCGAAAATAAGGCTTACGTTATTCCTCTTTTGGACAATTTGAGAAACCTCCTGGAAAATGAAGAAGTAAGATTGAACATTGCAAATCCAAAGGCACATGTAAACGGTGTTTACCGTACCGTCCTTGATGGATCCCAGTACCGCGAAAACATTCTTTTGCAATCTCACGATAATGCGTTAGCGATAATTCTGTATTATGACGACATATGTATCGCTAACCCTCTCGGAAGCGCTTCAAAGTCTCATAAAATGTCGATGTTTTATTGGACACTTGCGAATATACACCCCGAGTTCCGGTCTACTCCGAATGCAATTCAATTATACGCCATCGTCAAAACAAATTTCCTTAAAAAGCCAAACGCTCTGCAGAAAATTCTCAAACCGTTTATATCAGACGTACAAAAATTGCGGACCCATGGTATCGATATTAACGTAAATGGAAAAATAAAAAATTTTAAAGGCTTTCTACTTTTTTGTGCCGGCGATACACCCGCTTCGGCCATGCTCGGAGGATTTAAAGAATCGGTATCCGCATTTCGACTGTGCCGAACTTGCATGGTCACAACAGACCAATGGAAAAATCATTTTCGTGACAGCAAATTTCGAGAACGATCATTGATTGAGCATGAAGAACATGTTAGAATTATATCGGATCCTACAATCACGAATACGGCGCGATCATTTTGGCAAAAATCTTATGGGGTTAACAAAAAAAAGTCCACTAATGGATATCATTGACGTTACCAAGTGCCTCCCGCAAGATATAATGCATATTTTGATTGAAGGGCCGTTGCAAATAACATGCAAACTTTTTTTGAGATATTGTGTCATTACTTCCTCTTTGTTCACAATCGACCAACTCAATGATTGTTTGGTCAATTTTGATTTCAAACACTTTCGAAATGATAAGCCTGCTCTTATTCAGCGTGAATATTTGTGTGACGATGGCACGTTACGTCAAACTGCAGGTCAAATGATTACACTCGCTCACACGCTCCTGTTCATGATTGGAGAATGGATAATGCCTTGCGAGGATGAAAGTTTGGACGAGCATATTTCATGTTTCGTTTCCTTATTACAAATAGTAAACATTTGTTTGGGATATGAAATTCATGATGAATCCGTAGATCTTTTAGCCCGGATGATTGAAGTATTCAACTGGCGTTTCGTTGATACTTATCCTGATACGATTGTTCCGAAATTTCATTTTCTCGTACACTTGCCTCGATACATAAGATTGTTTGGACCACTCAGACAACAATGGTGTTTCCGGTTTGAAGCTACTCATGCTTATTTTAAAGGACTCGTTCCGGTAGTCCGAAATTTTAAAAATATGGCTCTTACGTTATCATACCGACATCAATCACGTTTGTGCACAAGACTTGCAACTCGGCCGGGTATGCCGTCAAAAAAATTTTTGTATGGCGGTGATAACGTAAGTCCCGGACAAACAGTTTTACTTCGGAATTTGCCATACGCAGATATGTTCCGCGGTATAATTGACGAAGCTGAGTGGTTTACATGCCAAATGATGCGTTCTCCAAAAATCACAGTTCAGGGAACAGTGTATCAACAAAATAGTATCGTTCTTCTTGAATGCCACGAGGACGATCTTCCGGTGTTTGGAGAGGTCAATGAAATTTTCATAGTCGGTGACAGAAATCTCCTGGTAATTTCAGCCCTTACAACTTCCCATTATGAATTCAAATTGAATTCTTATAACGTTATTAATGAGATCGGCCGTCCACAATGTATAAAAAATGTTACAGAATTATTATTTCCACATAACCTCTCATCGTTCTTTGTGATGCAAAAAAAATATGTACCCTTGTTAAATCACGAGCGCGTCGAATTTTATTAATAAGAGTAAGAATAATAAATTTTCGAGTAATTTTTACGATGTCACATTACTGCCGAGTATATATATATTTATTCCAGAGACCCCCATATATATAACTGTATAAACCTTTAAGTGTATGCATATAGAAACGCATAAATAGTAAACGCGTTAAGGTGCGAAAAGTGTAATTTTTTGTCAAATGTGTTATTTCTACACGGGTCATAACCACCCGTGTACTTTGCAAAACGCCTAGAAAGTGTGTTAAAATTTAAGTTGGACTACACGTATAAAGTTACACACAATATACGCGTAGGATGGACATAACACGGATGAGTGTGTAATTTCAACACGCAATATCCCATTTACACGGGTTAACATTAAAATAACACATTTTTGGTGTGTAAAGTAACACACTTGGATTTGCAGTGTAGAGACATTTAAGAGCGTTTTATCGTGATCCGCGGTTTTCCGCGGTTTTTCGCGGTTTTCCGCGAATTGATTACTTGGTCAATTATTGACGTAATCGAACGGTATGAGGGTTCAAACGAAAGGGCTCTTCAAGCCGCATATGATGATGCTATTAAAATGGCTGTAACTATGAAATTGTTAGTTAATGAAATTTGCTGAAGGCCTGGAATTTGTTTATTAAAAAATGATCGAAATATGGTTGTTTGACTATTTAAATTAAAGGTCTTTTGATAATAAATATGAATATGAAGTTGGAAATTTGATATCTTGATAATTGTTAATTAATGAAATTTTGTTGGAGTGGGGACTTGGTCGTTCGTTTCGTGGCGCGTAAGCGCTGCTCGTGCGGTAGGTCAGGGCCCGCACGTGGTCGACAGCTTGGTGGCTGCACGCTCGACAAATGTATATATAGGGTGTCCCAAAAGTCATATTATTAATATTATGTCGAATATTCATAAATTCATTTATTTATTAATAAATTTGTAATTTTAGCGGTTAATTCGAATATACTTCTTAACTTTGATATTTAATCATAATTTTACTTTGTTTTTCAGGTTAATGCAACAAGTCAACACGAGGGTGAAATCCCAGGACGTAACAAGACGATGTACGATCACCGTTTTTGGCAGCTGGATGGAGAGCAGCAGTCACTGCCCATGCGAAACAAGCATCATCATTGCATTTTATATTTAAAACAGCTCTCTTTAGCTGTATCCATTTCGGTAGTGATACATAACACCCGGCACGCATTGCATTATATTTGTTAATGTTCACTGTTAAGTTTAATATTGCAAGTAATCTCCAACCGCTATCTCTGTCTTGAAACTCATCGAGCGACTTTAGTGTTGGCTCAACCACACGCTTGTGATACCACTCACTTAGATCCGATGATGCATATAGTTCAACATTTCCCGTATTAATACTCTTATTTGCACGCTTTTCACCCACCATAACCTCACAATTAAACTCAGTATTCACTTTAACACTATTATATTTCTTTATATTGTCCGTTACTTGCTTCACAACTATGTCATATGAATCTAGTAAGAACTGGCGTGGCTCGATGTAATTTTGATTAATTACAGCACCAGTTAATACACGATTCTCAAATGCGCTATCGATTGTATGCCATGTTAATCCATGATCATTCAATCCTTCGCCCGTATGTATAAATCGTCGACGCGTCACTTGTTTTAAACATTCCAATCGCAAAATTTGCGAATTAACTGAGTGTTGATAGCCGGTCGTTAAACGTATACGCTTGGATCGTACTCGCTCCTCTAATGGTTCGATGAGCGTATCACATTGATATTCCCACACTAAATATTGTCCCAATGTTTGTACTAAAGTTGCTTGCTCATGTAGCAATTGCTCTGCAGCAATGTCTTCCGTATGAGTCATGATGCTGGGTGGGGGGAGCTCAATGCGAACGTGAAGACGACTTGACTTAAAGTGAAACAATCTTTGGAATCATTGCAACAAAATCTGGATCATCCCCATGTTCATTTTACATTTAAGATGTTTTTGATGGTGGTGGTGGTAGTGGGAGGGGGTGACTATTGAGGAAAGATGTGGAAAAAAACCAAATTAAATGGATGTGAGTGGGTGTTACTTAGAAAAAAGATATCTTACAAATACTTTGTGTGGAACTTTAATGGTGAATGTTGCCACAAGTCACTCTGGATTGTATCTATCTTAAACATAAATGATCTGTTTTATACTGGCGGAAACATAAATTTGTCGAGTGGGGGATGAACATCTTGCAATGCTTGCAAAGATTTTTCCCCGCAACTAGACAATACATGATTTTATTTTTAACTACTTGTAAACTGAAATCCTGGGTGGTCCTGGACTCCTTCTGGCGGTCATTTCTGAGATGTTTGCGTTTTTATGTTTCATACTGGCGGAAACATACATTTGTCGAGTGGGGGATGAACATCTTGCAATGCTCGCAAAGACATTTCCCGCAACTAGACAATACATGATTTTATTTTTCACTCCTTGTAGACTGAAATCCTGGGGGGTGGTCCTGGACTCCTTCTGGCGGTCATTTCTGAGATGTTTGCTTAAAAGTTATTTTAGCAATAACATAGGCTTCACATAACTCACTCTGGAGGGTGGAGCGAAAAAAAAAACGTGGAACGTAAAATCTCGTAAGTGGTGCAAAAAAAAAAAATGACTCCGTTATCCTACTTTTTTTTAGTGGAAAAGTGAAACCTGTTGACCGGCTGCATCCATAAAAAAAACGATCACAGATGGTTTTACTTTTCTCGAAACAGTGAAACCTCTTGACCATCTCCAGCCTTCGCCTTTCCGCCCGAAAAATTTATGCAGGTCTTTCACGATGACCTCTTCTTTCTATGTAGCCATTTCCGAGGTCCGTACTTACGAAAAATGGATGTCAAGATGCAGAAAATTTCGTAAGTGGGGGGAAAATGCAACTCACACTCTTTTTACCCTCTTACTGTTTGAATGAACATTTTTCTTCTACATAAAGTCATTCTACTTCATACCGTAGTTGAAGTTCCTCGTACCTCGTACATCCCCGTTCATTCTTTCGTTCGTGAGTTTAAATCTTTGTCGTGTCGTCGTCGTCGTCATCGTCATCGTTCATTCGTTCACTCATTCATTTTATTTGCGATTAAAAATCGGTATTGTGTTAATTCATCCTTCACGTGATTTTTTTCAAATCTTGACAATGTTCGCGAACGGTGATAGTGATGTGATGGTAATTTATAATACGGATGTGGAAGTGATTGACATTTGTGATAGTGAGGGGGAGGAGGAAACAATTGGTGAAGTAGGAATGAGTGATGAAAGTAATGGTGAAATAGTAACAATCGATTTGGTGAGTGATGTCGAGATGGTGGAGGAGGAGGAGGAGGAGGAGGAGGAGGAACAAGAAGTTAACGACGGGGAAGAAGAAGAAGAAGAAGAAGAAGAAAGACGGGAAGATGATGAGGAAGAAGATGAAGAAGAAGAAGAAGGGAATAATATTGTCGATTCTTCGAGATATTCGCCAGTGTTGCCTGATAATTGGCAACCTCCCACCGCCTACGACGGAGATACATGTATGGTGCAGTCGTTCTATTCGGACTTAACGGAGTTTAACGTGTGCTATGCATGTTATTGGAGAGCCATGGATATGTACCCCGGGTCTCGTCCTCGTTTCATCCACGACACGGACGAATACTATTATCTACGAGATCTTTGGTGTATGAATTGTGAAAGGCCGCTCTCAATATTTATACCCAAGGAGTTCTGCGGAATATGCCACCAATAAGCGTAAGTTTTTTAAAATTATAATTAATAACATTTAATTAATTGCATAGGGTGAAAGCGTGACCGATTTTTTTTCTTTAAATGGTTGCAGATTTGGCCGCCATACTTCGTCGAGAATTTACAATTCACGTGACTCGAAGGAGGTCTACTCCCACCCCCCTTAATTCTTCAATCATGTAAACTGTATTTTTATATTTTTTCCATGAACATAAAAATGTAAAATAAAATCCTCTTTTTTGTTAAACGTGTCGAATTATTCATTTACCTCCCGTCTTAAATACGGGGTGACTATTGGCCTCTTAAAAATCTATATACCAATAATGTGAAGTGCATACCGGACACATAAATCTTAGAACAATACACCTTCTCTCGGCATCACCCTCTACCTCTCTCTCTCTCTCTTTTACTCTCACCCTCTAGCATCCTCCTCTAGCTTCCCCCCTCTAGCATCCCCCTCTAACATCTGCCCTCTAGCATCCACCCTCTACCATCTCTCTCACACCCATACCTACCCGCCTTACCCTTCCCCCTCCTCTCAGCTCCCCTGCCCCGCACTTTCCCCCGTCCCCGCACCCCCCTCAGAGCGCCTGAGTTAGAACCCGCTTAGCTATACTACTAATCAATTATTCTTACAATTAGGTTTATCCGCTCTGAATGAGCTATTTTCAATGAATTCGCTCTATTTACCTGCTTTTTGGAGTTTTCAGGTAGAATAAGGCAAATTTATCGGCATTCGTTGGAAATAGAGGAAAAAACGATTGAAAGGCTACGGGACCTGCAAAAGTGGTTTATGGGCTCTGCACACAGCTTTTAAGCTTTGTATTGTCCATTTCCCTTTAGAACTGCATTTTCCTTAGAAAAACGCATTAAAGGCTTTATTGAACTAATAAAGAATTTTAGAAGGGTTTTCAATCAATTATTCTTACAATTAGGTTTATCCGCTCTAAATGAGCTATTTTCAATGAATTCGCTCTATTTACCTTCTTTTTGGAGTTTTCAGCTAGAATAAGGCAAATTCAACGGCATTCGTTGGTAATAGTGGAAAAAACGATTGACCTGCAAAAATGGTTTATGGGCTCTGAACACAGCTTTTAAGCTTTGTATTGTCCATTTCGCTGTAGAACCTCATTTTCCTTAGAAAAACGCTCTAAAAGGCTTTATTGAGCTAATAAAGCGTTTTAGAAGGGTTTTCAATCAACTATTCTTACAATTAGGTTTATCCGCTCTGAATGAGCTATTTTCAATGAATTCGCTCTATTTACCTGCTTTTTGGAGTTTTCAGCTAGAATAAATCAAATTTAACGGAATTCGTTGCAATTAGTGGAAAAAACGATTAAAAGGCTTTGGGACCCGTAAAAATGATTTATTGGCTCTGAACACAGCTTTTAAGCTTAGTCTTGTGCATTTCGCTGTAGAACTGCGTTTTACTGAGAAAAACGCTCTAAAAGGCTTTATTGAGCTAATAAAGAATTTTAGAAGGGTTTTCAATCAATTATTCTTACAATTAGGTTTATCCGTTCTGAATGAGCTTTTTTTAATGAATTCGCTTTATTTACCTGCTTTTTGGAGTTTTCAGCTAGAATAAGGCAAATTTAACGACAATCCATGGAAATAGTGGAAAAAACGATTGAAAGTCTACGGGATCTGCAAAAATGGTTTATGGGCTCTGCACACAGCTTTTAAGCGTTGTATTGTCCATTTCGCTGTAAAACCTCATTTTCCTTAGAAAAACGGTCTAAAAGGCTTTATTGAGCTAGTAAAGAATTTGAGAAGGGTTTTCAACCAATTATTCTTACAATTAGGTTTATCCGCTCTGAATGAGCTATTTTCAATGAATTCGCTCTATTTACCTTCTTTTTGGAGTTTTCAGCTAGAATAGATCAAATTTAACGGAATTCGTTGCAATTAGTGGAAAAAACGATCAAAAGGCTTTGGGACCCGTAAAAATGATTTATTGGCTCTGAACACAGCTTTTAAGCTTAGTCTTGTGCATTTCGCTGTAGAACCTCATTTTCCTTAGAAAAACGGTCTCAAAGGCTTTATTGAGCTAATAAAGAATTTTAGGAGGGTTTTCAATCAATTATTCTTACAATTAGGTTTATCCGCGCTGAATGAGCTATTTTCAATGAATTCGCTCTATTTACCTGCTTTTTG
>JACEOJ010004336.1:0-13055 GCA_013761285.1 Campoletis sonorensis | reverse complement strand
TAGACAAAATTAAGCACTCCGAGTGGGGAAATATTCTATCTGTATGCTAAACAAAATCGTTCTAGACTATTGGAACCTTTCGAGCGGTGCTACTCTCACTGGTGTGTGGACTGCGTTACAGCGCACACCTTTCGGTTGATTGATCTCAGGAGAATCAAGTGGGACACTTTTGAATGTGGGTTAGACACCGAAATATTGTTGCAACAAGAGTTCTATCCGAAAACGATTAGCGTGGCCGTTTCCTTACTAAGTGATTTTTTACCATACAAAATGCAAATTTGAAACTCGGTTCAGACTGAATATGGGAATTTTCGACGAGTAAAATAAAAAAACGTACGACATTTGTAATTTTTCGTAGAATTTTGCTTTATTTCATTAATTCATTAAATATCAGTTTATAGTTCTATAGAAAACCTTTTTGACGAAATAACAATTTTCATAAACCTCCACCGTCAAACAAAAAAGCTTCACGTGTTGCAATGCTCAAGGATTATTTATTAAGTGAACTGTGGAGGCTCGTTTATCATGTAATGAAAACTTTTTCTGGTGCAAGGATGAAAACAATATTTTTCTATACTTGCGTCTGAAAACATGTTTTTTATTGACATGAGCTTTGACGAACCGCAGGATTAAGTTTCACCGGTTTGCAGTCATGAATCGATCGCTCCTACTGATTTGGGGATTGATGTTGGAATTTTTACATCAGCCATAGAATTGTTATTAATTCTCATGCGTCGGTTATAAAGAACGCGCTTTGGCCAACATGGCCAAACCTAAAATGTTGTCACATGGAATTAAATAAATTAAACTAATTTTATTATTTCACATTAACTGTTTTTATTTTCCATTCCTTACCTGTTTTTAATTTATTGTCATTTTTATTGTATCATTGCATCATCACCAAAAGAACGCCAACATAACCACCACATTCTCTTAACCTGTTTCGGTCATGGTTGGTCTCTCGGTCCAATGTTTATAACCTACCTGTCAATGAGTTGGCCCCCCGCAGTCACATCACCTCACCGCTGTCATGTATTCGCTAGGTTATCAATTTCGTGGTTAAAAATTACGCGTGACACATCAGTCTGAAACTCGGCCGAACTTCGACCAACTTCAACAAATGACGATACACTGTCGGTAAAATCGCCATGAATTTGATTTGACCAGGCATTAATGCATAGTACTGTACTTGTCCCGAGACTCTTGATTATGTTTTTAAGTGTTATGCCCGCGAATCTCGTTAACGTAGGGAACGAGTTGTCGAGGACAGGTAATTCGAGGATTGCCAAAATGAGGCAATCTCCAACTCAATATTGTACAAAAATACTATGAGGTTTATTGAAAGTAAAATAAGTTTACAAACTCGAGGTGTATTTGCCTCGAGACCAATTCGTAGTTAGATAGTCGTAGACTTCTGACCTTAGCGTGCAGACTGCCGTTTTTGGGCGTTGTCGCTATTTGTAATGAATCACGTATTTCCCCCAGAATATTGGTAATTTACCCCTTCTAATGATATTAGTGCTTCATGATTATTGCTGGAATGTTCGATAAACTTGATGTACCGTCAGCTATTCAGGGTTAGCTCGCTCGAGGTCGATAGACCCGCCCACTTGTGATCGAGAGATGTGCTCGATCATATTTTATCGTGTAGAATATAACCCTTCAAAAAAATCTATCTCTATTTATCTGTAAAACCCTCCCATTCTTCGAATAACCCTTGCGCCAATTTTCAAAACAACATTAATACACCAAAATTTCAATGGAAAAAATAAAATTGAAACAGAGAAGAAAAAAAATTCCGAAAAAAGTTTATAAAACAAAGTTTAACTGAAAAAAATTAAACTGAAAAAGAAAAAAAAATCGAAAAAAAAGAAAAAAAAAATTTCGAAGCACTTGGCGAGTTTGTTCGCATAACTTAAATCACATTATGTATCTAGAGACGCGGCAGCGTCTTAACGCCAAGTATGAAAAAAAAGAGTGTAAACGAGCAAGGCAAGTCGCGCCGCGTATCTATACTCGAGATTCGGCCCTCTTACATTTCAACTCGATACCATTTAAAAATGCGTCGATCTAGCGAAAATCTAACGCCACTTTAATTATAGAAATCGTACAACAATCCGATTCCAATGGTGTCATTATTTTTTTCCTACGACCTCTAGAAGTGGGTGAACTCGAAACGTGAGGCGAAATATTACGATTTTCAGTATCGCAAAAATTCCACACTCATACATACATACACGTAGAGAGTAAGGCCTAGCGGCTGGCGCTAGGCACCTATACCCCCTCCCGTCGCTAGCTCTCTCTCCCTGTCCCTCTACCGCACTCGCGCCTCACGCTATCTCTCTCACTCTAATGCTTCGTGATGGGGCGATATATATATGTCTAAAGTAAGACTGAGTTGACACGCCCCGCTCACTCTCTCTCTGTCCCTCTACCGCATTCGCGCCTCGCGCTATCTCTCTCACTCTAATGCTTCGTGATGGGGCGATATATATATGTCTAAAGTAAGACTCAGCTGAGACGCCCCGCTCACTCTCTCTCTCTCTGTTCCTCTAGCGCGTTCGCGCCTCGCGCTGTCTCTCTCACTCTACTGCTTCGTGACGGGGCAATATATACATGTTGAAAGCTGATCCTTAGATCAGCTGTCGCGCGTCGCTCGCTCTCCGATATTTTTTACAAAAAACAATGAAATCTCGGCGAAAAACTTTAAAAAAGTAAAAAAAGGGCGCCAAGTATAAAAAGTTGCACTTTAGTTTAACATGATCAGTCTGTAAAACCCTCTCATTCTTCGAATAACCCTTGCTCCAATTTTCAAAACAACATTAACACAATAAAATTTTAATGGAAAAAATGAAATTGAAACGGAGAAGAAAAAAATTTCGAAAAAAAATGTATACAAAAAAGTTTAACTGAAAAAAATTAAATTGAAATAAATCAAATTGAAAAAGAAAAAAAAATCGAAAAAAAAAAGAAAAAAAAAATTTCGAAGCACTTGGCGAGTTTGTTCGCATATTATTATTATTATTATTATTATGGAATAGGGGGCATGCCTGCTGTACGCACTTAGGCCTGAGGCCCATTGTGCTCCCCTCGTACCGCCACCCCCTTAGCTCAGCCCGCTGTCCCTTATGAGGTCCAGCAGTCCCTTCAGCTTTAGGGTGGCTATCTCCCTGGGTTCCACAAAGGGTGCGCCCAGGTGTCTTAGTCTCTTCCCGGCCAATGCCGGGCATTGACATATAATGTGTAGGGGTGTCTCCTCGTCCTCCTCACATTTCCTGCATGTGCTGGTATCACTTTTGCCCAGCGTGTACATGTGTTTCCGGAGTCCACAGTGTCCTGTCAGTAGGCCCACTGCCAGTCTTATGTCCTCCTTGTTCATCCCCAGCAGTTGATCCGTTATCTTCCTAACTGGGCCATACACAAACGCTTTCGTTTGCCTCATGCCCGGCATAGCCTGGAATAGATATCGATGCTGCGTCTCTACCCATCTGGCTATGTCGGCCTTAACCTGGCAACCCGTGATGCCCACGGCCGGCTCCGGGCCCGTCAAGGGAGTACTGGCCCCCCTTCTAGCCAGGCCGTCTGCCCTCTCGTTGCCGATGATCCCTTCGTGTCCTGGGACCCAGAATAACGTCACCCTATTGTGTTCTGCGAGTTCCTGCAACGCGTTCTCGCAGTTTTTGACTAGGCGTGAGTTTGTTCTGCTTTTTTCCAGCGCCTTCAGAGCTGCTTGGCTGTCGGCGCCGTAATTTTCCGCCTGGAACACCGTACAGTTCCGTCCTAGCGGTATAGAGGTTTCTTTTTGCGAGCCTTCTAAGCACAGGCCCGCTCCCGACTCCTCCTCCGTTTTGGAGCCGTCTGTATACCATACCAGTTCCTTCCCACGAGTGGGCCCTGGTCTGGTGTTCCATTCGTCTCTGTCAGGGTACACTACCCCGAAATTCTTCTTGAACCGGTAGCTCATTGGCTCCCGGTCCTGCAGCATAAACGCCGTCGGGCTTGCGTCCTTTAGCGTTCTCACGATCTCTGTGTGGCTTAATCCGGGTATTTCGCCCTGCCACTGATCCGTTCTTCTTAGCCTGTAGGCCGCCGCCGCTGCCGCGCCCTGTATCACTGTTCCCAGTGGTGGCCAGCTCAGCAGCGTCTCCAGCGCCATGCTGGGGGCAGTCTTCATTGCACCTGTAGTGCCCCTGCTCGCCAGCCTTTGCATGTGCGTGAGTTTGTCCCTCGCTGTTTTTAGCTTGGTCCTTCTCCACCACACCACGGCTCCGTAGGTTATAGCCGGCTTTACCACGGCCATATATAGCCAGTGCATTACCTTGGGGCTCAGACCCCAGGTAGCCCCGCAGGCCCTGCGTGTGGCCCACAGGAGTGCACAGGCTTTGCTGTGTGTCCTCTCCATATGAGGCCCCCAGTTGAGTTTCGCATCTAGGATTACTCCCAGGTGTTTCACCCTGTCTGTGGGCCTGATGGGTGTACCTCGGAACGTAGGGTCGGTCCACCCGTCGAACTTCCGTCTCCGGGTGAAGCGAACCATCTCCGTCTTCTCGGGGATGACATTCGAGTCCACCTCTCTGCACCACCTGCTTACCAGGTTCAGTCCAGTTTGTGTCAGGCTGGACGCCGTATTGGCGTCCTTGGCCTGTATTATTATCGCTAGGTCATCTGCGTAACCCTGCGCGTATATACCCGCCTTACTGAGTCGCTCCAGTAGCTCGTCGACCACTAGGCACCACAGGAGGGGAGATAGTACCCCTCCCTGCGGGCACCCGCGGCCGACTGAGACCTTTGCGGTCCCTCCGCCCCTGGACACGGTGATCAGTCGGGTAGAAAGCATGTTTCTGATCCACCTGATGATTGTGGGATCCAGTCCATGTCTTCCGGCTGCTCGGCAGATCGACTCCACCGTGGTGCAATTAAACGCTCCCTCGATGTCCAGGAACACTCCCACCGCTAGGCAGTCCCTGTTCCTGGCCTGCTCCAGCCTGGTCACCAGCCTGTGCAGTGCCGCATCTGTAGATTTGTCTGCCTGATAGGCGAATTGTAGTGGATGTAGGGGGTGCTCCTCCAGGGACCCGTCCCTTACATACCTGTCCACCAACCTCTCCGCCGTTTTAAGGAGGAAGGAGGTGAGACTGATTGGTCTGTACGCCCCCGCCTGGTCGTAGTCAAGCCGCCCTGGCTTAGGTATAAAGGACACTTTTGTAATTCTCCATTGGAGTGGAGTGTAGCCCAGTGCCATGCAGGCCCTGAGGAGCTTCGTCACTGGCGCCAGTATCGCTCCCAGTCCCTGTTGTAACAGCCCCGGGAAGATACCGTCCGCACCTGCTGCCTTATACGGCTCGAAGCTCTTGAAGGCCCACTCCACTCTGTCAGGGGTTATCACTTTCGAGGCTGTCTTCCAGTCCATGTCCCCGTGTTTACACCGGGGGCTTGGCCATCGTGTCCAGTCCTCTATTATTGTGCTGCCGGGAAAATGTTTCCCCAGCATCACTTCGACCTCCTCCATCCAGGAGTCGGTGTACCCTCCCCCTGGTTTCTCCAGGGAGCCGTCTGCGGGCATCGGGTTCTTCTTCAGGACTCTCTGTATCCTCGCGGCTTCCGGAGTACTTTCAATTCCTTGACAGTATCTCCGCCATGATTCCTTTTTGGCGATTCTAATTGCTTCCTTGTACTCCCTCTGGTTCTTTTTATGGATCTCCCAGTCCCATCGGTTTCCGGTCGCTCTCGCCAGGTCAAAGGACCTCCTGGTGTTCGCCCGCAGATTCTGCAGTCTTTGGTTCCACCAGGGTGTTTTATCTCTGTAGGTCGACTTCGGCCTGCAGTTATTCTCGTAGGATTTCATGATCGAGTCCTGCAGTATCTCTACTGCTGGCTCGATCTCGTCCTTACTACCGTATCTCGTCGGGAATTGTTCGATTCTTCCCGCTAATTCCTCTGCGTATGACGGCCAGTCGGTTGTTCTAGGGTTCCTTGACGGCCCCCTCTCCCTCCCGACCGCCGCCACGCTAAGTGTGAACAAAATGTGCCTATGATCCGATTGCGACGGCTCATCCGACACCCCCCATTTCCTCACTTTACCTGCTAGTCCTGGCGTCGCCAATGTTAGGTCTATTACCTCCACCCTGTTAGTAATGCAGAATGTTGGTTTCTTACCTTTATTGACGATCTGCAGCTCCGTCCCAGCCAGGTACTCCAGCAGGGCCTCCCCTCGGGCGTTTATGTCGCTGCTGCCCCACACCGTGTGGTGGGAGTTCGCATCGCACCCGCGGTGGCGACTACACCTCTGGTGAGGATGCACGCCCTTGGCCTGTTAACAGAGGTACAATAATGCATATGTCCCTCCCTGATCCCTAGCCCCCTTATGTTCCCACGGTAAGTCCATGGTTCCTGTATGAGGGCTATGTTAATATCCTCTGCCATAAGGCGCCTGCACAGCACTGCTGCTGCGGTTGACGCCTTATGCAGATTGATTTGTATAAATTTAAGTGTACTCACCATCTTGGCTCGCACCCTCTCCCGTCTCCTTGGGGCCGTCCTTCTCTTTCCCTGTGTGGGCGTCTAGCAGCCTAAAACTGCTCCGTCCCATCCCCAGGTAAGGCCGCATATCCTGGGCCCGGAGAACCGGTAAGGCTCGGTCCTCCACTCCCAGCACGAGTCTCACCCCCTTGCCGGAGGGATCCTCGTGCCTTTCGTGGACGATCCACCTCCCGGTTACCAGGCCTGGGTTCTGCTTCTCCAGCCGCTTAAAGGCTGTGCTGGTATCCGTTGTGGGCCCAGGTAGCCAGGCCATGACCCTTACGTACTTAGGGAGGTCGCTTGCCTCGATTACCTCAAGGTCTGCTCCCTCCCATTTCCTCAGGTTCTTCACCTGCTCCCTGAGCCACATCGCCGACTGCTGATCAGCGCATACGACCCTCAGAGCTCCTCTGGAGAGAAAGGTCTGCTGGAACCTCGGCGTAAACTCCCCTACCGGGATCCCGTCCATTGCCTCCATCAGACCCTCCTGTATGAGGTTCGCCTGCTCCTGGTCGATATCCTCCTTCAGTCCCTTGTGGGTTATGGCCAGCTTCGGTAGGTCGCTGGCCACCGTGGCGTAGGATCTTTTGTCCCGTCCCGAAGCCTTGGGTCTTTTCGGTTCTCTTCGGTCGCTTGGCGGTGTGTCCTTGGACTCCCGCGGTCGCTTCCTGAACCCTTCCCGCTTCTTGACGGCCGTGTCGGGACCGCTGCCGTGCTGCTTCCCCCGAGAGCTCGTGGCCCCCGGTTGAATCCCGGTGCTGGTCGCCCCCGACGGGTCGGTGGCCTTCCCAGCCCCTCCTGCAGCCGCAGTCTGTTCCATTTTGGCCCGCTTGAATTTCCGTCTTGCGGACCCGCTGTATTTCTTGCGTTGTATCGCAATCTTGCCGATATCTCTTGCGAGCTCGGCATCGCAGCTGTTGTCACTGATTTCAGTGCTTTCGGCTGTGGCCGGTGGGGCCTCTAAGGTCCCGCCTGCCTCCGGCCGGCTAGCTTCCCGGTCCTTCGAGAGTCCCGGTTCGCTTTGCTGGTCTCCTTCCGGTCCCAGTTGTTGTTGTTGTTGTTGTTTGTTTTTATTGATAGTCTCCATATTTGGTCCCACGAGTACCTAGGGAAATAAAGGTCCGCTCCGGCAGAGCCCCGATTACCGGAGTAAGGTCTGTATACTACTGGGATTCGACCTGGTGTCCCAGAGGCACCGCTTGCAACACTGCTCCCCAGTGCCATTCAGCCCTCGGCACGGTAGCTCACCTCCTTGGCTTAGGGGGGTCCCTTAGTCGTCCCGCTCCCGTCAGGACCGCCTAACCGCGGTCTGGCGAGTGCGGTCCTTAAGCCCCTCCACCCCGACAAGGTGGGACCCCGTTAGAGGAGTTGTTCGCATAACTTAAATCACATTATGTATTATCCATTACTCCAAACTCGCCAAGTGCTTCGAAATTTTTTTTTTCTTTTTTTTCGATTTTTTTTTCTTTTTCAATTTGATTTATTTCAATTTAATTTTTTTCAGTTAAACTTTTTTGTATACATTTTTTTTCGAAATTTTTTTTCTTCTCCGTTTCAATTTCATTTTTTCCATTGAAATTTTATTGTGTTAATGTTGTTTTGAAAATTGGAGCAAGGGTTATTCGAAGAATGAGAGGGTTTTACAGACTGATCATGTTAAACTAAGGTGCAACTTTTTATACTTGGCGCCCTTTTTTTACTTTTTTAAAGTATCCATTACTCCAAACTCGCCAAGTGCTTCGAAATTTTTTTTTCATTTTTTTTTCTTTTTCAATTTAATTTTTTTCAGTTAAACTTTTTTGTATACATTTTTTTCGGAATTTTTTTTTCTTCTCTGTTTCAATTTCATTTTTTCTATTGAAATTTTATTGTATTAATGTTGTTTTCAAAATTAGCGCAGGGGTTATTCGAAGAATGAGAGCGTTTTACAGATAAATAGAGATTGATTTTTTTTAAGGGTGCCAAGAATATAGACCGATCATGTTATAATTAAGGTGCGACTTTTTATACTTGGCGCCCTTTTTTTACTTTTTTCAAGTTTTTCCCGAGATTTCATTGTTTTTTGTAGAAAAATCGGAATAATTATGCAAATTCCTTGTGGCAAGCAGATGAGATAATGAATATTTTATTTGTGCAAGGAAAAAATAGCCACAGCCTAGATTTGAATAAAACTTATTAAACATTAATCACCGTCAACACTAAGATTCGAAAGAAAACATTGACATCGGTAAGTAATTAAAACGTAGTGTCGAGATTACTCGTTACGCGATGACGAACCCTTTCGGTACTCTGGAGCACACGGTTCCATAGTAGGGTGAATGAAAAGAGTGCAATTCTAACAACAATGGTATATCCGTTCGGTCTTTGATGACGTAACAGTTCTTTATTCACCTTCTTGCAGATATAGTAGAAGAAAAAAATTATTACAGAACATTTAATATATTCTTCGACGAACGATTACATATTAATTTAATCGCTTTCAAACTTGACTTGAACGGGATAAATTTCCTTAAATAAAAAGTTATTTGAAAAATAGTGACCTGTTGAAGTCACTTTGTGAATTATTACTTTAACAATTAAATTTATTTTTTAATCCATTAAAAAATAGTAATCGGACTTAATGGGGGGCTCCGCCCCCCCCCCCAACCCCCGGGGGGCTCCGCCCCTCTACCCCGCAAGGGGCTGCCGACCCCTCGACCCCGGATAGTACGGGTTCGGCCCCTCGCCCGCTCAACCCCCGTAGCCATGTGTGCAAACACTTCGTCAATATAATACGTAAAATAGTATTATTAATATGATACCAATTAATTAATTAATACCATATATTTATTAATTAATTAATATAATAGTATTATTAATGTAATATATTATTAATAATTGATGGTATTATGAATATATAATACGTAATAAATAAAGTATTATAGAGTCGTTCGCGCGAGGCGCGAAAGCGGCAGAGGGGCAGAGGGAGAGAGCTAGCGACGGGAGGGGATATAGGTGCCTAGCGAGAGCCGCTAGGGCTCACTTTTTACGTATATGTATGTATGAGTGTGGAATTTTTCGATACTGAAAATCGTAATATTTCGCGTCACATTTCGAGTTCACCCACTTCTAGAGGTCGTAGGAAAAAAATAATGACACCATTGGAATCGGATTGTACGATTTATATGATTAAAGTGGCGTTAGATTTTCGCTAGGTCGACGCATTTTTAAATGAGATCGAGTTGAAATTCAAGAGCGCCAAATCTCGAGTATAGATACGCGGCGCGACTTGCCTTGGCCGTTTACACTCTTTTCTTTTTAAACTTGGCGTCAAGACGCTGCCGCGTCTCTAGATATATTGTGGTTGCTATGCGGGGCATAATGTACCTCCCCCCTAAGGAGACGAAACTGAGTTGCGGCTATTCATAGCAACTGAAATGTACATACAATTTATAGCTAATTTTTTCATTTTGATAAATATAGTTTTGGTCTCTCGGCTTACAAATTGTTTTACATGTTTGATGTTTATTTTTATTTATTTTTGTTTTTTATTTTCGTTTACAATGTGTCAGTGTTTGGTGATTTTTGAGGTGGTAAGTATTGTACTTTTATATCTGTATCCCGTGTGGATCGCTTGGTTGGTGTTTGTGTGATTTCAATTGGTGTCTCGATATTGATGACTCTTGTTGTTCGACGACATTGTTTTTTTTGTAGATAATATATGTAAATGTTGCGGTGATCGAGAGTATTATGCTAATTGTGCTTAATGAATAATTTCCAATTGTGTGAAATGCGTGCGACTATATTTGTGTTTCATCGTGCAACTTACTTTTTAAATTCTCAATTCGGTCTCCTAAATTGTTTACTTCCAAAGCATTTGTTTATATTTAGTGTGGTATAGTGTAATTGATTAGTTTTAAATCTGAAATAGAATTTTCGATTTAGTATGTTAAATTGTGTTGGGGTAGGAACGTTATAAACTCTTTTTGTGTGTTTTTTGTTATCGTTTTTAATCGATAATTGGCGGTGGTGACGGAACATTTCCCATCTAAAGCCAAAATTCCAGTGTCCTTAAGTGTAGTATATACGCTTGGTTCATTTTTACATTCAATAGTTCGAGTTTCTTTTGTCGGTGCTACATATAGCCATCTTCCGTTTTGTTCTAGCGTGATAACTATGTTTTTTTTCTTATTTTTCCTTTTTTTTGTATACAATGATTTTTTTCTGGATCCTGTCTCAAATAAATCAATAGCCGGGGAAAAAAACCTTGGACAAGTACATTTGTTGACCCCAGTTTCCATTTGTTTTCACAAAAAAAAACTACCCAAAAAAGTACAAAGTTCTCAAGAAATTGGCAAGATCGAAAATAATTTACCTTCAGCACTAAAATTTATAATATCAATAATAGGACAAGTGTTTTATTGTAGCTTGAGGATGGAGTATTAAAAAAAAAGCAAAAAATATTGGGCATTGAAAAAAATCACCAAAATGTACAAAAATAAAAATAGGTCAGAAGAACAGAGTCCAGAAAAAAAATCGGAATGAGAAAAAACTGGAAAAAAAAAATTTCAAACGAAAAAAATTTAATTGAAAAAAAAAATTTCGGCCGAAGTACTTGGCGAGTTTTTTTGCTTAGCTAGGATCACGTAATCTATTTCTCATGGTAAGAACTCGCCAAGTACTTCGGCCGAAATTTTTTTTTTCAATTAAATTTTTTTCGTTTGAAATTTTTTTTTTCCAGTTTTTTCTCATTCCGATTTTTTTTTCTGGACTCTGTTCTTCTGACCTATTTTTATTTCTGTACATTTCGGTGATTTTTTTCAATGCCCAATATTTTTTGCTTTTTTTTTAATACTCCATCCTCAAGCTACAATGAAACACTTGTCCTATTATTGATATTTTAAATTTTAGTGCTGAAGGTAAATCATTTTCGATCTTGCCAATTTTTTGAGAATTTCGTACTTTTTTGGGTAGTTTTTTTTTGTGAAAACAAATGGAAACCAGGGTCAACAAATGTACTTGTCCAAGGTTTTTTTCCCCGGCGAGGGGATTTTTGGCCCGGATATCATTTCTTTTTTCTGAACCTTTCACTTTCATCAATAAATTTTTGCATTTATGGTCCGCCATATTGGATCTGCCATTTTGAATTCCGAAATTTTGGGTGCAGATTTGTATTCGGCGACCCCGAATCCCCCGAGTACCAGCTTTCGCTTTCATATCAAATGAATTTCGCAGTTATCGCTCGCCATATAGTATCCGCCATCTTGAGTTTCCACATTTTGATAGTAGATTTGTAATCAGCGACCCCTAAAACCCCCGAGTACCAACTTTTGCTTCCATAAAAAAACGTTTCAATTTATGGTCCGCCATGTTGAATCCGCCATTTTGAATTTCGAAATTTTGGATGCAGATTTTTAATCGGTGAACCCGAAAACCCCTGCGTACCAACTTTCGCTTTTCTTAAACGATTTTCGCAGTTATTTCCGCCATATTGGTATCTGTCATATTGATTTTCTAAATTTTTAGTGCATATTTGTAATCAGCGACCCCGGAAACCCCCCTGTACAAATTTTTAAGGTAATTGCAAGTAAGGAAAAATGTGTGCTTCAAAGGGTCAAATTGATAATTATTTTCATGTGAATTATCCCGGATTTACCGTTTGTCAACAGTCCGATACGAGTTTGCGACTTTGACGTACAAATTAGTTCAAATTTTGTCCACACCGGATCCACGAGTAGTCATACTGGTATCTGTCATATTGAATTTCTAAATTTTGAGTGCATATTTGTAATCAGCGACCCCGGGAACCCCCCTGTACAAAGTTTTGAGGTAATTGCAAGTATGGAAAAATTTGTGCTTCAAAGGGTCAAATTGATAATTATTTTCACGTGAATTATTCCGGCTTTACCGTCTGTCAACAGTTTGATACGAATTTGCGACTTTGACGTACAAATTAGTTCAAATTTTGTCCACGACGGATCCACGAGATATCCGCAAAAAACACGCTGTTTACACGTCTGACGTCTCGCACTTTAAACTGTCAAAACTACCGTCAAATACAACAGCTGACTCATTAGCGAAATAGATAGGAATATGTCGTCAGTCGCGACCAATCAGAAACCCGATAGCATCAAAATGCCTTTCGTTGTGTCGTATACAGACACATCAAACTTCCAATGTGTTGGTATTTTTAGCATAATCTTGAGCCTGTGCAAAGTTTTTTCTCAGCAAATACGGCATCAATCATGTTGATTTTAGGCTCAATCGAAAGATTTTTCTATAATTAGTCTCCAGTTCAATTTTCAAGTCATCGTCTGTCTCCTGAGCTTCGTAATTCGAGAAAATGACTTTCAGTTTTTACCCCCACCACCGAAATTTACTTTATTCAGAGATAATATACTCTGGCGAGCCTCGGGCCAGCAGACGACAGACAAAGCTGTCAAATGTACTTGTCCCGAGACTCTACCGAGTCTCTTGATAACGATGCATGAAACGCTAAAAATGATTCAAGCGTTATTGTAGAGCACAAAGAAAGCTACAAAAAGTGTCCTACAAAA
>JACEOJ010004335.1:660-11625 GCA_013761285.1 Campoletis sonorensis | reverse complement strand
AGTCAGAAGTCTACGACATTCTAACTAGAAATTGGTCTCGAGGCAAAAACACCTCGACTTTGTGAAATCACATTATTTTCAATAAGCCTAATAGTACTTTTGTATAATATTGAGTTGGAGATTTACTCATTTTGGCAATCCTCGAATTACCTGTCCTCGACAACTCGTCCCTACGCTGACGAAATTCGCGGGCATAACAATTCTCTGAATTTATTATTTGAATTAAATATTTACCAGGATGTCGCATATTGAAAAGAATCACGATGAAAAATGTGGATATTCGACACAAATCAAGGTGCTCTAAAACGTAGCAATTTTGTAATGGGGCAGGGAAATCTAAAGTCAAAAGCAGAGAGGAACGTGCTCTATGTCTTCTCTACAGTGACTCAGAATGATGGAACTGTGAAAAACAAATTTCATTTAAACAGCTACTGCTATTTTCATTTTATTCTTTATTGCAATAACTGACAGGAGAAAACAGAGCGTAAATTTTAACCGTTTTTTTTGTACTGTAAAAAATTGTATCCATAAAAACAATGATTTTTTTTAGAAGAAAAGATAAATTTTTATCAATTCTTCTATTAGCTTTTCACTCTTAAAAAAAGTGTAATACTGAAAAAAAAAATCGCGTGACAGAGACTAGATTAGTAATTGTGTATCTCTTCCACCCAAATTCTCTGTACCAAAGATCATTCAAATCAAACATTAAATTTCCGAAATGGAATAGTTACCGTTAAAAAAAAAGAAATACTATTTATAAAAAAAGCATTTGGACTTCTGAGCATCTCTTGAACCGAGAAAAAGTTGTTTTCATAGCCACAACGGATCATCGATATCTGAAGAACGATTAGAAATTAGAGACTCGGTAACGTGTTGATCTAGAGACGCGGCAGCGTCTTGACGCCAAGTACAAAAAGAAAAGTGTCGCAAACGGCCAACTCAAGTCACGCCACGTATCTATACTTCTGATTCGGTTATGTATACAGTTTTACACTATTGAATACGAATATTTTCGAAAAATCAAAATTTTATACCTTTCTAGGTGTACGTAACTCTTCAAAATGTATTAATTCGAGGCATTAGCAATGTACGTCCTGAAACGATACACTTTATGGGCTAGAAAAATGAGGTCCATCCTCAAAGTGGCCAGCAGTCCTCAAAGTCCATACTATATGAGTGAATAAGGCATCAAAACATACTTTATATATACAAATGTGTAATTCATACAATACATGTATATTCAACCATGTAAAAGAGAGGCCGACAAAACGAAACAACTGCCTAATATAGAATTTTCATTTTGTTTTTTTGTTTTTATCTCAAAAATCGAAATCTTTTCAATTCAAATCTTGTCAAGACTATGATTGATTTTCAGACTTTATGAAATAAAAATTCAGTTTTTTTGGTGGGACGACCCGCTTTGCCTGACGGTTCCGCTTTGCCTGGTTCTCCAGAATTCGAAAAATGATCAAGAGACTCGGTAGAGTCTCGGGACAAGTACATTTGACAGCTCTGCCTGTCGTCTGCTTGCCCGAGGCTCGCCCGAGTATATTATCTCTGAATAAAACGATTCGCGGTGGTGGGGGTAAAACCTGAAAGTCATTTTCTCGAATTACGAAGCTCAGGAGACAGATGATGACTTGAAAGTTGAACTGGAGACTAATTATGAAAAAATCTTTCGATTGAGCCTGAAATCAGCACGATTGATGTCGTATTTGCTGAGAAAAAACTTAGCACAGGCTCAAGATTATGCTAAAAATACCAACACATCGGAAGTTTGACGTATCTGTATACGACACAACGAAAGACGTTTTGATGCTATCGAGTTTCTGATTGGTCGCGAGTGACGACATATTTTGGTCGCGGCTGACGATTTCCTATCTATATCGCTAATGTGTCAGCTGTCAAAGCTGCAAATTCATATTCGCGTGTTGACAAACCGAAAATGCGAAAGGACGTGCGTATAATAAAAAAGTATTTAAACTCAGTGAACAAATAAAAAATAATAAAATCCGCGTAAAATCGTAAATTTGTGTTCTTTTAGTGCCGTTTCAGTATTTCGTATTCAAGTGTCAATGATAGAAAAGTGCGAAGACGTTAAAAAATAAAATCAACGTCAGTGAATGACGAAAAAGTGTTAGATCAAGAGTGTTGTAAGTGTGTAGAGTGCGGGGTTACGTGCGGCGATCATATTTTGAGAATTTTTTGTACTCCCACCGAAGTCGTTCTCAGGCGATAAAAGGAACGATTTCCGTTTGATCACGAATGATTCGTCTTCACCGATCTCGCGAAAAGTTCGCACGGTTTTCTTTAAACGTGTCTTTGTAAAAGTGTCAGTGATATAAAAAAGATAACCCCACTGTTAAATGAGGTTATTAGTCAGTTGTTGTCGGCAATCGCAACGTACTCCTCGTCATCATGGAATATATACAGCATGCTGAGAACTCAACAACGAGATCGACGTCAAAGTTCGAAGTTATTCGATTCTGAATTGGCACCAGTCTCGCCCATTCATTTTTACAGCGAAGACCGGTGTTAGAGTTCCTCAAGTTCGAAGGTATTTATTTCTTTCTCCATCGTCTCTCACTCTCTCGCACCTGCGCTCTTTCTTTCCTTCTCTCACTCATTTTGACATAATTTTTGTTGTTCCAAATAGTCTGGGTGTGCAAAAAAATCCAAAATTAGTACAAAAATTGAAAAATAAATTTTCAAGCTCAGCTGGTAAAAGTGTTCAAAAAAATTAATTTAGTATTCGCAACTTGTAGCTATTCAACGCGGGAAGTTCATCTTACCATCATATAAAAACAGAAGAACGCGGTACTTTTTGAAAGCAGCTTGAGCGAACAGCACGTAAGTTGTAATATTTATTTACAGTATCATGCTTTACATTTATCGTTCTACCAATTTTGCAATTAATGTTATTTTCTTGTTTTCAGACAAATGGCTGATCAACAAGAAAAAATAAGTACAGACGCTGAGGCCGCGCAACTCGTTTATGACGAACGAATCAATGATAGACCCGATGCTGCCGGTGCATCGACAATTCATACATACGACATATTCTTACAAAATAGGTTATCAATGTAAAATAAAAACTTTCTCAATATCAGATAAAAATCGGAATGGCCACACGTCCCGCAATCGAAAAACTCTGGACTACGACCGTCAGCGGACTTCAGGGCGTAACTCTATCATTTTTCGTTGAAAATATTTTCCGAATTTTATTCTTCCTTTAGGAAAAAAAAACCTCCAATTTTCTTCATTTCAATTTTTAATCATTAAGAAGGAATAAATATTGCCTAATCGTTCCATAAAATCTGTCAGTCAATTTGTTCGTGACGAAGAAAATGATCGGCTTTTTTGACACCTTGTCCTTTCTGCTCGCTTTCAACTAACGATGAATAGAGGATTACTCACCTGTGAATAAATAAAGTAATTTTAAAATATATCATTTCAAAACGAACGTAATCGTGACAAATTTTCAAGGAAAAACTAGTAGACTGATTAAGGACGTTTTATGCAAAATTTTCTATCGATAGAATTCCTTCAAATTTGCACTACACAAAAAGAATAGCTCGCGCAATTTTAAGAGGTTTCACCATGTAGAAGTCGAGATATTTATTTTTTTAAATCACAATTTTCAGTAGTTTCTCATAAGAGCGTGTGTTAAAAGTTCCAATTGTCAACATTAAATATTTCGATTTCTAAATGGTGAAGCCTTCGAAAAGTTTTGCATACGCTTTTATGTAATATTGAAGAAGCTTTATTTATTTTTTCGAAAAAATCGGGCGTAAATTTTCTTTGAAACTCGTTATTATATAACAAATAAAGATTACCTCGGACACTCTTGAATTTAGAGTATATTGTTCTCTAGTCAATTTGTGACAATTTGTTATCAAGGAACTTAGGTTCGCAAACCATTCTTTATGTAAGAAAAACTGAAAACAAAAATTTACATGGACGCTCCCTCAGGGCGTCTCCTCCTCGACAAACCTTTTCTTGCGACGGAGGACGACTTCAACAAATGAGTCGACCTCCGTCCAAGACTCCTCATCCAGGAGCATAACCCCGACGATGTTATCAGGCGTTATGCTCCCGAACCGCTCCTCCAGTGGGGCCCTCCACACTCTCCATTCCTCGCATTCGAAGAACGTGTGGAGGGCATCAATATTGAATGTTATTAAGCAATGAACAAATGATGTCAATTTTTATTTTTTATACAGGTTTATTTGCAGACTTTTGTTTGAATGAGCAATTTGCATAAAAAGTTATGGGCCTGACAAGTACTCTGTGCGCATACGCTCAACGTACGGTGGTGAACGTTTAACAAATTGTTACCAATCAAACAATATTGGTGGCCTCAAGTTATACCTGTGGCCCATTTATGCAATTTTTCCGCGGTGGCTAAAGTTTTGCAATTTCGATCGTGGAACGGTGTGGTCGTGGGACGGTGTTGAAAAATTTCACTTCTAAAAATCCAAGGGGGTTAGATAACCTATTGATAGGTTGTAAGTCGAGCGTCGCACCGCTGAGCCGCCGTACATGCGCGACAGTCTAGAGCAATTTACGAAAATGAAATTTTCCCTCTCCGTTTGTCTGACTGGCATAATAAAAGTCTTCGCCCTCGCTGAAAAATTAAAAGAATGGGCTAAAACTCTTCTATTTCAATCGGGGGAACAAAGTGGGAAAATCGCATGTCCAAAAATTCGACGGGCATGGAATAAATACCATTGAAACTTTTATGCGAGTTTGATATTGTCAATTTAATAAAGATCGTTGAAATTCTTGTCCGAGTATTGATATTGTAATTTTTAATCCTGTACGTAAACGAAATATTGACTTTTTTCGTTTCGAATCTATTTTTGTAACTTAGCAACTCTTTTCCAGCGACAACTGATTTCTTCTTATTTCTCGTTTCAATTCTCAGACATCGATGGAATACTTGTCCTTTTATTGATATAAGAAATTTTAGTGCTGAACGAAAATTACAGACTTTTATTATTATTTTTGAGACGTGTCTTTTTGGAAGAATTCTCTTTTTTCTCGTTAATTGATTTTCAGACATCACTAGGATACTTGTCCTTTTATTGATATCAAAATTTTTAGTGCTGAACGAAAATTATGAACTTTTATTATTATTATTATTTTTGTACCATCTCTACACTTTAAAGAGGATTTTTTCTGGGGTTTTTCTCTATTCTCTAATTTTTTGAGGGTTTTAAGTTTTCTGACGGTTGTATTTTCTTCAGTGTTTTCGAATTCTTTTTAAGAGGATTTTTTCTGGGGGTTTCCTCTATTCTCTAATTTTTTGAGGGTTTTAAGTTTTTTGACGGGAGTCGTTCTGGAGTGGTTTTTTGAAATGTTTCTTTACTCTTTCTTTTCTTGTTTTTATTTTTTTATTTATTATTTATTTTATATTTTTCATTAGATTTCTCTAGGGCCTTGAATTGTTTGAGGAGGGTAGATTTTTGAGTGAAAACAAATGGAAACGGGGGTCACCAACAAATGTACTTGTCCAGGGTTTTTTTTCCCCGGTTATTAATTACGCAAACAGAAGAAATTTTCGGCCAATATGGAAATATCGTCGCGGAAAGAGAACAGAGTAAACATCGAACTTTTAGGACGGGCCACGGATAGGTGCCTAAAAAGTATAGGATGGAAGTCTCCAATATAGAAAACTTCAATAAGATTTCGGATGCTCCATTTTTTCTAATACATGACGTCATGCTGCTACTTTGCGCGTGCACATGGAGCCTTCTGATAAGAACAATGAGGCAGCCCTTCGCCGAACTTTTTTACTCAACCATGCACGCCAAGTTTTTGCATTGTTTTTGCAGAGCCTTTGAAATATTGACATTCGGGAAATTCATGCTGAAATCCTTCTCCGTGAAATTTGGGCACTCATTTATAAATTCTTGGCTATGTTGCAATGATTTCATTTTTTTTTGTCTCAATAGAGTTTGACAATTTTTGAAAAGATTTTTGTTATAAAGGCCAAAAGATGGTTCGCACTAAAGAAAAACTTTTCAACTGAGGTTGCGATTTTTTAATACTTGGCGTCTTTTTTTTACTTTTATAAAGTATTTTTCCACGGATTTCACTTCTTTTTGGAATGCAGAATATTTATCAATTTTTTTTTTAAATAATGGAGGGATTATTTGTTCTGGAGAGACGAAAAATCTCTTCAAAAACTTCCGTCGACAGCCGTGGTGAATGTCTTCAAATATCTCGACAAGAGTCCTGATCAATCCCTTGAAAAACTCTCGTCCAGACTCTTGTGCAATCTCTTAAGGAAACCTCGAAGAGACTCGTGATCAATCCCTTAAAGAAACCTAAAGGACGCCCTTAGTCATTGAAAAAATTCCATCGCGACCCCTTAAAAATCCCGTCCAGACTCTTGGCCAATCTGTTGAAAAAACCTAGTCGAGACTCATAGTCGACCCCTTAAAAAATCCCGTCCAGACCCTTGGCCAATCCTTTAAAAAAGTCTCGGCACAATTTTTGGTCGATCCGTTGAAACGAGTTTTGACGAAAAATTTGGATGAATCTCTTGAAAAGCCGTGGTGACATTTTTTAGGAATCCCTTGAAAAACATCTGCGTGACGCTCCTACTTTATCTCTTAGAAAACTGTTGTCGATACCCCTTCCGTCAATCACTTCAAAATATCTCGGCGAGAGTCACGATCAACGCCTTAAAAAATCCCGTTCAGATTCTTGGCCAATCTGTTGAAAAAACGGCGGTGAAACTCTTACTCTACCCCTTAAAAAATCCCGTCCGGACTCTCAGCCAATCTGTTGTAATAACCGCGTCGAGACGCTTAGTCTTGCCCTTAAAAAATCTCGTCCATACTCTTGGTCAATCCCTTAAAAAAGGTCCGGTGAGATTCTGGGTCAATCCGCTAAATAAAATCACGGCGCTACTGAATGAATATAATTTTTTATTAATTTTAATTGAATTAAATCAAGAGATTTAAGTAAATCTAAAGAAATAGAGTGAGCGCGGTAGAGCGAGAGAGATAGCACGATGCGCTGACGCGGCAGAGCGAGAGAGACAGCGCCATAGGCGCGCCGGCGGTAGAGGGAAAGAGAAACCCGATATAGTCTGTCTCTCTCGCTCCGTGGCGCGCGGAGAGTTGGGGTAGCCGCGTTCAGTGGAGCGCGTGACGTCACAGGCCGAAAATGTCCACCAGTCTCGCAAAGGACGTATGTCCAAACGTAAACAAGCGCGACTTACACCCTTCCGACTCCAAGAAACTGTGAGGAACAGAAAGCGTCCCAAACCTCGCGACCAAAATCTTCAATGTCAGATTTCTTTGGATTGGCTGAACGGATTCTTTTCCGCCAAGGACCATTCGAAAGATAAAAAATCATAGAAAATTCAAATGTTATATGAGATTTTTCCCTCAACCCGTTTCCCTGTGAAGACGATTTAAAGTTTCTGTGACGTCATAAAACCCCTATTTTACTGTTTATGTTACGTCATCACGTACGTAACGCCAACGATACTCCCCACTCCAGCAGGAGCGTACTATCAGCTCCCGGGTGCTGAGAGTAAGAAGTAGGTAGGGGTATAGGACCCCGGAAGAAGAGGTTTCTCCCCTCCCTAAGGAAAACTTACCATAAGAATAAGGGGGCTGTCTTCTAAAACAAGGCTCCCCCGCAAAAACTTGTAGAGGGTGGGAGACGGTGAACCACCAATCCCCAAGGACTCACCCTCTGCCACCCTCATTTCCAGCGGGTATAAAAAGCCCGATTTTTGTGAATTTTAGTCAGTAAGGAAGGAAAATTTTGTAAATCATCAGCACCGGAGAATAAAACTCCGAGTCAACCAAACCATTAGTAAGTTTTCACCTATACCAAGAGTAGCGCGGACCACCTCGTACTCTTGAAATTTCCTGAACTCCTTTTAAAAAATTCAGAATAGCGCGGCCCACCGCGAATTCTGAATTTCGCCTTCCTTCACTCACCCATTAAGGACAGCGCGGCCCTCCGCGAGTTCTTAAAAATTCCTCCTCTCTATAGTGCAGCGCGGTCAACCTCGTGCACTATACTTTCTCCTATCTCACTGGATAAATAGCGCGGCCAACCGCGAATTTATCCAGGTCCTTTGCCAGATCATCACTGAGTTGTTCATTCATTTTTCTTTTAGTGGGAAGACCGGGCGGTAGAAAAAACTATCTAAGGAAGATAACCGCCGAATACAACGGCTATTCACGGACAAAAACCCATGGGTATTATACCGAGGAGTATCTACGAGATATCTCTTATACTCCTCCAGAAAAACCTCCATTCGTTTTAAGGCCCGTGGAGTACACAATTAAATTCCTCCACCCCAAAAATATATCCCCATTAATGACCCTCGTAAAAATTTCTACGTGGGAAAATTAAAGGGAAAATAAACGGTTAAATTCTCTATGAGGAAATGATCTCTACGATCCTGAGAGAATTTAACCAATAAAATATAAAATCAGACGAAACTCCCGTGCCCGAATCCCGGACTAATTAGCTTTTGCTAAGGTCCAAAATAGGGCAAATTTTATTTTTGGGTTGTTACTTGGACGTAACAAGTCCAATGGATGCGACTACGAAAGACCAAGATTGATCCGTTCGTAGGGACCAACTATGGTGATGAGGCCTCGGACGATGCTTCTTGAGAAGACCAGAGGGTCGATCGCTCTCAAGAGACCAGAACGGCGAGTGTCCGCCACTGGCTCGCGCACCGCCTTATATACCCGCCACGGGTGGTCGGGTCGGCGAAACTCGAGCGCTAGTGCCGTGAGTGGTGGGAGAAAGTATTCGCGAGAAGTGGGAACGTGGTCCCTCGCGATGTTGGCGCCGGTAACGGCGGAGCTACGGACTCCGCGGTTTTACACTGGTTGGTACGTCGGTACAATAGGATCGCGATGTTTTTCCGGTCGATGACATTATCGATCAAGTGGATATAATCTCTCGGGATTTTTTCTTTTTTGACAGCTATTAGATTTAGTAATTACTGTGAGAATTTGTGAACACAAATATCGTGAACAAAAAAGGAAGAGAGAGAAAAAACAAAAAATACGTAAGTGGAAAAATAAATAAATAAATAGTAACGTATAAAATCAATTATTTCAGAAGGGAGTTCTTTCAGGTTAAATTCCCCTTTCGATCAATTATTTTATTTTTTATGTTTCGCTTACTTCTATGCTTTGATTTTTTTTTCACAGCTACGCAGGAGATTTTTTTTCCCACTGCGCCTTTAATCACAGGTAAGTTTTCATACCTAGTAAGTCTATTACTCTTTACAGTTTTTAAACTTTTATATTTGTATTTTTTCTTTTAATTTTCAGGTTGTAGGTGCCAAAAACAAGATCGACGGAAAAAAAATTGTATGTCATGAAAGCGGCGTACAACAAATTCGTAGTTAGATAGTCATAGACTTCTGACTTGTAAACGCAGACTGCCTTTTTTAGTCGTTATTACTACTTTTAATGATTATGGTAATTTACCCCTTCTATTAATTATTCCTTCTCGAACGCTCGGTGGCGTGATGCACCATCTGCGGTTCGGGGTTTCCGCGCTCAGGATCGGTTGAACCTGAGAACGCGCTCGTGATCGAGGAATGTGCTCGATATTTACTTTATCGTGTGTAAGTGGTGAGACATCGCTTTCGAATAACCCGCCCGTGAGAAGGACGTGCGTGTGATTTCTATCGATCTATAGATCACTTATACGCATGTCCTCTCGCTACGCTTGGCGCAATTGCCCCTTCTCCTTCATGATTTGAGGAGCAATTGTTCTTCCCATGGACAATTGCTCGATCTCTTGCTCCGGAACCATCGGTGAGGATACAACCCAAAATCGACTCTCAAACCATATCGTGAACCGGCCCCAAGTGTCATGGTAAGCTTGGGTCTGGTCACTCCGAATCATCTCTACCTGGATGCACTGGTCCAATCAATCGATCTCTTTCAAATTCTTGGAGGAAATACCTACTCCCGAAGCAATTGAGCCAACAAAACCCCGTACCAATGAATAATCATCGAGAACGAGCTAAGTCGAACTCCTATTGTTTTATATTGCCAATCTTGCCCGAGGTTCATTCGAATCTTCGATAAATTATAATCTATTATAAATATAAAGAAAAACGACGTCATATACTGTGAGCGAGTGTGGGTGAGTTTGCGGTCTGAGCGGGTGATGTTTTCTTTGCTGTTTATATTTATTTTTTGTATATCGGTGACTTCAACATTTACGCCTCTGATCCATGGATCGTGTTTGATAAGATATTAAATAACAGTCACTATTCTAATAATTTCAATCATAACGATTTAATTCCCAGCCCTCGAAACATCAAATAAATAAATAAAAACATATGTGTAAAAATTACATTCCCGTTTTATGGTTGCTATGCGGGGCATAAGATAAGCATTAAAAACGAAGGCCAACGGCACGCGGTGTTCCCAAGACGTCACCCATCCAAGTACTGACCGCGCCCAATGCTGGCTAACTTCAGTGATCAAACGAGAACTGGTGCTTTTAGCGTGGAATGGTCGTTGACTTGGAGAAACTGTCCTTGGTTTGTATTTATCAGCATAATCAAAACCGATATTTTAAGAGTATTTTTTATTTTTCATTATTGATATAATAATTTGGAGTAAAGAACAAATGTATTGATATTGCTGAAATGTTTTGAAAGTTTGGAGATCGTTTGATTCATACCTCTGAAACAGAATTAATATTCAACGTCACGTCTGTTTTTATTCCAATGTTTCTTTCAAGTAACCAACTTGGAATTCCGCTCAGTATTTTGGCGAGTTGTGAGTTCCGAATATATGAACCATCAAACGTCAATTAAAAGATTGAAATTTTTATTTTGTGACGGTCTGGCAATAATGGAAGAATATAGGTGGCCCGTAGCGCAGTGGTTAGCGCTCTGGACTCAGACTCCGCGGGTCCCGGGATCGAGTCCCACTCGGATCACCTTTT
>JACEOJ010004333.1:0-12507 GCA_013761285.1 Campoletis sonorensis | reverse complement strand
TCTACTTGTGATTTTTAAATCTCCATTGTGCAATCATCACATCGCTCATCATTCGTTTTACGTGTGATTTAAAAACTGTTTTGTGCCGTCGTTTTGTTCTGCGGATTTGAAATCCGTGCTGTGCCGTCGTTTTGTTCTGCGCTTATTTTAAAAAAAACTTTGAGAAAACCAAAATGGTTGCCAACAGTGATATGGTTCCAATCATGGAAATCGATGATAAAAATGTGGAGATCATCAATATCAGTGATGATGATAATGGCGATAGTGATAGTGGCGTTTCTTATACTGTCGAGGTGATGGACTTAGTTAGTGATGACGAGTGTTGTGAAGAAGGTGATGCTGAGGAGGAGGAGGAGGAGGAGGTGGAGGAGGTGGAGGTGGAGGAGGATACACGAGGTAGCGATGTTGAGGAAGATGATGTCATGGGAGAGGAAATCCATGATAAAAATGTGTCGATTAATATCAGTGATCATGATAATAGTGATAGCGATAGTGATAGTGACAATGACTTTTCCTATGCGATCGAGGTGGTGGACTTAGTTAGTGATGACGAGTGTTGTGAAGAAGGTGAAGAACATGGTGATGCTGAGGCGGAGGAGGAGGAGGATGCACGAGGTGATGAAGTCGAGAAAGATGATGCCCTGGAAGAGGGCAATAGTGGGCGATTGTGAACCATCCACCCCACTCTTTGGACGTTCCTCTATGATGCAGGGATCCTACACGGACTTTGTGGGAAGCGCTACAGCTGCTATTGGGCAGCGCCTGACATGTATCCCTGGTTCCAGCCACGCTTCATCCATGATACGGATGAGTATTATTATTTAAGAGATCGTTGGTGCTTAAATTGCCAACGATCTCTTTCAATATTCATACCGGAGGAGATTTGCGGAACCTGTCTTCGGTAGCGGTAAGTGTTTTCAAAAAAATTATATTCAATTAAAAACTAAATTCATCGGATAGGATAAAATTTAATGTAGATTTTTTTTTCTCATTGTTTACAGCCCCAGTTCAGTGTGAAGGAGGGTATTCGACATCAACCCCGTCCTCCCATTACTATAAATATATAAGTTTAATAGATTAAGTAGCATGTGCTACATATGTATGTATATATATTGTGACGTCGATTTTCCCAGAAGGGTCCATCGCTTATGACGCAGCCGCCAAAAGGCAAAGGCAATACGTCATCAGGCTAACAGATCGCCGTGGCTAAGGTAAGCAGTTCGGAATACGGCGAAAGGCAAAAGGTAATTCACCCTATCGCGAGGCAATAATCGTATGGTCTCGAAAGGCAAAATCAAGCGAAATAACAAGGCAAAACAAAATCAAACATAATTAAAATTCTTCAGCCGTGGTGAAGATAGCCGGTCGAAGGCATTACCACGAATTACGTAACGCATGACAATAATTTATGAGATCAAAAATAATATACGAAATAGCACGACAAGTGCTAACATAAAATAATAATACGCGAACCGAGCTCGAGTCTTCGAAATAACGACGACCATCCGTACAAAAACAAAGGCCCTACGCCTCGCCGTAGCCTTCGCGGCCAAGGGGCGAGATCGAGAGAGATAGAACAATAACAAACGCGCGCGAGCTGGCAAAACGCAAACGAAAAATATCTTTCGACATTCGGGAACCGCACTAAAAATCAGAAAATGAGGATCGAGATCGAACTGTAATATTAATTAAACTAAACACGCGATTTTCGATAAATCGGAATAAATCCGGCAAAATAACGCGAACAAAATGATACATGAAAAATTGACTTGAGACGTAGCATAATCGCGAAACGATCGCTTTCTTCGACTAATACAAAAAAGGACTCTAACAAAACGAGAGGGAAAGACCGGGGACGGTTGGCCGTACGCCCTAAATAGTGTCAACCCGCTTTCCTCTCGTAATTAAACGAAAATTATCGCACATGGCGAAAACACAAAATTAATAGTCGAAGAAACGACTGAATCGAGATCGGAAGAGATGGAACGGGCTTACCGAGAAACTTGAAATCATGGAGAAGATGGCAGCAAGGAAAACGTTGAAAAAGGCAGCAAGGCAATAATGGCAGCAGGCAGAAGTGGTCGATAAAGGCAGAAGAAACGAAGGCAATCAGGCAGGCAGAAGGATTGTCGTCACCACTCCAGTCAGATGTCCCACGAAGACTGAATTTGCGTAGCTCGCAAATCACTCGACTCCCGTCCTCGCGCTACCCCCACCACCACAAGTCCCATGCGAGGCAGCGCTAGCACGCTCTAGGCGCGAACTAGGCTGTCGGCGCGACACGTGTGTTCCGCGGCAAATTTGAATGTCGCGCGACGCCGATTGATCGGATCGACGACGCGCGACTCAATTAATTAACTCCTCTGTTCCACCGCTGATCGTCCCTCGTCCGATTCTCAACCCCAACGTTTCGGGTCGTACCTCCGATGTCTTCCTCTTGGGGATCCGGGCGACGTCCATGACGGGACGGAGGGGAGGCCCTCCTCGCGACTCGTGGATCAGTACGAGCCGCGGTGAGCCCACACGCTACTAGGCAAAACAGCACCTCCGCCCCTAGAGCAATCCCGAATCCCACCTGAACGAGGCGCCGGGTAAGTGGACCGCGACATCAGAGGTTACGGCCATGGACGGTGCAACTCTCTGTTGCTACAGTGAGGAGGCCACGGGGGGCATCAACGAATGGCCACGTTACCAGCGTGGTCCTCCGGCCGTCCACCAGCAAGCCGCGATGAACTCGGCTTGAACGTTGTGACGGGGCCGAAAACCAGCCAAAAAACGAAGCGGCAGAACAAGGCAAAAGGCACAGATGTTTCTTCGCAAGAAACGAGCGATGTGGTGGCCGCGCGAGATACGGAATGAACTCCACGACAATTAATGAAGGAAAGGAAAAGGTAGTTCGTTTCTCGGCATCTCTAAAGGCAGTCAACTCAATAATAACTTAAAATTAATTAATTCGCGAACGGCTACGGTATTTCTCGACTCGAGCAGGGTTCGTCACAATAAAACGTAAATAACAAAATTGGCGCTTAAAATTAATAAAAATAAAAGAAATAAAGGTAATTATATCTACGCCAAGTGAGTCTCCGAAAGAGCACCAGCCAGACTAGCGACGAGTGGCGACCGATGCTGGACCGTAAACCCGGTCCACTGGTCGACAACCATTCGTACGAGTGACGTGGCCAAAAGTTACGTCACAATATATATACTTGTCGTAAATAAAGTCAAGTTTTGGTGAAACGTTAATGATTCGAAATAAGGTGGTGAAAACCACCTTGTTGAATCCCGCATACCCCCGTCCACTCACCACCTGACACCTCCCGCTGAGAACATCAGATAACATCTTACATGACGAGACTTTTTGACCCCCAATTATACATTAAGTGATTTTCCGTGTCACAACCCCCCTCTAACATCCCCCCTCTTGCATCTCTCTCACACCCATACCTACCCGCCTTACCCTTCCCCCTCCTGTCAGCTCCCCTGCCCCGCACTTTCCCCCGTCCCCGCACCCCCCTCATTGCCCCTGAGTTAGAACCCGCTTAGCTATTCTACTGTTGTATGATTCCATGTTTGCCAGCTTCAGTGGCAAAATTAATTGTCGTTATGTCTCTTTGCAGGCTCCGTTGTAGTCCCCCTATGTATTGTTGTTTGTTGTTTAACAGCGTCGTGTATCGTAATTGGTTCGTTTCGTTGACAGCTTTCTCTAATTCTTTATCCATTGTTTGAACATATTGTGTCATTATCTGTTGGTTCTTGTCCAAAGTGTGAATTTGGTCCTGAGTGATCTTCATCTGTCTCCGGACCATGAGATTGATTTCTTTTGTAGCATTAGCGAGACTTTTGATGTTTGCGTTGATAATATGCAAATCCTCTGCGTCCGCAGTTCCATAAAGGAACTTCTGTATTGTCCCAGCGAAATTTAATAGCCCCTTTCTCGTACGGTGAGTCGGATGGCTTGATTATTTCTTTTGACAGCATATCTTTGACACCGTCACTGATGAATTTTTGGTGAATTGCGGGGGCTCTGAAGTTTCGAATGTTTATAATTTTAGATTCGGTTAATTTGATTTCATGTTTTGTACAGGGTGCCATAGGGAGAGGATCTCCTTTCAGAGTAAAAAGGTCATTAAACTCCTGAATGATTTTCCAAATTCGAGCCTTTGATTCTGGATCAAGATGTTCGAGATTGGTAATGTCTCGTAACTTTTTGATTCTATTTTCCGTGTTACGCGACAGGTTGTTAATCGCGTGTTTTTCTTGTAGGGTAACTTCTCGGGCGGTGAACATTTCTTCGGTAATATTCTTTTCTTTGTCGTAATTAACGTACGCCCCTCGGGCATAACCGTTGCTTCTCGTTTTCACGATCTGTACCGCCGTATATGTCCCTTGGTCGGTTTTTTCTCTTGTATATAACAAATATTCACAGTCGGGTTTCGGCAGTTGGAATTCAAAAGGGGTAATATAGTTGACCCGAGCGTTTATAGCGGGGTCTCGAAGGTCATGGTCGATTCCCGATAATGTTATGTTATGAGTCGTCAGTGTGTAATTACGATTGGTCATAAAGGATAATCCTATTAGTCCGTCTTCGTCCGGTTGAAGAGGAAAATTATCGGGGACCACAATAAATTCGTCAGAAATTTCCAAGTAAGTGATGATAATTTTTTTTGTCATCGTGTAAGAGGCATCTCCCATATTGAAAGATGTGTTTCCTTTTGTTATGGTGTGTCCTTTTGGTAACTTGTTTTCTCTAATGAGATTAAATGTACTTCCAGTATCGATTGATAACTTGAGTTGTTCCTGGAATCCTTCTGGTTGTATCTTTATTCGTCGGAGTCGCTGTTGTTGTACATATAATACTCTGGCTCTTCTAGTTGTTTCGCGTCTTCGCAGTTTTCGAAGCTTGCTAGTTCGTTTTCTCTCCTTTCTTCGAAGTACTCGTTCCTTTCGTGCTCTGAGGGTCGCCACTCGATTTTTCCGACGTTACGTTGCTTATACGTTTTTGTTGGTAGGTGGTTTTCGATGGGGATTGGCGTTGGGAAAATTTTGTTTTTGCATCGTCTGGCCGGGCGGTGATGGCTCTTTACATTCTCTTATGAAATGTCCCTTTTTCCCACACCGAAAACATCCTCTTTCTTGTTGGATGTTATTGACTGTGTTACTTACTGTTTTTTTTAGTAAGTCGTCAAGTTCCTGTTGCGTCAGGTTGTAAATCTTGTGTCCCTGTGGTGTCTGAGGTTTGTGAAACGGCTTTGGCGAAAAGTGCGGTTTCTCGAAAGCCCTTTGTGGCTGTTTATTGTATTCGGTTGTTAGAGGCGTGCGGTTAAACTGCCTATATTGTTTTTCCGCGTTTGCCGATGAAATTGCGGATCGCTGTAAATCTGTTAAACTAGAATATTCGGAGTTTCGGAGGATTCTATTGAGATCTACATCTAGGCCCAAGAGAAAGTAGCTAATAGCCATTGTTTCTATATGCCTTGTGTCTTCCCCGGCATATCCTCTGGCCAATTCTTCGTTTTGGAAGGCTATCAGGGCAGTGTCGTATTTCTGGTTAAACCTAGTGATATAGTCCATGATATCCCTCCCTTTTTGTTTAATGTTCACAAGTTCTGCCATTAAACTTGAGCTCCGTGCTCCGGCGAGCTGTATTTTTTGAATTACGGCAAGGAGATCGTAAATATTCTGCGCTGATACAATCTCTTTACGCATCGACAGGGATCCTGCTATTTTTTGGGATTTTAACAGGTAGAAAAAGAACTGTTGTTCCGATGGCCTGCAATATTTATACCCCAAATTTGCGTGTTCAGTCCATAATTTATAATTATCGGAATTTTGTCCCGTGATGATGTTAGGGACTAGTTTGATGGCATCCGTCGCTTTCTGTTCTTCTTCCGGCTTTATGATACTCGCGTTCCGGTATTCTCCGGGATAAAATCCGTTCGGGTTAGGAAATTGTAACCTTCCCTGACCTGATGATGGGTGGTTTGTTTCGACTCGCAATTCCGGTTGAAGGTGTGCGTGATGATGCTGTCCCGGGGATTCGCGTATTTCGCCTCGTCTTTGTGCGATGTGGTTGTACTCGGGGAGTAATCTCGTTTGTTCGGCGCAAATTTCGGGATTTCGTTCGGCGTCTCGAATTTCTTGCATTAACGTGGCCTGTTGTCTTCTTGGAATAGCGGGCGAAGGTTCGACTGAAGTCAACCCTCGGTGCCACATCGCAGCCCTCTCCTGTTCCAGGCTGAGACGGACAGCTTCTCCAATCATTGCTCTAAATTCTGGGGCGTTATAGCTCAGAATTGACGGTGGTCTCGCAGCGGGCGTTGTTGGTACCTGCGGACCCCCTGGTCCTTGTAAAGTTGACCGTGCCCCTGGATCTGGTCTCGTAACTACCGTTCGCTGTTGCGTATCGCGTAAGTGGGTGTGATTTAGCGACGGTCGGCGAGATCTTGCTGCTGGTTCTGGTTGGACCACTGTCGGATGATCGTCCGTCGTAAAGGACGTCATATTTAATTGGGCCGCGAGTTCGTTAATCTGAGGATTGGTGTTTTCTGGTGCTAATCCCGTGTCCATCGTTTCTGGCGTAAAAGGGTCTTGCTGTCTGACTGATAGGTATTGCCTAAGCGCTTGGGGCTCCCGCCAGACCATGCATGCGGGGTGGTATTCTCGATGTGGGGGTAATCCCGTTCGCGTCATGGCAGTGCCGACCGTCCGGACTAACGCTTCGTCAGAGTCTTCTCTGCCGAGGAGGCCGGCCGTTTGCGCGGGTGCTATTCCAGCCTCGATATAATTTCTTGCTAAACTATGGCCAGCCCTGTCTTCTGCTAGCACTTGTTCGTAGGTGGGTGGTGGCGATGTAATTTGATAGGGATCAGAAGGATCCGCTTCGTGTATTTCGTCCGTAGTCATTGCGGCTAGATATATTATTATCGATACCGGAACAGGCGTTTTCCCAAATTGCACGTCATATTGAATTCTTTCTACATCGAGGGCTGAAAATTGATCGCTGAGTTCCTTCAATTTTGAGCGCGCGTCCGGATCTGCCCCTAATCTTATTAATTCCGATTTTCGAATGATCGCAATCATTAACTTTACGATTTCGCGGATTCTTTCTCGGGCTGAGCCCCACGACGTTATGAAGTTCGGCATAGTGTTTGCAATCTTTTTCTTCTTTGTTCTTCACGTAAAGCTTCCTTTACGACTTATCAATTAATGTTTCCGCGGGGTCGTTTTCACACGAAATGAATGTTTTTGTTTTTGTTTTTTTTTAACGGAGTAAGATATTTTTGTTTCGATATCTGTACTTACGTTGTTATGAAGAGCAGAAGCAAAGCTCTTTCCTTTACAGTTCCACTTTTGTATTCGGGCAGCTTACTTGGAGACGTACTACCCGGTGGGTTTCAGATGTCATTTCAATTGCGCGTCAAGTGTTGCTTCCAAGGTACCGTCTCTGCTTACTGGGAGATGAAACTATTTCACTTCAACAGAGAGTTTACTTTACTCACGACACTCACTAATTTTTTTTTGTCCTATCACTTTAAGCACTTATTTAAATGTTTTTTTTTTTTTTTTTTATTAATTCACGTGGTTCGTCACGGAGATATACGTAGTGAGAAAAAACTTCGTAATTTCGCTAGCGTATATCTTGGCAGGATCGCCAAATTGTCATGCGACTATTGGATAACTCGGGTCGGTAGGATCGCCAGTGCCTGGGAGAGCAGTCACCACTCAATGAAGGTTTAAAGCGTAGCGCAAAAATAGTGCAAAAATGATAAAGGATCTTTATTTAGCTATTTTGATACAGAGAGTTCTCCGCGTGATTCAACGTCGCTAACTCGAAGAAGACTGATGTTGTCTTTTGCCTCTGATCATCTCCCAGGCTCTCCTGTCATCCCTTCCTTCGCGGTCCTTGGGGTAGGCCGAGGTGTCCAGGTCAGTCACCGTCGATGGTCCATCGAGGGTTCTTTTATGGAGATGTTGTACCGATAGCCAGGCTGCGATCGGGTCGTCTTAAGCGGGGTCGTCTTCGATGGTCGAAATGTTTGGGTTCGAGGCATGATGCGAGGAATAGGCGAGCATGGTTTATAACGGGGTGTTAAGATATAGAAGGTAGGAAACGGAATAAGGAAATGGTCGAGGTGTTTATGAGGACAGCTGCGATGCTGCAGAGGATAATTTGTTGAGGAATATTGCTATGGGTACGGTCGGGTCATCGTTGATAGAATAAGGTTTTATGATAGGGTTTGTGAACAACTGTGCGCTGTCTGAGAAGGAGCGGAGGCCTGCGGATTTGTAGGAGGCCATGGCAAGGCTATGACACGGATTAGAAAAAGGAGCCTGATGTGGACAAATCGCCTATGGTTACAATACGGTCAGCGCGCGGGACGGTACTGGCAACTCAACCATTGGCTGCCAATGGTGACCCGGAGTTCCAGTCAGCTGCCTGTCCTGGAATGACAACGGCATACGACTCTCAATCAACCTTGTCGGCCAAGGATCGGTACTATGCACTCAACCCGATCCTTGGCCGATAAGCAGCCTTTGTCTAGATTTCAGTTCGCTTTTTGAAAAAATTGTCATAGTTAGCCCAGCATTGGCTTGCATTTTGGTCTCACGGTGTTCATTAATTCTTGGACCTGCTCTGTTTTATCAACGGCTGCTTAGGATTTTCTTTTTGTCGGTAATTGAAGGATCAAACTAGCCCGCCGAAGGCGGTTGCAGTTCGATCGTAATTTGCGTAGTGTCTCGCACGAGAGATTACGAAGGTAGTTTCGCTACTTTCAGCCAAAAAACCACATATTCAGAGCATTATTCTTTTTTTTTTCGTGTCGCATCATCGAGCGACACTTGTCTTATGTCGTCATTTATTTTAGAGCTTGTGCTTCCATGAAGTATTGGGTCGGCAATAAAAGAATTATGGGTGGGAATCTCTCGTGCGAGACACTACAAATAATTACGATCGTACTTCGCCCGCCTTCGGCGGGCTAGTTTGATCCTTCAATTATTCTTCGTGTCTGGCACTTCAAGATTACGAAGGTAACTTTTTAGAGCTTGAAACGCTTGCTTGAGCATACGTTCGTCTCATAACATAAACAAATTTTATTTTGAAATATATGTGATCAAATTAACCCTTTTAGGACCAAAACGCCACTTTCCATACACCGTTGTTTAGCGGCCTATAACTCATACTATTCGCGTCTGAAAAAAATCGGGAAGTACATATTTTTGTAGTTTGAAATGTGCCCTTTCGAATGGTGTATATTATTTTTTTCCAAAAAAAATTTTATTATGAAAAAAAGCCGTTTAACGCTAAAAAAACACCAATTTTTCGCACTTTTTTTTTTCAAATCGAATTTTGAGCAGGTTCCTGGTCTGCAATGGTCCTGGAACCTCTTTAACCGATGGAATAAATGTCTGAACTAAAATGAATGGGGGTCTTAAAGTCGATTTGAACCCTTATTGGGTTCAAAATGGCGCCTAGACCGTAAAATTTTCACGAACACGTTCATGAATTTTTTATGGAAAAATAATGCACTTTTTCGAAAAGTTGTCAAGAACAAAAAGTTCTTAAAATCACTCAAAAAATGCACCCGATTTTTTTCAAAATATTTTGAGCATTTTTTTCATTTTGACAATGGTCAATTTTGCCAAAATTTAAAAAAATGCTCAAAAAATTCTGGAAAAAATTAGAGTACATTTTTTAAGCGATTTCAAAAACTTTCTATTCTTGACAAATTTCCAAAAAAGTGCATTATTTTCAAGAAAAAAAATTCCAAAGCTCAAAGTGCTATCAGATCGTCACTTACAACAGAACAGCAGTAGTCGGAAATCATTGCAATCATTTCACTCTGCGTTATCAATTCACTATTCAGTTTTTGACATTTTAATGTAGATTTTGAAATAATAGTTCCTTGAAGTAGTAATCAGATTTGTTCAAGTTCGTGTTGCGCAACTGATCTCGTGTACATAGTATAGGTGAACGTCTTCTCACCTCTTACCTCACGCAAGTACTCGACGGAAGTACTATTAACAGTTGCTATTTTCAAAATTATTTTGGAAAATCTTTTTTTTAACTTTGTATCCAACCAAACGGCGCGAAAGATGCCGAAACGAAAGGCCTCAGAAATTTCAAAAAAAAATCTCTTAACATCGACTCAGCACGAGCAACTAGATTCTGATCAAAGTGACGAGTGTATGGTACCCAATCCAGATTATTCTGGCTCCGATGGAGATTCAGTTCCGTCAGATGAAAATTCTGAATGGGAAATTTCCGCTCCAAATGTGTCGTATAGGTCTGTTTTCAACAGCTACACGAAAACTCAAAAAAAACTGGAGTCTGATCATAACTTTTCATGGAGTAATAGCGAAAAAGTTTGTTCAGGGAATGTGAATGATCAAATATTTTTGACCAATGCGACAAAAAGAAAAATAGCTTCAATGTCGCCTGTGGAACTATTTGAATTGTTCTTCTCTGCAGGAATAAAAAATTACATCATTGAAGGTAGTGAGGAAAACGGCTCGAAACTATCAATGGAGGAACTCAACACTTTTGTTGGTATATTGTTGTTATCATCATTCAACAAACGAGGTGATCAGAAGGAGTATTGGGAAACTGATCCTCTTGTGGGGTGCTCTGTTGTTTCTTCAGCAATGAGCCGCAAAAGGTTCAGTACGATTAAAAGTTACATAAAATACTCGAAATCTACCGACAAAAATGATGATGATAAGGCGTGGAGAGTTCGTAAAGTGTTAAGTTTATTCAGACAAAACATTCAACAATTTGGTTTTTTTTCAACCGCTCTCTCCGTTGACGAAATGATGGTTCGATTTTTCGGTCGCACTTCCCTGAAGCAATATTTGCCTTCAAAACCCGATCGATATGGATTAAAGCTCTGGGGTTTGTGCGGAGCAAACGGATTTTTATTTAATTTGGATGTTTATTGTGGTAAAAATGATACAAGCATTGGCATAAATTTATCAGCGTGACCACTCGGCTCGAGAGTTGTCTTACAAATGGTCAATCCACTTCTAAGCAGCCTTTCAAAGAGAAAATTATCTGATTATCATATCTACTTCGATAACTATTTCACGAGTCCAGATTTGGTCATTCACTTGAACAAATGCGGCTTACGATCCACAGGAACTGTCCGTAAAAATAGAGTAAAAGAAAAACATGTCTTTGAAAAAAATGCTCCGCGAGGATCATTCAAAGTAAGCCACGACCGCAACAGTGGAATGAATTTCATCAGCGTAATCGACTCAAAAGAGATCGCTATTTTGTCCACCGCGGCTGGTGTAACGCCCATGACACCGATGAAAAGGTACTCGCGAACTGCTCACGACAAAACAGAAATAAGATTCCCTTTCGCCTTTTGTGTATACAATAAAAACATGGGAGGGGTCGATCTCCATGATTTTCGGTGCAAAAAAGCCAGCTCGAGTATACACTCGAAGAAATGGACGTATAAAATATTTACGAGGATTATAGAATCGGCAATTGTAAACGCGGTCGTAATTTGGAATACTTGTAGCAAGGACGATAAGGCGCAAACTACGACAAAAGATCTTTGTAAAGAAGTAAGCCGAAAATATTTACTAGAATCGAAGCTGCGTGATTTCAAATCCCACAGTTACGTATCAAAAACAAGATCGGCATGTGGGTATACAGAATGTCGTCAAAGGACCTCTAGATTCTGCACCGATTGCAATAAATACTATTGTGTGCACTGTTTTTCAAAGTTGCACTAAACAAGTAGAAAGACAGCGATCGTGATATTCGGAAATAGAAAAAAAAGTGCAGAAGGTTTCTGGGTTTGACTAAAAAAAAAATAATACAATATTTTAAAAAGCGTAAAAAAAGAAAAATGTAAAAAAAAAATGAATAAGAAAAATGTAAAAAAAGATGAAAAAGACAAATGTAAAAAAAAAAAATGTAAAAAAAAAGACTATTAACATTCGTCGACCTCCACGTTGGTGATAGTTGGGCAACGTAAACTTTTTTTGCGGCGAACAGACGATAAACGTGTGATTGTATTTTGCGCCTCTTCCTCAAGATCAATTTGTAGTACCCCTACTCACTGCTAGATTAACCACGAGTTTTAAAGTCTAAAGACTTTTTCCATAGCCTACTGTGCTGATCCTTCACTCACCGCTGCGATATTCATTCTTCTTCTCGTGCTAGAAGACCACGGTTGTCTCTGTAATAGCTCGATATAATTGATAAAATTAAAAAATAAAAATGGGCAAGAAACGTCATAGAGACAGAGATGAGGAATCGAGAAAATACGAGGAACAATTGGAGAAAAGGATTCGTCGATTGGAACGTTCACGGGGGATGAAAAAGCGTAGACGTAAGTACGGAGGAAAAGAAAAATTTCCTGTTAGGATGAGAGACGCAAAACATGCACCATGGCAACAGAAATGATACTACAGGCTCTAACCTGTCAAGTACAGAAAAAATATTTCTTTTTTAAAGAAAAGACTCGTACAAGCTCTTACTTGTAGAGTAAAAGT
>JACEOJ010004318.1:0-13706 GCA_013761285.1 Campoletis sonorensis | reverse complement strand
CACACACACACACACACACACACACACACACACACACACACACACACGCACGCACGCACACACACCGAATGCTCGAATGTGTGTGCACGATTGTACACGAATGGATAGGCAAAATTTGTAAACTTTGTGAAATTTGCAAAATGACAAAAAAAATATTATTTTTTTGTTTTCAATCGCATGCGCCTGCATAATATGACTCGCTATGGTGTAATCAAGTCATTAGGGGGCATGAAAAAAAAATCAGCCCGAAAATCGCTGGTGCCGCGATATCGAATATTTACCCATTTTTTTTTAAATAATTATAATGACGCGGAAACAAGGTTTGCGCAAATACAGTGTTTGACAGTTCTTTATTTTTATTTTTTCTTCCACTAGAGCAGAAGGTCTCATCAAGGAAACTGCTCTATTCTTCTATTTAATTAATACTTTATGATACTTACAAACTAAACTTAATGCTAAGAGGATTAAGGTACTGCGGTACCTTGCGTGGAACATTCCATAACTTATCTATTTATAATAATTTCCATTATTTCTAATTTCATTATTTTTTCAGGTTGAAATACGTATATATTTATGTTGTCAAGTGGTAATTTGTTACTGCTCGCTCAACCACCAATATATATATATTTTTTTCTTTGTTTATTTTTTTCATCCTTCTTTGGTAATGCCTTCGAATATCTCCAGAGGTTGTTTGCTGTTTCGCTATTTAAGTTTGCGGAGTACAAAATTTTTGTGTTACCAGCTTTACGGAATACATGGTATATAACTGGTACATTTTTATTGTCTTGCAGATAACCATGGGCAGCGCTTTTTGATGTAAAGAGGATTCGGATACGTTAATCCATAGATTAAACTGTTCGATTGAACCTTTCTTGTGTTCGCAAAATGGTCCCTGGATAGCATTAAAATATGAGTATCAATTCGTTTAATGTTTGCCGAATCATACAGATCTTTGTTGCTTACGTAGTGAATATAGCTTGTTTCGGCCGACCTATATTGGTTGATGCACGTTCTGAGACATTTTCTTTCAATAACTCGCATTTTTTCGACGGTGGACGCACTTAAGTTATACCATATTGGTGCTCTATATGTAATAATTGGTCTGATTAATGATTGATACGCCATTATTTCTATTCGTGGATCTAACGTACGATTGTAGAACAATCTACTCACTGAAAAAAAGGCTTTTTTTGCTTTCTTAATTTGCATATTAATGTGATCCGTGAAAGTAAGAAATTTGTCAATGTGTATCCCCAGATATTTAACAATATTTTTGTGTTCTAGTGTGTGGTTGCTTACGTTATCGGTTAATTTAAAGTGCTTCCAGTGTCTTTTCGTATCTCTATTGGCCTCGGATAGCCTTGGCCGAAATAAGATAGTTTCACATTTGTTCGCATTTATTTTCAGTTTCCAGGAATCGCTATAAAATTTTATTTTATCGTAATCCTCTTGGAGTCTTTCATTGATTTCGGAGGGTTTTTTTCCTATGTTGTACACTATCAGGTCATCTGCGAAGGCGATGGCTTTTTTGCTTGGTGTGTCGTTAAAACCGAAAAGACGGAATATGTCACTATTGAAAATGTTGAATAATATAGGAGAATTTACAGTACCTGGTTGAAGACCATTTTTAACTTGGAATAATTTACTCTTTAGCCCTGTACCATCCGTTACCGCGAAACTTCGACCTATTATCATATTCCATATCATATTTATCATATGCCGGGGGAACTTTTCCTTGATTAGTTTGTATATCAGTCCTTCGGTCCAAACAGTATCGAACGCTTTTTCATAATCGATTAAACATGCCCCCACGCATTCTTTATTATTTAGGGCCCAACAAATGTCTGAGGTGAGTTTATTGATCGCATGGAGAGTCGAATGTTGAAAACGAAATCCGAATTGGCTCTCTGGGATTATATCTTTTTCCCAACAGAATAAGGTAATCTTTTGGTTTAGAACCGATTCGAAAATTTTACTTATATTTGGAAGCAAGCTGATGGGCCTATAATTTGACGGGTTTGAAACATCTTTGTCTTTCTTTCTCAATGCTATAACTTTAGCGACTTTCCACTCGAGTGGGAAATAGCTGTTGTTGAGCATATTGTTGAATAGAATGCAATAATTCCGGATAGTTTTTGGTGGAATTTTTTTCAATGCTAAATTAGGTATGGTGTCGAAACCAAATGATTTTTTGTTGTCCATTTTTTTTGAAAATTTTGCATAATTTTGAATGAGACGTAAAGTAGTCTTGTATTTCGTTTTGTTGTGGCCGATCAGCCGGATTCATATCGGAGAATTTGGTCAGCGTTGTGTTATTTATTGTGTCTGCTACTATTTCTTGTTTAAGGTTATTTACTTCGATGTTTACCATCCTGCCTAGTTGCTCTCTACCAAGATTTTGATTTTGCGTATATACATTGTTAAAATGACCGCCTATAACATTTAATTTGTCAATTGTCTTACTTATTAAATAATTATCGTTCTCATCTTTTTTCAGGTCACGCGGGTTAATGGCAACATCTTGAAGGATATCTTCTTTGTCCGGTGGTATTGACAGTGTCGGTAACGAGAGTTTTTGACTGGGTCTAAAAATTTTATTGAGGTTTGGGAACATTTTCTTCGGATCGTTTAGAGGTATGTTTGCAATTTTGTTTTTCCAATAATTATTCACTGACTTAGCGAATTGTTCTTTAAGGGTTGATTTAACGTAGATCAAGACTCGAGACAGTAAGTCGATGACGATGTCGTGACTCGGATCGAACATTCTTTTAAGCCTATGTATATGGGTCAGTATGGTATTTTTTTGTTTTCGCAATTTCGATATTATTTCATTGTCGTAGACTTCGGTAGAATTAATGTTTTTGCGGAATGGTGTTGAGTTGTTTAAGGCTTTAGTTATTTCTTCGTTCATTATCATCAAGTATTCGTCTACTTCTTGGTTGCTCAAATTTCTGTTATTCGGTACACTTGTTGTAATGTCTGAAGTAAGTAAGTGTTTGAATTTATTCCAATTTGTTTTATGTAGCAATAATTGTTTTTTTTTCCAGGTCTTGTTCCAATATGACAGGGTTGTGATCAATTTTTTTTACGGTGATACTTATCCCGTTATGATCGCTATCATAGGGGATTGAGCTTAACTCCTGCCTGCTACCGACTGTAGAAATATCTATTCGGCAGTCAGCGATACAAATATCGAGAAACGAGTTGCCGCTCGGGAACGATGGTGTAAGTCTGACGCATATAGTTGAGCTTTAAATTCGATTTTGTTTTCGTCCAGCCATCGGTTGAGAAACACGCCACGCGAATTGTTGGAACTGTTTTTCCAATTTGAGTGCTTCGCATTTAAATCACCAGCTAGGATGTAATAATTTTGTGGATAATTTAATTTTAAAAGTTCGAATATCTGATGCCATTCTTTATGAAAGGCTCGTTTGTTGTTGCCTGGTGCATAGGCAGCGATAATATATAAAACGTTGTGATGTGGCAAATAAAGCTTGATAATGGATAATTCAAGAACGATTAAACGGTTCACATTTGGTAATTCAATGACTTCAAATTTAAGTGGTTTTCGAACTAATATGGCTGTGCCACCGCCTTGTTTACTTTCCCGCCGATCATTTCTGGTTACGTTAAAATCTTTAAAGGATAATTTATATCTCTCACTGAGTTTGGTTTCGTTTACCAAAACGACGGCTGGGTTGTATTTTTTTGTTAGCTGTAGCAGACTATCTCTACGCTGGTTTTGAATAAGAGAATTTACATTGATTGAAATTACTTTAAAATTTTGTAATAGCTCAGTGATCATTGAACGAAATATTCAATCTAAGTGAGGTACAAATTGATTGGATCATTCTTGTATTGTTTGCTACTTCTTTTTTTATCACACTCAATTCTTGTGTTAGACAATCTATTACCGCTTTTTTTACTTCTACTGCTAGGGTAGCCCATGGTGTTGTATAGTCTGTGTGAGAACTGTCGTCCGTATGTGGCTCCTGAAGCTGGTATATGCTGGATGCGGGCTCTCGGGTGTGTTGTTGTGAGTGAGTATTTCGTGGCCCTCTCACGGCATTCGCAAAGTTGACGTTTGGCCTAATGAACCGTTGAAGAGACAGCGCTTTTTCCATTCTTGTCTCTTTCTGTCGCTGTATACGTTCCTTGGCTTGTTTTTTAGATTGCGTGGTCTTCGGACAACCTCGGAATGAAGCTGGGTGACCATAACTGTTGCAGTTCAAACAATAGAGATTTTCTATTTCTGTATGCTCTCCTTTGGGAATGGCACATTCTCCCGGAAGATGATTTTCTTTACATTTCACGCAGCGATATGCCATTCTGCAATTTGACGCTGTATGTCCAACCCGCTGACATCGAATGCACTGTATTAATTCAGATTTTCTTAGTTTTTCCCAACGTACTGATTGATAGGCAACGAATTTTATGGCTTGTAATTTCAAAGCATTACTGTCTGGTGATATTTGCACTAAAAATGTTGGTAGCGTAAGATTGTTTTTGCGCGAATGAATTGTTGAAAAGCGATGCACTACAAAATTTATGTCCGGTATATTCAACTCTTTAAGTTCTATTTCTATTTCTTCTTCCGTAAAACCACTGTTAATTCCTTTTAGCAAGAACGATTGCACTTTGTCGTTTTTCGGGGTGTAAGTATAAAATTTGGTATTCACTTCCTCCAAGGCTTGTTTCATCTTTGCAAAATCTTCGTAATTGTGTATGTATAGCATATGATCACCTGATCTGAGACTCTTTGTGTGGAATGCTTTCGTTTTAACGTGTTCGGTGCACAATCGCACTGTATCTTTTGTGTTTTGTGCCGAAATGAAAATGGGCGGTGGTCTGGGGCTCGTTTTGCGTTTCAAGGCTATGCTTTGCTTCGGGATTTTGCGAGGCGTTTGGAGTTCCGTTGCTTTATTATTATTTTTTGCGGGCTCACTCTGATGATGAATACCCATATTTCTTTCAACGTCGGGCTTGCTATTTTTTCATTTCAGCTGACTGAGACTATCATCATCATCATCATCATCAGCGATAAGGTTTTGCGCGTCCTGTGCGTCATGGTTATCGGACAGCGTATTGAATGTATTTGCCGATTCGAAGTTTATCCCGTCGATGTTATTGTTTTGACGCCCGCGAGGCTTGGTCGTTGAGCCGTTCAGCTGTCTCTGTAGCTCGGATATTTTTTCTCTCAGAGCTAAGTTTTCTTGGAGTAGATTTAAATCCTCTGTATTCGACATTTCATTGGGTTGCTCGGAATGTTTGTAACGAGAATCTATTTTTTGTGTTTGCTCATTAGTCGCTGTACCCGGTGACCTGAAGTCTGCACTTGGTGACTCGGAATTGATAATATCACTTTGGCTTGCCGCTGAAAGCTTTCGAGTTTTGCTATTAGCAATATTTGGCTGTGTATTTAATCGTCTTTTGACTCTTTTTTTGTCACTCTTCACTATATCAGTAATATCGATTTTGTAAAGTTTCGATTCGAATGAACCAACGTTTGCATGTTGGTTGTTTTGAGTAATCACATTGGTTTGGCTCACGGCCAAATCCCATAGCTGATTTTCCGACTCAAGGTTACCGTTGACATTTGAATCGTCTAACGATTCTCGACATTTCGACGCCTCTTTCGAGGCTGATGGTGAGGTGGTGTTATGGTCCACTGTTTACTAGTAGTAAATAACCAGACCAATTTTAACAATTTTTATTTATTATTGCACTAAAGTACTATAAATTCACTCGGACAACTTTTTTACTAATACAATGAAAGTAAGCGCCGAAGTTAACGTAAATTCGACTCGGATCGTAAAGTGTTGTGATGTACAATCGACAACAACTTGACGAGAACTGACGAGAACTGGTGCTTTCAGCGTGGTATGGTCGTTGGCTAGGGGAACCTGTCCTTGGTTTGTATTTCTCAGCATAATCGGAACCCACATCTTTAGAGTATTTTTCATTTTTCATTATTATTATAATAATTTGGAGAAAAGAAAAAATGATTTGATATTGCTGAAATGTTTTAAAAGTTTGGAGATCGTTTGGTTCATACCTGAGAAACAGAATTAATATTCAACGTCACGTCTGTTTTTACTCCAATGTTTTTTTCAAATAACCAACTTGGAATTTCGCTCAGTATTTTGGCGAGTCGTGAGTTTCGAAAATATGAACCATCAAATGTAAAATGAAAAATCGAAATTTTTATTTTAATCCAATAAAATTATGAACGATTGTTTTCGTAACCAATAAAAATAAAGGCCAACGGCACGCGGTGTTCCCAAGCGGTCACCCATCCAAGTACTGACCGCGCCCAATGCTGCTTAACTTCAGTGATCGGACGAGAACTGGTGCTTTCAGCGTGGTATGGTCGTTTTTTTTTTTTTTAATGTTTATTTTTATCGTCGTTACATTTTTGTTTGTTTTGAGGGTTACATATAAACACATAAAGAGTAACCATTGAAACGTTTCGTTTTTTATGCGAAGAGACGATTCTCCGTTTCCTTCGCAGGGAGAAACGGTTTTTGGGATTCGAGGTTGATTCTAATTTAAAATAGTGTTTTCAGAGGACTCCAGGTTGTTTTATTGACGAGTCTATTGCATGCAGCGCTCTCTCTCTCTCTCGTACAACTCCTAGAGGAGTTATACGGGGCCTCAGGGTGTTGTGTGCGTGTCGTCATAAATGACGAGCTCGACCCTTCATCATTGGCATTCCAAAGAATGTAAGAGAGATCGCTGCTGAAAAGAAATTAACAATTTAATTAAATATTTAAATGACACAAAATTATTGTTAAAAAGTGGGTGAGGCCCTGTGAGGTGTGAATCAAAGAATATTGTCAGGAAAAAGAATTTTTTTCAAGGATTAATTGACGTTATTGAGATGGTAATAGATTTGGGAATATTAGGAGCGCAAAAGGAGACGGAGCGTCGCTTGAGCGAAACGTGTCTCTCTATCTCACACACGCAGAAGGCGAGTGTGACGTCACCGGGCCAACGTTGGCTGGTACTATTATGATTATGACAAGAAACGTCGGAATAACTTTGATTTATTCGAAGTAAGACTACACGTAGAAAGTATATCCTTCAGAATAGAAAATAATGCAGCAATTAACGTATGGTTTCACGATTAATTTAGACACGGAATTGTTGGTTATGAATTTACGTTAATGAAGCCGTTAACTTGACGAGATAACTGTGATACGAGTACGTTAAACACCAGAGAAGCTGGCGGGCAAAATCGAATCAAGTAATCTTCAATTATTGAATACTTAATTCTCAAGGCGGATGCTGTCGTTGAGTTCAGCTGAACGCTTGCTTGCCGAGTGCAAGCGTACCAAACGTCAGTGAAGCTGACGGGCAAGTGTTCGATTTAATGCGAATTTTTATACTGTAAACGCATTAAATCTCATAGCAGGGGCAAGAATCGAGGTTATGGATTGTTTCTTGCTGGACATCCGTTGGCTGAGAGCGAATGTACAAAATACCAGTGAAGCTGGCAAAAAAAAAGATTTTTTTTTTTAATGATAATTGTTAAATAAGTTGAAATTGAATTATTTAAGATCGATCCTTGAATTACGATTCGCGAGTGTGGAGTTTATCCGGAGAGGTGATGAGATATTACCGCGCGAATATTTATGAATTCGATGCTGAAGGCTCAAATTTATTTATTTAATCAAACAATTCGCGATCAAAACCTACCTACGGTCACCAGACTAACTCGCTAACCCTGAGGTTGGAAAACCAGCGCAATGCAGGTACCTTGCTCAGGATTAGTTCCTAACCACGAACTCAGGTAAAACGGAGGAGTTCGACTCAAGTAATTGTTATAAGTCCATTATCCGATGGTTGTTACTCACGATGCGTGAAGGTTTGTTAATTTGTGTCGAATAATGATCTCCAGCTCTCGTTGCACGCCCTTAAATAGAGAAGCGTGGCGAGAGGAGAATTTCCCTTCCACGATACTAGGAGTGGTGACCGGTGGGAGATTGGTCACGCGGACTGACCACTGGGTTCAAGAGACAAACTTTTGGGTTGCAACAATTTATTGTTGTCATTATGGTTCTTACGGGAGGTAGTGGACTCTACGCGAGTATCAGGAGTCGAGGATATGCGAGGAGGTATTTCGTCAACTTATGACGGGCATGACAAGTGGGGCGTGCCGATGGGCCGTCTCAATTGCGTCTAGGCGCTGTGACGTCTGTCGAAGGTGTGACAAAGGGCTCGGTAATGAGGAGTGTCTTGGTCACAGTGATCATAATGGCGCCGCTTACCTCGCTCAGTGCGAGAGTGAGACGGAGCTCCAGCCATTCGTGTGTACGGGACGAGTCGTTCCGTTACACCATATATTTTGGTTTTTATAGTGATCTTGCTTGCGTTTGCAAGGCTCGTAGCGCTATACGTATAATTTTAATATTATTTAATAGTTATTATTTGTTATAATACAATGTTTTAATTTAATAACGCACTGACGGGCGTTGTTGATGTTTGGCTTGAGGAAAATTGACGCCGTAAAGAAAAACCTCGCCATAGGTATGGTTTGTCAGTCTTAAAATTAACTTATAATCTAATATCACAGTGTTTACATTCTGTACAATAAATTAAACTATCCTACAATGGGAAATGTCCATAATTAGCTTGTTTTTTATTCTTAGATTCGTTGTAATCTACTTCTAATTCTTTTTGCTTCTGTGAGCTCTCTTATATGTGTTGTTTTTATGTTTAGCCATCGGTATTTGTCGAATTTGAGTCTATGGTAGTCGGTGGTATCTCGATACTATAATGTTGTATGTTATGTTAATGTAATGTTGTATTGTTATTCTTTTGTCGGCTTTATTTCTTTTCCAGTGATATAGTAGTGGAACATTGATTGCATTTTGTATAATGCCCAGCTTGTCGCAATATAAAAAAGCTTGTGGGGTTGTATAACCTGTTGCTATTTCATTCGCAGATACTTGATCGTCTTGTTTTGCTATGTTTGTTAATATGTTATTTGGTATACTTGTGAGTTTACTAAAGTAGTCTCTAGTAAGTTTGATGGTGAACGAATCGATTCTTGGGATATTTGCTAAATCGTATATAATTCTGTTGTTAATAAAAAGTTTAAATTCGCTTTGTATTGATCGATGTTGATTTACGCAAGTTCTTAAGCATTTTCTTTCGAAATATCTGAATTGTTCCATGACTGACTGTCCAATGTTCCACCATATGGGTGCAGCATAAGTCAGAATGGGTCGAACAAGTAATAAATATAAAATTATTTTGGTTCTATTGGTCAGGTTTTTGTTGTAAAATATTGCGCAGTTAGACTGGAAGGCTTTTTTAGCTTTTTCAAGTTGTATTTTGTGGTGTGTGTTGCCTCTAAGTAGGTAATCTAAGTGGACTCCAAGATATTTAACTACTTTCTTGTGCGGTATTGTTTGTATATCGTTTGTATCTGGTATAGAGGTGTTTATGTGAAAATTGGTACTGCCTGCTTTGTTTTTCGATGAGAGAGAGTCAACTGGTTTTTTGAAAAGGATCGTTTCGCATTTTAATGGGTTGATTCGTGAATTCCAGTTGCTATAATATCTATTGCTTTTTTCGACAATTTGTTCGAGATCTTGACGCACTGTTAACGCTCGATTACTTTTTGTATAAACTATTACATCATTGGCAAAGGCTATTGCGTGGGTATTCGTGTTATTATTTAGGCCAAATAGATTTAATAGGTCGCTTGTGAAGATGTTTAATAGTATTGGTGAATTTACCGTGCCTTGTTGTAGGCCTTCTTTTATATTGAAAACGACTGAGGATATATTTGTTCCATCCCATGTGACGAATGTTTTGTTTGATATCATATCCCATATCAATAAGATGAGCCATTCGGGAATTTTTTTCTTTTTTAATTTATATAGTAAGCCGTCAATCCAGAGCGAATCGAAGGCTTTTTCGAGGTCAAGCAGGGTGGCTCCAACAATCTGGCTGTTACCTACCCAGGAATTAAGGTCGGATAATAATTTGTGGATTGCGTGAGTGGTCGAGTGTTTGTGTTTGAATCCGAATTGTGTATCTGGGATTATTTTGTTGGTATAGCAGTGTATTTGTACTTTGGAATTTATGATAGATTCGTATACTTTGCTGAGGGCCGGCGTAAGGCTAATAGGGCGGTAGCTTGATGGATCGTTCGGATTTTTGTTTTTTTTGAGAATTGGTAATGTTTTTGCCCTTTTCCAATTTTTGGGAAAATAATAATTGTTAATCGCATTATTGAATACTATTGTCAGCGCTCGGATTATATTAAGCGGTAGGTGTTTAAGGGTGATTGGTGGGATGTTATCAAGTCCGTAGGAGGTTTTATTAGACAGAAATTTGAGTGTTTTATTTACCGATTCTACGTTACAAAATGGATTTATGTTCACGTTATTTAAACGAGAGTTATCAGATTTATTATTTTCTGTGAATATGGTTATGGTGTGGTTGTTATTTCGATTAAGGGTGAAGTTTCGTTTTAGTTGGGTTGCTATTTTGTTTACAAATGTTGCTATTGGTTTTCCTGTATTTAGATGTCTCGGTGAGTTTATTTTTTCATAGAAAGCTCCAATTGCATTTAGTTTTTCGTGGGGTGCAGAGAATATATATTTGTTGTTTTCAATTTGTGCATTAATGGTATTACAAGAGCTTCTTTGTATGAGTATGTGATCGTTGGTGTCCATATGTATGTTATCTATTTGTGTCCATTTTTTGGGGCGGAGGAGTCGATTAATGGATGGGAAGAATGTGTCAGTTTTGCGGTAATCTATTTTTTTAAAATTGATTTATCCAGTATTTTTCTGTTATTCTTTTGACTTCGTTGGATAAATTTTTTCGGACTGTATTTAATGTTTTTTTTGCGTTTTTCGTTATTGATAGTCTATTGGTTGGGTCAATATTGTGCAAAGTGTGTAGTAGTGATACTAGTTGAGATTTGTCCCGTCGGAGTTTTGTGATTCGTGTGTTCTCGTATTTGATTAGGCTGTTTTTAGGTGATATTTTTGGGACTGTGGATGCTATTGTTTTGGTAATGGTTGAGCTAATTTGTGTTAAGTATGTGTCAATTTCAGCGGTCGTTAAGTTTTTATTCGTAGGGATTATTGTTGTGTATGTGTCGTTCAGTTTGTTTTTAAATTTTTTCCAATTAGTAGCTTTGTAATTGTATCGTTTAATGGTGTCGGCAGGCGCATTTCTGGTTATATCATCCTCGTTGAGATGGATGACAAAAGAGAGAGCTGCATGGTCACTGTCGTAGGGCAGGGTGTGGAGTTTTCCGTTTGCTGACTCTATTAGTTTCAATCTTGCATCGACAATGCTTATATCGAGTATGGATTGGGCGGGATAGTAGGTGGGTTGGGCTGGTATCAGAACCTTGATTTTGAATTTGACGCCCTGCTTGGCCTCCCATTGTGAGAAATATCTACCCCGTTGGTTATCTATTCGGTCTCCCCAGGCTTTTCGTCTTGTGTTAAAACCTCCTGCCATAATGTAATAGTTGTTACTATGGTGTAATTTTAGTTTATCGAATAAGTCATCGAGTTCGTTTGTAAATAAAGTTCTGTTGTCGTTAGTCGCATATATTCTTATTATGTATAGGTTTTTTATATTTTTAGTGGCTATTTTTATTATTGTGAACTCGATAATGTCATTTGTAGAAGAAGACGGATAGTTTATTACTTCACATGGTACATTATTTTTGATTATTATGGCCGTGCCCCCTCCTTGAATTGAGTTGGGTCTGTCAGTTCGAATTATTTGATAATTTTGAAAATTTATTTTGTGTCTTGGGTTTAATTTTGTCTCGGATAATAGGATTATATCGTTTTTGTTTGTTTTGAGGAAGTCTTGTAATTCTAATCTTCTATTAATAGCTATTATCGAGTTCACATTAATAGCGGCGATGTTAATTTGATTAGTTTGTGTATTCATTATTCTTGGTATATTGAGTTGAAAATTAAATCGATTCTGGCAGTGTTAATTGCTACCTGATTCGCTATGTTTTTGAGTTGTTCTGTGATGATGGAAGAAAGGTCCTTCTTAAGGTCGTTGAGCCATGTAGGTTGTTGATTGGGTATATGGTGGTCGTCTTCGTATCGAGTTGATTGTGTGTATGTATGTGCATCTATAGTTGGTGCTCTTGAGATTGGTGTGTATTGTTTTGGTATTGCGAGTGAAGATGGAGCTCCAGAGTGGGGAGTCTGGTGCGGCGTTTTTGTTGTTGTTGTTGCTTGTGCGTATGAGAGATTTGGCTGTGGCATTCTGATGTGTTCTATTTTTTTTTTGTATCGTGCCCAGTTTTTGTTGCTTCGCATTTTTTTTTATGTTTACGGCTAGCTTAATGTACGGGCATCCTTTGTACGAGGCCGGGTGTCCCGTTTGTCCACAATTGGCACATTTTAATAATTCCTTGCAACTTTGATTTTCGATACTACAATTCCCCGGTCCGTGTGTTTGGGCACATTTGACACATCTGTATTCGAGATGACAGTTCTTAGCCGAGTGTCCAATGCGCTGACATCTTCGACATTGATAAATTATTGGTTTTCTTAGGCGCTCCCATTTAATTCTCTGATATGCGAGGGATTTTATTTTGAATAGATTCTCCGTTGTGCTGTCGTTTGTAATCTGAATTACGTGGTGATGCTTGTCGGGGTTGTTTTTGTCGAATTGAAAATTCGCGACGTTTATTATTTGTACGCCAGGAATGGCTAACTCGTTCAACTCTTTTTTAATGTCTTCTGGTGTGAATTCACCTTTGATGCCTTTAATTAGGATTGATTTAGGTGTTTGGTTTTTTGGAGTGAATGTATAGAATTCTTGTTTGAGGTTTTCTATTGCTTTGATTAGTTGGTTGTGGTGTTCCAAGTTTTTCGTATAGACCGTGTGATTTAATGTATCATTGGCTTTCGATTCGTGAATTGTGACCTCTGATTTGGGTATAGAGAGATTATTGACGGTAGAATTAATTTCTTTCATCGTTGTGTTGATTAAGTAAATCGGCGGTGGTTTGAATTTTTTTGACGGAATCGTTTCGTTTGTGTTTATTATGGTTTCTTCGTTGTTGTTATCAGTGGTGTTTTCCTTATTTGCTTTCACATTCGAATTTGTGTTTGTTCTTTTTAACGGCCGTTTGGGAATTTCCCATTCGGTGGGCGCGAGCGATGAAATATCGTTACTGTCCACATTTGAAAGATTGGTAGGAGACTGGTTTCTCCTTTTTCGGGACGTATTTAAATTGGGTTTGGTTTTAAATACCTGTGGTTTTGTTTGCTGATCTTTAAGCGTTTGGTTTAGTAGATGTTCTAGTTGGGTTGATCCCAGTTTTGGATATTCTTTGATGCGTTGAAGCTGTTGAATCTCCGGATTTTGTTTTTTGTTTTCCTTGGCCGTTAAATTCGAAGGATGGGGGTCAGCCATCGTCTTGATCAAGTTGAACTATCCGCGGTCTTTATACGAATAATCACCACTTTTTTGTTTTGAAAAGTATCACTCTTTTTTGTTTTGAACACTATAAAGAAGGCGATTAGCCATTGGTTGGAATTAACCAAGAGATTTTTGATTTTTCTTGTATATGATCAATGTCAATGTCTAAGTTAAGATGCTAGGCGCTGTGGAACGGTGTTCTCGCTCTCGTTGTCGCGACCAGACTCTCGTGGTATGGTCGTTGGCTAGGGGAACCTGTCCTTGGTTTGTGTTCA